>NW_020769345.1:5855658-5879822 GCF_900518735.1 Pseudonaja textilis | reverse complement strand
AGATAGATAGATAGATAGATAGATAGATAGATAGATAGATAGATAGACAGACTGTTGATAGATAGATGATAAATGATAGACAGACAGACAGACAGACAGACAGACTGTTGATAGATAGATGATAGATAGACAGACAGACAGACAAAGTGTTTTGTTTTTCCGATTTTGCTCTTGGCCATTGAAATAAAAGTATGGGGTTTTTTTTTTGTCTTTGCTAATGGGGGCTAACTCACTTCAGGTTTTTAGCTTTAGAGAGGTTCGGGTAATTCCAACTTTCCTAACATCCCAAGAATCCTTTATTATAAAAATGATAGTACTATTTTTTGTATTTCTCTCTCCACATATTTTTCCAGTGTATAAAACTATCTGCTGTCCAATACTTATATGCACATTTTCTTAAATGCTCAGGTTATAGGTGAAAATAGAAAAGTTTCTGTCCTTATTCTCTTAATAATGTTTTGGCTGGACCAGTAAATGACATTATTTGGTTCCCAACTGTTCCCACTTCAAAAGCTTTGTGAAAGCATTGATTAGTTCTATCACTTCAGGAAGTTCCAGATGATGTGCTGCTTGTCCATGGCAAGTCACAGGAGTCTTCTAAAATAATAATTTTAAATGCACTTAAAGGAGTGCGAGGGAATCTTCCCTTCACCTATTCCCTTCACCTATTTATTCTATATTATTACTTTTTTATATCTTGTTTTTCTGGGCTAAAACTTTTTCTTATGAGCTTGATTTCATGGTACTTAAAAAGAACCTGAACATAATTAATTTCTTTGAGTAGTTTCTGTTAATTCTGCACCTAACCAATTTTATGTCAGAGTGCATCTTCAAGAAATTAAAGGGAGATTAGATTCTCCAAGTGTATTCCTAACTTCAAGTGGGGGATCCCCGAAAGTCTTCCAACACTCCCTTTGGAAGGGCTACTTTATTTTTGCCAGCTGACTTAAACAATGCTTGTGCTTGTTATGAGTGAAGGGAGTGAATGGGAGTGAATGGAGTGCAGCCTAAACTGGAAATTAATAGTTTTCCAAAATGAAGAAACTTAGTGGTAGAGTCCTTTTCATCTAGAACATCCTGGGTAAATAGACATTAAAAATATTTAACAAGTTTTACAGCCTAGTTCAAGCACCTATACTTTGAGTACAACCACAACTTAGATTCCAGGTTGCATAGGACACTGCCGTAAACTGTCTGCTATAGATTTGATGATGCAACATTCCTGATTTTCATGCTCCCAAACAGGGGAAATGCATTTGGTAAACAGGCTAATATTGACAGTCATTTTCAGGATGAGTAAGAAATTAACATTTGTTTTCTTGCTTCTTAAATCTGGCTCTTGTGATAAGGAAGTGGCTTTTATAGCATATTGGATTTATGTGTGCATGTAAGAGGCTTACTTTAGAAATTTTAATGTAAGGTTCCAGTCGTGTCTGATTCTAGGGGGCAGTGCTCATGTCTGTTTCTTAACTGAGAGAGAGACAACATTTTCCAAAGATATTTCCATGGTCGTGTGTCCAGCATGACTATACACCAAAGCATGCAAAACATTGATCAAAATGGTACCTATTTATCTACTTGCATTTTCATGCTTTAGAACTATTAGGTGGACAGGAACTGAGGTAAGTAATAGGAGTTCATGCCGCTGTGCAGCTCTTGGGTGTGGAAACCCAAGCTGTCAGTTTTCTGGCTGACAAGTTCAGAGTCTTTAACCACTGAGCCATTGTGGCCCCATAAATTTTTTAGTGTTATTCAGTTATATTTGGATCACTATATTAAATGCCTCCAGTTTGGTTTTCTTTTTGTTTTAAATACAAGCCAGAAAATGTACCCTTGGAAACCAACTCTTGTACCTTTGGAAACCAACTCTTGTTCTCAATTCTTGGAAATGTGAAACTTTACTTGGTCTAACAAATCTCTGTGTATATCTGTCTGATTTTCTTGGATTCTAAAGTTCACTAAATTACCAGAGAACATACCAACAAACTTCAATCAAGTGACTAAAATCAGGCTCAGTCCTGAACAGCTCCAAGTGTGGCATAAAAAAGGAGTCTGTGAGTTGTGAGATGAGTAACATTTTTTTGGCTGGTTTGCTGCAATAGTAATCGTTCTGCTTTGTCAAATTCATGGGCATATTATCCTTGCTATCAGTTGTTTTAGTATATTAAGTTAAAGTGTTTCAATGGGGCATTCTCTAGATTAATGGCTAATTTCTATCATGTGTGCAGTCAAGAGCAACTTGTTCTCCTAATGTTTGCATGGAAATAAATCTTAGTAAATATTGGAGGCTGCGTTATGGCATTTATTTCAACTACTACTCACCTGCTTTGTATTTAAAGGCATAAACAGGCACAAACGTATGTAAAAAACTTAAAGATATATTCTTTGATTGATGGAGTTTGAAAGACTGGCCAGATGTTAGATAGCTAGACCAGACTACAGGTAGTCCTTGGTTAATGATGGTACTTGGGACTGGCATTTCTGTCATTAAGTGATGCAGTCATAAAGCACAACATCACCTGATCACATCACTTAGAAATGGAAGTTCTGGAAGTCCCTGTTGCCATTATTAAGTGTGGATTACAGGTCATTAAGTGAGGGCCTCCTCACAATTTCCTGGGGATTTTCAATAAATAAAGTCAATGGGGAAGCCAGCTGGAAATCACAAGGAGGCCAGTGGGGAAGTAAATGGCTGCTGTGACATAGCACAAGCATGGCTGGTGCAGAATTGGTGCTCTAGAGAGTGAATAACAGCTGCTGCAGTCTGGCTATAGGTGGCTGTTGCTGGAGGCAGAAGGGTGCACCACTGGCAGGAATGGGAAAAACAAGAGTGATTTGCAACTTTTGCTGCTGGATTCCCTGGAATTCCCTGCTAACCTTCCCACTGTGGTTATTTCATAGTCCATTTTTGTGTGCACAGTAGTCCCAGCAGTGATTTTATGTATATAAAAATAGTATTTTGTGGCTATTTTCTAGTTGTCTATCCATCAAGCACAATAAGAAAAGTTCTGGTTTCAACTGAATCTTAGAATTAAAATTCTTCTATGTATCTGAGCCCAAAATATTCTGTCTTTTTTTATAAGCCCACCAGGCATGATAAAATGAGTCTTCATATTGCCCAAATTTCCAACATAAATTTGAAGTACCCTTATCCATTCTAGCAAAGTTGACCTTTTGATTTGATAATTAATACACCTGAAAGTTGTAGCCAGTGAGATATCCCTAACATTTGCCTAAGTGATACACAGAAGTGATTTGTTGAGCACTTAGGGAGTGAAGAGTTGAATGACTCCATTGTATTCTATCAGCATTCATGAAAGTACCCAATCTTGATGCTGTCCAGGGAATGAGTGGTTGGAGGCTACTCAAAATATGTATTTATGTGAATAGGGTGAAGTTTCCACTTTAGTAAACTGAAACACATTTCTTTCAACTGAGCAAATTTAATACACTTCACACAGGACTATCAGTTAGGAAATGATCTTCCCACTCATTCAGAAACTGTTTGAATTTATGACAGTACTAAACAAATTGTATTTATGACTCTGACAGAATTTCTGTAAATCCCAGCATCCCTACGCTCACATGATCTTAATCTAGATACATTGCAACTGGCTTGTACTTATGACAGTTGTAGCATCTTTTGATCACATGATCACCATTTGTAACCTTCCCTGCTAGTGACAACTATGCCCACAAAAATGGAAAGACTATGAAATAACCACAATGGAGAAATGCTTGGTAAAAATGATTGAACTAACAGAGATAACAAAATTAACTTGTTTGCATAGAGAAAAATTAACTACTACATTTATTAGTGACTGGAAATCCTTTAAGAAGGTTTTGCAGAAAAAAAATGATCTGATGATTTATCAGTTTGATGCTTATAAAAGGCTAATTTATGGAAGAAGGAAATTATGATGTAACCTTGCAGAAAGAAAGGGTAAAATAGTAATGCATTTAAGTCCTGTGTCAAAAATATCAGAAGCCTTTTCTATTTCTGCTTTCTTTCTTACTTATTCACTAATCTTCCTTATTTTCTTTCTTTTTAACTATTTTTGTATTGTTTTAATCTTGTTAATTTTTTTTCAATAACATTTATATTTTAAATAAAGGTCTTGGATCTCCTGAAATCTGTGTGATGATGTATCTGCATTAGTTCAAAAGAATGGTAGCATATACTTGACATGAATAATATAGAGCTGGCATTTCAGTAAAATTAGTACTGAATACTCCTGGGAGAAATAGGAGAATCTTCTACTTACTTTTGGTTTGAACCTCTTTCTGTATTGGTGAGGATAAGACCAAAGATTGTGCGCTTGAGAGACAATTTACCCTAACTGTAGAATTACTCACAGAACTTTTCTGTTCACAGATGGCATCTTATTCATGGATAAATTATAATTGGAAGCATAATGGTGGAGGTACTGATTTCTACTAATTCTACTCTCCTTGTGGAAATATGCTGTACAATCTTGAGGTTATATGGAATATTTTAGGACAGGGCTAGGAGACAGAGATTTTTCCATTTTTCTCCAGCAAGAACATTCTGAATAGAATTCTGCTTAGAAAATGTTGCTGGTGTTGAAAACAAATTCAAGATCCAGAGAGCAGTACTAAAAGATTTGTGTAGAAGATTTACTCCATCCTACAACGGACTAAGGTACTGTCAAGAAGACCTGATAAGTATAGTACAGCAACTCAAAACTGAAGTCACCTATGCTTATACAGAATCCCACAATATCCCATTGGAACTAGCAAGATCTCCGGGAGCTCTGTGGATTGTTGTTGGATCAAGCAAGTGTAGAACCCGGCGTAGGGAGAGAAAACAGAAGCAGGGATGCGGAGCGGGCCTGCTAACTCAATTGAGGAAGAGACCACAGAAACCCCCATTACCATCTACATTCCTCACAAACGCCAGATCCCTCATAAACAAGGTGGATGAACTAGAGCTGCAGATCTCCCACAATCACACAATTCATGAGTGCTGTCTGCTAATCATCACAGAATCCTGGCTGCACCCGCAAAACCCTGATGCTACAGTGGAGCTAGTGGACCAGATCTTGCACCGTCAAGATCACAATATAGTCTCCGGTAAGAGAAGTGGAGGGAGGCTAATTATTTATGTACGTAAAGACTGGTGCACAAACAGCAAAACAACAAACAGCCATTGCTCACCAGATTTAGAGGCCATGACTGTTCAGTGCAGACTGTTTCATCTGCCACGGGAGCTAAAGTAGTTACCATCACTGCTGTATATTTACCTCCAGATGCTAGTGTTAGCATGGTGCTCAGTCATCTTCAAGACATAATTACCATACAACAGAGAGCTCATCCTGAGGGCGTTCACATCATTGCTGGGGATTTCAACAGAGCATACCTAAAAACTGTGCTCCCCAAACTTTACCAACATGTTAAGTGCCCAACCAGGGGAAAAAACACACTTGATCATGTGTATTCAAATATTAAGCATGCTTTATAGAGCAAAACCTCTTCCTCAATTAGGACAATCAGACCATCTCACCCTGCTTTTACTACCAGCCTACACTCCCCTTAGGAAGAGAACTAAACCTAGTAGTCAAACTATTAGATGCTTGCCTGAAAATGCCCTCTCCCAGATTCAGGACTGTTTTGCCCACACAGATTGGAGCATCTTCAAACAACAGGACTTTGAGTTATACACAGAGACTGTGCTTTTCTACATGAAGACCTGTGTAGAAAATGTCACTGTGGACAAACGCGTATGGACCATCCCAAACAGGAAACCCTGGATGGCCAGCGAAGTCCAGACTCTGATCAGGGCCCGTGACCTGGCTTTCAGAGCAGGTGACACCTCACAATACAGCACTGCCAGAGCTGAGCTGAGAAGGGGCATCAAACAAGCTAAGGAGATGTATAGGAGGAAGGTCGAAGGCCACTTTATTGACAGTGACCCACGGCAGATGTGGAGGTGGATACAGGCCCTGACCAGCTATAGAGGCCAGGACCCAACAAACAACGAGAGCAGAGGAGCTAAACAGCTTTTTCACAGGCTTTGAGACCACCAAGAACCTGAACATACTGCCTCACGAAGACCATGATGCTGCACCTCTTTCTCTTCAGGTGCATGAGGTGAGAAAAACACTGAGAGCAGTAAATCCCAGGAAAGCTGCTGGGCCTGGTGGCATTCCCGGTGCAGTAGTTAAAGCATGTGCTGACCAGTTGGAAGAAATACTAACAGAGCTATTCAATCTATCTTTAACACATGCCATCATCCCACAATGCCTGAAGGCTGCAACCATCATCCCCATTCCCCCAAAAAACAAATATAAACACTCTCAATGACTATAGGCGCATAGTGCTAAAAAGCTCCATTATGAAGGTTTTTGAGCGACCAGTTTCACAGCACATCAGAGACTGCCTCCTACCCTCCTTTGATCAACATCAGTTTGCTTATAGAGCAAACCGATCTACAGAGGATGCTGTGGCTATCACACTTCATAGATCCCTGAGTCATCTGGAAAACAAACAGAGCTATGTGAGGATGCTCTCTGTGGACTATAGCTCTGCGTTTAACACTATCATTGCAGATACACTAGTAGCCAAACTGTATAATCTGAAGGTCCCCGCCCCCACATGCTCCTGGATTAAGAACTTTTTGACAAACAGACCACAGTCTGTTAGACTTGGCCCCCACCTTTCTTCCACTATTACACTCAGTACTGGTTCCCCCCAGGGTTGTGTCTTGAGCCCCCTAGTATATGCCTTGTACACCTTTGACTGCTCACCAAGCCATGCAACAAACACCATAATAACGTTTGAGGATGACATGACCGTGATTGGTCTCATCTCCGGAGAGGATGAGATGGCATATAGGGCAGAAGTAGAGAACCTGTCTATCAGGTGTTCACAGAACAATCTGTCACTGAATATCCATAAAACCAAAGAACTGATTATGGACTTCAGGAAACATGCACAGGACCACGCCCCACTCATCATCAACAGAGAATGAGTGGAAATTGTCCCTACGATCAGATTCCTTGGCTGATATCTCCTGGTCCCCTAATACCAAGGCCATAGTGAAGAAGGATCAGCAGCGGCTGCACTTACTGCAGGTTCTCAGGAAGAACAATCTGGATAAAAAGCTGTTGCTGGCTTTCTATAAAGCCTCTGTGGAGAGCACTCTGACATATTGTCTGGGTGTATGGTATGCAGGCTCCACAGTTGAGGATAGGAAAACTGTACAGAGGGTGATAAACACAGCTCAAAAGATCATTGGTTGTCCTCTGCCCTCCCTGGAAGACTTAGCCAGGTCCCTCTGCCAAAGCAGAATCAAGGCCATTATAGAAGACCCCTCACACCCTGGCAATTATCTTTTTGATCTGCTGCTATCTGGACAGCATTTTAGGTCAATAAAATCCCACACCACTAGACTAACAAATAGTTTCTTTCCCTGGGCCATCTAAACTGCAAATGAACATGAAGTCACTACCTTATTAAGATCTGAAAAGATGTGAAATCTCAATACCCCATTCAGATGTATAATAATATATTACAGTACAATCCATCTCTTGTGTATTATACTCTGCTAAGCGTTACAGTCAGTGTTGGATGTATATTTTGTGTATATTCGTAGATATTGTACTCTCAAATTACAAATGAAGACATGGGTACTCTATTTCTCTTATCTTCATTTTTAAGTGCTTTGGTTTTATTGTATTGTGAACAGTTGCTGGGGTGCATCCACAGTTTCATTGTACTTGTACAATGACAATAAAGTTCTTCTAATTCTAATTCTAACCAAACAGCCCTCTATTGCTCTGCCATCTTTTCAGCAAGTTTAACTAATTAATGGTTTGTACTAAATCTTACAGGGAAAAGGGACCTTTATTGTCTAAACCATGGGTGTCAAACTTGATCACGTCATGTGATGTATTGTGACATTTTTTTTGTCTTTGCAGAGCCGGGGTGGGCGTGGCCTGCATGTGATGCATCCGGCCCATCAGCTGCCAGTTTGACACCCCTAAACCATAGATGAAGAAACTTAATCATCCATATATTGCTGAGCTGCAACCTCAGCATCTTTAATACTTGGACATGCTGGCTAGAACAGGTGGGAATTCTGTCCCTCCACCTGTTGTAAAATTACAAATTCTCTACTCCTAATCTAGAAAATTGGACAAAGGAATTACATACAGGGACTCTGATCAGTATTGGCTAAACCAATATTCAGTGTTTATGTTGAAGAGAGAAATGACAGCCTATAGCAATGGGAATCTATCAGATTTGAAATCACATTAAATAAATATTTGTATGCTATTTTAAAAACATCCAAATGTTTAAGTTAATTCTAACACTAGAAAACTACTTGGGTTTTTAGCATTGCCACTTTGATAATCTACCTCTAGGGGCCAGTATGGCACAGTAAATAGAAATAAAGCATTTGGTTGACAGATCCTTGTTTAAACTAAGGAAAAATCTTCAGTTTACCTAAGCATCTTTGCAACATGTATACACAAGTTTATTGCAGATGCTGTAGAAGAGATGCATTCACATTCAAAAATATTTAAGAAGTGTATGGTAGCGAATATATAAAACCAAAATTCACTTCATGCTGGCAAAGTTGCTTCATTTGTCCAAGACTAAAGGAAAGAGAAAAACAAACAAACATAGGTTTCACGCATTTTTCTTATGATCAAATAATCATTACCTATAAAACAATCATTTTTTTTCTTCCCCTGTTGTTGACAACATTTTATATTTAGTGCAGACACCTGTGCTATTAGCAGATGCATGTGAAACAAAGTTTTACACATTTTTGTCTTTTCTTTTTTCCCACCACAATTAGTGTGTGCATCTGCATGCTGGGGAACGCTTTGCCAAGGTCCATCCATAAAATTCATCACTATTTTAAAAATAGTAACACAATAGTAACAACATCATGATAAGCAACTTACTGCAGCTCTCCCTATTTTAATTAATATTGCACCTTCCTTTTCTATACTGTTGCTATTTCGGTCTCATCTGTGGCAAGACATTGTTTATAGATCGTCTTTTATTTTGGTTGGTTCTCCAGCTCATCAGCCCTTCCAAGAAAAAGTTAGTCAACTTAAATTCAGTTTGACTTTGGAGCAAAAAAACCAAAGCTCTATTCACTGGAATAAATAGGAGGGTGCAAAATATAGCAAAGGTATCATACCATGCTTTAAAATAAATGGAGTTAGGTGTGCCTTTGAAAGAGGAATTTCCCTCTAATGTTTGTTTGTTTGTCTATTTGTTTTCCACACTTCCCATTTCACCTAAGTGACTCTGGGCAGTTTATAATACCATTAAGTCCAAAGTGGTGCCAGGCACAGAAATTTGCCTGCATTGTTTCCTATCAATTCTCACTCATTTTGACAGATGAGAACTTACTTTAGATTTTTATTCCCCCCTCCCCCCACTCCTCCCTCCCACAAAAATTAATTTTTTTTGATGAATTCTCATGGATAGAAAGTGATGCTATTGTTCCAATTTTCTTAGGTGTCCAAGGAATGTGTGGGAACGTCTGTCTTTCATTAAGCAAACATCTCTTGAGCAATTTACAGCTTTCCTGAGTTTCTATGTTTCCATTAAATTCCAAGAATATAGGTCTGAGAAGATGTTGTGAATTGGTGATGATTATTGTCGTTTTTTAAGTAGTGGTGCTATAATTTCAATTACCGGGAAGTTGAGGGGGGGGAGTTGCTGTTGAGAGTTTGCTAGACATTATGTCTTTTCCTTGAAAACATTCTGAAACATTATCCAATTTTGTGCTCTCAAAATTTTAAGAAACAAAAATCAGTTCTCAGCTGTAGTGATTAGTAAGATAAAAGTAGAAAACATAATAGCTTTTGGGTTTTTTTTTACAATTACTCATCAGTCCTTCTGCTTTGCAATAAATGACACTAGTTTGAAGGGTTCTTCTCATCCTGATGAGACCCACAGATGTAGTAATTGTGCCATCTACTCTAAACTTATGCTTTTTCCTCTGTCATTTCCCTTCGCTTCTGTGTTAATTGTGGTGCACAAAGATGAAAGTGTAAGACTGGCAAACAAAATTAAAATGTACAAAAAGCATTCCATATTTTGACCTTATAAAAGCCACTTGGGATTTTCCTGTTCAAAAATAACCTTTAGTATTGAATTTCAAAGTTTATCTGAATTACAAACACAATTATAAATATATATGATGAGTTTTAAACACCCAGGGTTTTGAGAATGGGTGCACAGCAGCACCCCATCTCTACCTGAAATCCCCACGTAGAAACAAAAGTAGGGTATTGAATAATTTAGACAAGAAAATGAACTTGTTCTGCAAAATGTGAACATCAAAGGAGATCATTTAAAATCAAAATGCTTTTTATAAAAGACAACATTATTCTGAAAAAAAGAGAGATGCTTTATTGAAATAAAGTAGACTTTAATCTGTTTATCAGATTTCTGTTCCTGGCACATTGACAGACACAACATACACACACATAGAGAGAGAGAAAGAGAGAGAGAGACACACACACACACACACACACACACACAGAGAGAGAGAGAGAGAGAGAGAGAGAGAGAGACAGAGAGACAGAGAGACAGAGAGAATCATAATAGTTATTTTTCTTAAATGTTGGTATATGATGAAACATAAAATGTGAGATTAACCATATCTGATCAAATCCTAACAATCTACCATCCAAAACTGAACAAATTTCATTCCAAGCAGAACATTTAAAAAGTTCAGAAATGGCCAGTAAGGATGATCAAGAGACTTCTATTCTACACTGGAATAGAAGATAAAAACTTGTAATACACCTTCTGAAGCTTGTCATTCTTATTCTGTTATCTTCCAAATGCACAATTTGTTTCTTTTTGGTTCTCTGTTAACTTTTTTAAATTTTGTTTGTCACCTGGGGACCATTGGCTCACAAGATGAAGTGAATTCTTTAACCCAAGAAGCAGGCTGGGAAGAGTATTGAATTGTTTCCAGATTCTAACCAATCAACTGAGATGACTGGTTGTTCTAATACTTATCCTAACTTGTCCTAACAGCAAAGTATGGTTCTTCTTTGTAGGAGCTATTGGTTCATAGATAAAGTCTCCAAATTAGTAATAGCTGTAACTTTCTAGTTTTGTAAAACTGTTCTGGAAAGTTTCATGTCATTTATACTAGCCACAATATAATATACATGCAGTTGCTCCATGGAGGAATAGTTCCTTTGCATGTGGAATGAAGATATAACAAACTAGATCATTGGGAAGGTTCAGAATATTTATCAGTTTAAACCAGGGATGTGCAACTGGTATGCTAGGAATTGCACTTCACAAAATGGTGGATAGGTCAAGAAAATCTTCATTATTATTCCATTTGAAATTGTTTTCATTGGATTTACTTTTTAAAATTAAAGAATAGTTATAGCTAACCCTACTTTTTGTCCACTGTTTAAAAATGTCCCTTTCTCTAACATTCAATTTGGCAAGCTGGCTGCAATAGGTAGCTTGAAGTTGCTAAGACCTTTCTGAAGGTTTCAGAAAAAAAGATTTAGTCTTGGGGATTAAGTTGTGTATCTTGGATCTCCATCAGTCCTATCTACTCTGAACAGTGCCTCAAGCAAAAGTCCCAGCTTTGAACAGAAATGTTGCAAGATCAGGTTTATGTTCAGCTGCTGAACTATGCTCCCTTCTGCAAGTATGGACGTGAAGTTATCTTAAAATCATTCAGTGGGTTTTCGAGTAACACTAAATCATAGCACTATTTGCCTTTTGCTTAGCCTGGTGTATAAGCCCAGTGCTATAATTATATTCATGTATGAATCTAGTCTCTGTGGCTAGTTCATTAAATGAAAAGAAACCCTGTTTGTCTCAGGCATTTAATCTATTTCCTCTCTCTTCTGCCAGTGTGTCCTGCTTGAGTGTTTGCTTACATTACCTCTCCAACTGAGAATTAAGCAAAGGGCAAGATGTGCCTAAAAACCATACAACACCATAGAACCGACATATCATCCAAACATAAATCTACATTGCCTATTAAAGTGAAGCATAGACTGGAAACCTTTTATGGCTTTACATTCTCCTATTCTCTTTCAAGTAATATATAGCACATATCATTTGATTGTATGGTGGTTCCAATAGCATATTCCACTTCTAAAATGGCATGAACAACAAGAGCCTTAAAGAAATACAACCACTATAAAAGGCAGAGGCAGTGAAAAGATTGTGAAGATGATCAGCATAAATGTCATCCTGGAGTGGAATGGAATAAATTTTCTTTATAAATAAACACAGGAAGAATGCCATTAATACATTCAATAAGGAGGGGAAAAGGGCAAGAAGATGATGCAAGAATGAGGGTAGGGGTGGGGGAAGAGGAATCGCTTTGTCCTCTTGAGGCATTCCTGTTCTTGAAACTGGCATAAAAAAACAATGTACAAACATTTCAGCAAGTTCTGTTGCTCAGTTTGATTGGAATCGAGTAGCATCAAAAATAAAATTAAATCAATCAGTCAGTAAATCAATACATTTGGTTCTTGAAGGAACTTGTTGTGATTCCAAGTGAAGAAAAAATGATGGATTTGGGGGCAATCTTACACTTTTATCTAGATAAGTCTTCTGTTTTACTGGGAATGGCTAGCAAATATAGTCCCCAGAATTGCAAGCCAATATAATGGTTGAGAATTCTGGGGCTTGAAGTCATAATTAGTTTAAATGCCAAGTTGTGAAAGAGTCCTTTGATCTTTCTTTCCCCCATGATAATTAAAGCAATAGCAGTCAAATCAAGAAAAAATGCATGATTTTCAATTTGGAAGACCTTAATAATAGAGCTCCAAAATATCTATGGAGTTTCTTAATCATCCAGGCCACAGTTCTCTCAAAGATGCTTATTCCGAAAGGCAACTGGAACATTCTTGGAATGTTTCACTTATCAAAAAAGCTACTTCAGTTCTAACTCTTGAAGCTTCTTGGATGAGAAGTGAAACATTTTCAAAGGAGTTCAAAGTAGTTCAACATATTGGAGGGAATTTGATCGCGTTCCCTCCTTTTTGACAATAGTTATATACTTTTTGGACAGAATAGCTGTCCCTCCCTCTTTTGTTTTTTTAGGATAAAATGAGAATTGATAATATGCCTTTTATTATTGTCAGGCCACCCACAATATTGCTCACTGTTTTCTAACAAAACCAAAAGTTAAACGACAATGAATTTTTTTTTTAAAAAATGTTTCTGACTAAGATTTTTAACTTTGACCAGAAATTGATTTTTTTACTTTATTTTTTACATCTAAGTAAATTGGGCCAATTTATTTCTCAATACCTGTACTACATGAGAAATCACAAACCATTCAAAAAGAGTGCCAGACCCCATGGTAAATAAACTTTTGGAACCTGGGACATTTTCTTATTGGTTTAAAAAAACCTAGGTGTTTGTTTGTTTTGTTTGTTTGCTTGAAATATAGTCAGAAATCTCTTGTAGGAACATTTCAAATAAATTTGACAGTCTCTCAAATTACAGTTCAGGTAAAATCCAAAGAACAGTACACTGGTTGTTTAATTTAAATTTTCATTGAGAATGGACTTTTTCCTCCATATAAAACAATACGGAATGAGAAAACTAAAGAATGTAGCCTATGTAAGCAGCATTATTATTTATATTCATATAGTATTTATTATACATATCTTTAGCTTATTTTTCAATCATATTTCTAGATTAGATTTGTTAAGAAAAATGACACTACCAAAATTTAACTAGAAATATGTTTTATAAAATACAGGCCAGATTTTTAAAAAAAACCAAAAACAACAACACAAAAATCCTCATCAGGATTTAAATATGTAAGAGGCTTCAAACTGAGATAAAAGTTTTAGGCAGACTTCTACAGGGAAAGCATTTAGCAAATGAACTACTTTCCTTTGGATCTCCTTCTGATGTCACAGGAGGCATATAGAATAGAATAGAGTAGAATATAATGGAATGGAATGGAATAGATAGATGTAGATGTAGATGTAATGTGTGTGAATACACACACACACACACACACACACACACACACACACACATACAGTATATATGAACGCATGCATGCATGCATACATACAAAGTAGATATAGATATATAAAAAAACAGTGGACATTTAAATGAATGTATAGGCCACTTTTTCCAAGCACAAACATGTGAAATTCTGTTCCCAGAATTTTCAGCCAATAGGGCCATTGCTGAAAATTTTGGGAATTGAAATCAATACATTTTGAGTACATCAAGGTAAATCAAACATGATGAAGATCTGTGCAATGGCAGGGAACCTTAAGAGGGTGAACAAATCAATTTGAATAAAATAAAACCATTCTGATCCCAAAATAAAACAAAAAAATCCAAATTAATCCAATAACAAAAGATGGAAAATCATTTTTTTCTGATGGCTCAAAGGTGCTTTATCTAGCAGATCCAATGAAGCTTCTTGAATGAGAAGCAAAACTTCTTATTCCTTAAGGAAAAAAAAACACAGCCCAAAACAGGTGTCTTTTGAAGAAGCACCGTTGAGATAACTATGAGCTGGATGACTGAGAATCTCCACCAACGTTTTTCTGATGAATTTATATTCTAACTTTCAATTTTAAAAAATCTGGAAATAGGAATAAAAAGATAGGGAAAGCTCTGTCTCTTGAATATTTTAGGTGGGTGTGGTGTATATATGCTTCAGTGGTTTCAGAAAATGATCTAATATATATCTCATTTTCCATTTATATTCTGGACAGCAGTTTATGTGAATAATTCAAACCATATTTTTGATTAAATAATCATAAAATCTACCTTTCCTCCTAATTTCATATATAAAGAGTTTCTATTGTCATTCAAACATAAGCTGTTGGGAAAAGAATAATATGCTGTTACTAAAGTTCAAGTGCTTTATGTTGGTACTAATTTATTGAGTGAATAATATTCTGTTTCTTGAATACTTTAAGATATAAATGGCCAGAATAAAATGAGGAGGGATAATCAAACTATGAGGTCTAATCAGAATCTGAATAATAGGGACCTTGGTGGTCTTCTAGTCCAAACCCTTGCACAAGCAGGAGACTCAATGCCATTCCAGACAAATGGCTGTCCAGGGTATTAAAAGCTTCCAATGACGGAGCACCCACAATGTCTGGTAGTAAATTGTTCCACTGGTTATTCGTTATCATTGCTAGGAAATTTCTTCTTAGTATAATCTAAGTCTAGTAATCAAGTCTTAGTCTAGTAGAAGAACATTGCACATAAGCCTGTGTTTAAGGAAGGAACCTTCAGAAACTCTACTAATTAATCCTCTATGTTCTTGAGTTTTATTTGCTCCATGTTTCTAAACAAACTGACTTAATTTGGCCATCCTGAATAGCTAAGCAGTTTGGAATAAAAGGATTCTTCAAATCCCAAATTCTGGAAAATTTTGAAATGCAATTCTCAACTAAAAAAACCCTCAAAATTATAATTTGCATACAATTGATAAAATAACTTTAAAAATGCAAGCATTGAAAAATGCATTAGGCTTTTTTGTATTCAGGAAAAATGTGTTTGGATGTAAGTACATTTTCCTTATATTTTGCTGCAGTCCTGCAGCAAGTAATGTGAAAAATAATAATAATGGAAATCACAGTTGGAGCCCACCTTTCTTTGGAATAGCATTATGTACCAAGATCAAACAAGTTGCCATCCTGTTAAGCTTTAGAAAAGCCATTAAAACATGGCTTTTTAAAGAGTGGTCCAAAAGTAGACTTTCCTTGGGTAGCAAGTCCCATTACAGGATTTTGTTCAGCATATGTTCCTCAAATGTCAAAGTTAAGACTTATATTGTACTTTTAAAAATCTTGCTCTTAAGATGACATGTAAACTGCTCTCAATCTTTGTGGATTGACATAACACATAAGCCCAACTAACTAAGTAAGATTGGTCACATGTGAAAAGTCATAGATTCATGACTTCATAAAGTCATAGATTCTAATACAACCAGCTGTTTACACATTCCACTCATTCAGAATAAAAGGAGAATAATAGAATTGGGTTGTATGCTTCAGTGTTTTTCATGCTTGGCAACTTTAAGATATGTGAAGTTCAACTCCCAGAACCCTAACAGGGGGAATTCTGGGAGTTAAGGTCCACACATCAAGTTTGAAAAAAACCAGTATAAATCCTTTCAAACTATGATAAAACAATACCCATTTCAACATTAATTGGTTTGGGATAGATATTTTTACAAATGCCTTTCTTTCACCAGAGGCTGAATATACCACCACAATCTATTGTATGAATTAGATTTATTGTTTTAACATAACTATTTTATGTTTGTGACTTGGATGTATGCTGTAGTTCTATAACCCTGGTTGTAATCTGTGTTTGAGATTAAAACAGCAACAGAAGTCATGTAGGTGAGGGAATTCTTAGAGTACCTATTGCTTAGGTTTAATGGTGTTTGGCTGCCTGTAAATGAGCATTTTACTTGATCTGTGGTCTTGCAATCCTTACCAGCTCAAGAGGAACAAAAATAGCCATCCTTAAATATCAGATCAAAACATCCATATCGTTAGGTTCGCTTCCCCCAAAGTAGTTTTCCCTGCTCTTCCCACCTGCCGCCTTCTCCCATCTGAATCCATATTTAAAATAATAATCTTTTTTTCTGAAAAATGAGACTTTCTCATGCACCAGCTATGGCTGAACTTGTAGAAGCAAAAAGATTATGCTGAGATTCCAGCAACAAGGGAGGCAGCAGGAGTATAAGCTCTCTCAAGAATTTGCTGAATTCCTGTTTCTTGTGTTTCTTGTGCTGATATTTAGCAATAAAGAATTAGAGAAGAGTTAAACACATCACACACATCCATTTCCTGAAACAAATATGGGGATTAAAACTGCAGGGCATAGAGGCTTCCCAGTTTCACACAGAGCTGACATGAATTTTGCAATACAAGTGCTGTGAAAGTTCACAACAGGAATATTTTGCTGGGCACATAAGCTCCTTATGGTGGCCACACTTGTTTTGCTTATTGCCTTGAAATTCAGCCACCAAATGTTAGCAAGGAAATGAGGGTAAGGGGAGAGAAAATATACCTTATTTTTGAACAACATGGTTTAGGTTGGATCCAGAGTGAAATTCATTTCAGGAATTCAAGTTCTTCTGTTCTTGGAGGGCATACGGATGTAGTGGAGGCTCCACATTTGGGAATGAGACATGAAAATGATCTCATTATTATTCATTTTTCCTTATAGCATAAGATTCATATGATTCTCAAAACAGCTTCTTTGTTGGGTACAGTAGTTTTACAATAGGCTGTTGAGCTTTGAGGAAAATTAGAAAGGTAAATATTGCATCCAGATCTCCTTTTTCCAGGACAAGCAAAACATCTTTAGATACTAATCTGATTCAGTGAGTTGAATCCTGATTTTATCCTAGAATTTTGCTGTTCTTCTCTTTGTTGGGAAAGGGAACAATACAGCAGTTTTAATTTCTGTTTTCCCCTTCTCCAAGCAACCTCATATATTATGAGTAAAAAGAGAATTGAAATCTGGAAATTAAAGGAATCCTTTCATTCATTCAACATTTTTGGATGCAACCCAATATTTGTTGCATAGAATTATCCAAAGGTAGGATAGATCATCTAACTGTTATGGTCCCTAGTACTATATGCCACTGATAATTTATAATAGCTGAATTTTGATGATTTATAAACCAATTGAAACCACCACCATCCTGCTGCCACCACTTGGTTTTTAAAACATTATAAACACTTAGTGGGGTGAGATGGGACAGGCAAAATTCAGAATCGTGTCTGGTTTATACTCCTTTCTTGAGTATGTGGCCTTAATGGAAACTGAGTTTCTCAAACTTCTTCTGAATGGAACCAAGAATATTCATGGGAGGAGGGATGTGCTCTCAAACATAAAAGGTGTAGCATGAAACCCAATTTACTCACTGGCCTTGCTTACTACCAACTGTAGGTTCTGCATCTGTGTGAAGGGATTGCAAGCATATGAGTGGCACTCTTGGAACCATATGCTCCAAGAAGAGTAATCTATGTTAGATAGCTCATAGATGAAAGGCCAGAATAAACATGACCCACAAAAGAAAATGACAATCCATTCCAGTATTCTGCAAAAAAGAAAAAAAAACCCAAAATGGGCATTTATTGATGACTTGGACATTGTCAACCTGATACTGGTAAATAATTTGTCCACCAGATTATAAGGCTACTTGGGAGGAGAAGAGGCATGTAGAAAACAGCATTGGCATTTATGATATGTGTGAAAATAGAAATAGAATACTTTATTGGCCAAGTGTGATTGGACACACACATTTTTCTTGGTGCAAATGCTCTCAATGTACATAAAACAAAGGATATATTCATCAAGAATCAAGAATCATAAGGTACAACACTTAATGGTAGTCATAGGGTACAATAAGCAATCAAATCATACTAGGAAAAAGTACATATAAATCGTAAGGATACAAGCGACAAAGTTACAGTCAGTCAGTCACAAGTGGGAGGGCATGGATGATAAGGAGTAATGAGAAGATTAATAGTAATAGTAGTGCAGACTTTATGATGAGATTAATAGTAATAGTAGTGCAGACTTTGTAAATACTGTAGCTGGACAGTGTTGAGGGAACTATTTGTTCAGCAGAGTGATGGCGTTCAGGAAAAAACTGTCCTTGTGTCTAGTTCTTCTGGTGTGCAGTGCTCAAATTCAAATCAAAAGGATGTCAACGTTCTGATCTGGCCAGAAGCAAAAAGAAAGTTCGAAGCTAGAAAGATGCAGTGTGTGTTAACACTGTATTGTACACACAATTTTGGAACCTTCAATGAAGGCTAACTTTATATTGTCAAGGCTCAAACATCAAAACTGAACATTGATATTCTGAGAATCATTGCAATGCAGTGGACCAGAACAGATCCTTTCACTTCATTGGAGCATCAGATCTTCTGCTACAGATATGAAAAGCATAGAAGAAATGGAGTACCCATCATTTATTTACAAGGGGTGTCCAAATCAGTGCTCTAATGCAACCCCATCCCATGATTAAAATTACATCAGTAATTTAACACCAAGGCAAAACAATCTATCATATTGTAATCCAGGTAGATTGTAGATGCAAAGGAAGTAATCATTATGATTACATACATCAACTTGCAGACACAATACCACAAAAATCATGACACTAATGATAGGAATTTGAAAAATGAATAGTAAGAAAATTTTGATCTCAGTGGATGAAATGAAGTAAGAGACAGAATAATAGAATTTTGCTGAGAAAATTGAATGTTTATAGCAAATAGCTTCTTCCACAACCGAAAAGACATCACCAGATGGACAACACCAACATTAAATTGGCTATATACTCTGTAAGCAAAGATGGAACTATTGTATTCAGTCAGAAGGAACAAAACCTGATGCTGATTATAGGTCATATCATGAAACACATGCTTACAAAAATCTCATGAGAACCACTTCACCAAATAATTTAACTATGATGTATTGTGATGTCATATAGGCAGTAGTCAGTTCAGATTGTATGTACTTCTTACTATAGATATTTATTTGAACAGGTGTTTTTTATCTCTTAGGGCCAGATTAGGGGCCTTTGCCAAAGCATATGGGAGACAGTATTGAGATGAATACCTGCTAATTTTTCCTGATCTGCTTGCTTCTGTACTACATTTAGTTATGAAAGAAGCACATCCTTGGAACCTTCCTGTTTTCATCATAATGTTTAATCCCATACTTTGATATATAAACCAATTCTTTTAAGAATAAGCCATCTCCATTATACACATTTCCTCAAGTGCTAGTTGCTCATTTAATATCTATTCCACTGGCTCTTCATTTTTTTTAAAAAAAGGAACTTTTGTATTAAAACACAAATTAGCTAATTCATTATAAACTCAACTTTGATTTATAAAGCAATATTGCCTCTTAAATAATGCCAGATGGTGCCCATGAGGAATTAATTTCCAGCAATTTAATCTCAAATGATTACAGTGTGTGTGTGTGTGTGTGTGTGTGTATGCAAAAATGGTTTAGAGCAGGGTTGTCAAACTTGTGTTGTCACAGTGTCATCATGTGATGTATTGGGACTTTTTTCCCCCATACTGGTCAGAGGTGGGGTAACTGGTTAGGGGTGCGACCAGCACATGATGCATCTGGCCCACAGGCCGCAAGTTTCCCTGTTTTAGAGATTTCTTAAAGTGTTAAAGAGGTTGCACATTTGCAGTCCTACGTGTTCCAAAGCATTTCCTGGAAACTGAATCCAAAATGCTGCAGAGCCACAGCATTACTTTAGAGATATAAATATAGGTAATCCTTGTTTAGAAACCACAATTGGAACTGCAAGTGAAGCAATTGCTGAGTGAAACCACAAGTGTGTGTGTATGATCTTAATTCAGCTTTCTTTTGCTTTATAGACCATGCAAAGGTCCTAAATGTGAGGATTGGTCACCAAGTTACTTCTGTTGTTGTTGTCACTTCAAATGGTCACTGAATAAGGCAGTCACTAGATGATGATTGCTTATATGCTCTTTTAAAATATGAAAGAGGAAATTTAGGATATTTATAGTATTCCCTCTCTCCTCCTGATAATGAAACGTTTCCCCTAGTGAGGTTTGAGTTGGATATATCACACATTGCACTAAAGGCAATTCAACGGTCTTATATAATTTTTAAAAGTTATCTATCTTAAAACTAAATTGCTGACAGATGTGTTTATTTAATTTAAAGCATTGAGGGCACAATTTATAATGCATATGTCTTAGCAAGAGTAATAAATTGTATTCGATAAATATGGTTCTAATTCTGAATCCTTGGCTGAGTGGTGCAATGGCCTCCCATTCGGATGGTTGAAAGTTTAATCCTAGGAAATGATGTTTCTCTATCAGGACGCAAAGAAAAAATATCTGCTGAGAACTCCACGTAGGCATCAGGAAGGGCATCTGGCCAGTAAATGCTCAACTCCATTCAATTGCCCCAACTCCACTCCAAAGCAAAGGATTATAGAGTAATAAAAACAGTGGTGGTTTTCTACTAGTTCGGCCTGGTTTGAGTGAACCTGTAGTAAGAAATGCTACTGTTCGGCAGAACCGGTAGTGAAAAAATAGCTACCAGTTCAGCTGAACTGGTATTTCTTTTTTTCCCCTTCCAACCATCAGCTGTGCCAGGATCCCCCTCGCTGCCTTACTGCTTTACCCAGGAGACTTCCCTGAGGCCCAGGAGACAAAAAGAGGTGCATGGTGGGGTGCTCTGTTGTTTTGCTTCCCAGGCCTCAGGAAAGCCTCCTGGCAGCAAATACAGCCTCCCAGGAGGCTTCCCTGTAGCCCAGGAGGCAAAAAAAAAAAATGTAGTGTAGGGGTGTGTGTGCTGTAGTTGGATAATCTTGTCTGGAATCTAAGCCCCGGGTTGTGCTTTAATGTGACAAATGCCAAGGCTGAAGGCTAGACTGGCAGCTGAAAAATACATCCTGAATCAAGGCAATGACAAATCACTTGCATACTATTGCAAAAACAAAAAAAACAAAAAACCCTGCATGGTGTGAGAATGTAGCACCAGGAGTTGGGTTCAACTCGAGAATGTAATTTTCTTGATATGTGTTCTACCTCTAACTTGTTCTCCTGCCCTGTGTCAACACCAGCTATTGGGTGAATTGTTCAGCGAATAGAGATGAGGTTGAGAACATTTTGTCTGGGAATTATGTAGTTTAGGTTTGCAATTCAATCAGTGACAGTGCATCGAAAAATAATAATAATTGTTTGAATTTTCAAAACAGCAAAATGCTTTTGATTTTTTTACCTTTGTGATATCATTTTGCAAACAAAGAATAAAGGTTGTCTACTATAATATATGCATTATAGATTTCAGAGTATAATTATTTCAGTGTAGGTACATTTACTTGCAAATGCAATCTTTCTTCGTTGTTATTTGCTTCTTTTTTATGCAACTTTTACAATTTTAATGTAAGAAATTTTAAAAAAATGGTGAATAAAATAACACTTTGACATTCAATTACCCTCAATTCTTTCCAGCTGCTTTTTTTTTTGGGGGGGGGGGGGGGTGTTAGAAAAAAATCTTAAAAACAAAACAAAAGGTGATAAGGGTGTCTGAATTTATCAAGCTACTTTTATGAAACAAAAGGTAATGTTGCAAAACGCAATGCAGTTTAAGCCACTATAAGGAATTGAAATTGTTTTTCGCAGCTACACAGCTTTGAAATGAGATCTTTTCATATCTACTACACTAAGAAAACCCCTTTTACTTTTAGAATGAAAATCATTCAGAGAAGAACTATGGTGATAGGCACAGCAAGTACAAGATTTTGACATGTGCCAGGTTTCCTGTATCTATTTAGTAGCCAATAGCATATGGCAACCTTGGCAGATATCAAAAAAGGGTAAATAGGATCAGACTGGATTGGTATTTGAAACAGGGATGATCAGTAAAGTCCAGGGTTGTTGGATAAATTGAGATGTTCTCTCTGCTATCACCCCACCCCCCACAAAAATCTTACAAGGAAACACCAATGGAGATTCTCAGTCATCCATGTCACGGTTGTTGCAAAATTGCTTTTTTCAAGAGGCAACTGGACTTTCTTGCTTTTCATTGAAGACATTTTGCTTTATTCAAGTAGCTTCTTCAGTTCCCCACCATCCAGTCAGAGCTGAAGAAGCTTCTTGGATGAAAAGCAAAAGGTCTTCAAAGAAAAACAAGAAAGTCCAGTTGCCTCTTAAAAAGCACCTTTGGGACTCACAAGCAATGCCATATTCATCTTATTGGCAAGAAATCACCAGGAGTTAAGATGAATTGCAATTCTATCTATCAACTACCATTTGGTTATGACTAAATCCTCTTGCACTAGTAGAATTAAATCAAAGATCCACAGACCTAGTAGGATTAATGATACTATCTTTCCATTCATATTCATAGTACATAACTTATAATGTAATTTTCAGATTGATGAGAGATACGGCCTTGGTGAGTTAGACATTGGAGAGAAATGAGCCTGACTGGAATCCTACACTGATTTAGGTTCACATCAACAACAAGTTTCTATCACTGGAACTTCCAGTTTGAGCTTCTTCGGCAACAGACCGAAGACTCGTCTCTGCAAAGTTTCAATCTGTGCTCGCTGCTGGAGTGGCCCGAGCCGGCTGGTTTTGGGGCTAAGCCACCCCGTAGATGTGGTGAAGAAGGGGGAGACTGCCTGCATGGTTGAGGAGGGCTGCATCTCTCCTCCCCAGAAGGCCATTACTCCCTTTCCTGAAGGTGGTTGCAGCGGTGGTCAGAAATGGGCACCACAAAGAATAACTCGACTGGAAAAGAATGTGCAGAAGGAAGATAAGAAGAGAAAGTTTTGCTGACTGCATCAAACAGCAAAAGCAACAAATAAGGTACCCTGGAATTGAAACTATTAAAAAAAACCCAATAACATTGTTCCCTAAGAAGATTTTTGAGCTGCGAAGGAGAGAGAAAAGGGAAAAGATTTGGTTTTATTTCCTCCTTTTCCTATACTGACAGCTAAGAGACCTAAGTAAGAAATTGGAAAAAAATCCACTTTGACATTAATAGGCATTCAATGCTGAAAATAAAAAGTCAAAGGAATAATAAGGATTTCTGGATAATCAAAAGCTTTTGAAAACAGGAAAGGAGAGGAAAAGAATAAAAGGGCAGGATCTGGAAGGGAGGAGACTGCCTGGAATTAAAAAGAACTTACAGCAAAATCTCAACAAGACTTCCAAAAGATACATTTTAACTGAAATATTGCAACAAAAACCCCAGGAAGAGAAAGTGGAAAAAGAAATAGGAAGAAATAACTTGGGACTATTTGGATTACTTGATGATTTCTGGATTTTTGGTTATTGTATTTGAATGACTAAAATCAATCGGGTGGTTGTTTAAAACTGTTTAAAATGCTCCACTTTTAGAAGAACTGAAAATGGAACTTAAAAAGTACAAAGAAGATGCACAAGAAGGGAGAGGTTCTTTTGGCTTCGTATTTCAGTTCTTAGAAATGGAGATTTGGAACTATGAGAAACAACAAGAAATGCCTGCAGAACAAGAAGATTGTGACAAAGAAGCCATCTTTAATGAACAAGTAATCTTTGGTGGGGGGGAAACAGGAAATGCAGGAAAGACAATGGAAAGTTTAAGATTGGGAAAAACACCCCCCCCCC
>NW_020769345.1:5768469-5855558 GCF_900518735.1 Pseudonaja textilis | reverse complement strand
AGTGAAAAATAAGTATAAAATCAGAAAGCAACAGAAGAGGGAAATGCAGAAGAGAGAATTAGAAGTAGAGAGACAAGGGGGTAAAAAGGGGAGGGAAAAGATGAGAGGGAAGAAAGAAAGGAAAAGAAGTTATAAAGGACAGAAATAATATATAGAGAAACAGGGCCTATTTAGAGATAATGGGTGAAAATTTAATGGAAAAAGGGATTCTGCAAAGGTAGATAAGATAGTATTGTTATATTAGAAATAGAAATAATTTTAGAAAATATTAAACAATGTATGATTAAAATCTCTGATAAAATAGCTATCGTAATTCAGTGGAATGTTTGTCAAACAGTAAATGTGACAAAATGAATATTTAATGGTTTACAAAACATGTGAAGAGAAATAAGGGAAAAATTAGTTATGGATATTATACGTGTCTTTAAGGAAGTATGATATTTAATTGAAAAGAAATGTTAAAGATGTTAAGATTTTAATGATTATTAATGATAGAACTGAATTGGAATGGAATGAGGGTTTATAATTACATATATTTATAATCCTTTTTTAAAAAAGAATATAGTGTGTATTATAAGAATGTACCAAGCAGAATTCGATTGAAAGTTATGTATTATGTATTATATTGAAGGTCATAACCTTAAGGTATATATTGAAGTTTAAATAAGAGTTGAATGGATGTAATTAAAAGATATAAAGGTGTCATACTCCAATTAGTAACTACAGGAGAAAACTTGTTTAATGAGAAAAGATAATATGAAATTGAAACAGAACAGACAAAAGTATAAATATAATGATTTGAATTGAGATGAGATAATCAAAATAAAATTGAGAAAATTAAAAGAGGGGAAAAACTATATAGAAAATGTAGAATAGTATAAGATATGGAATAGAACACAAAAAGGAGCATGAAATTGAGTTTTGTGTCTGTATAAAGAAGTTCAACCCGGGACCACGCTATTTTCAAAAAAGATGTTTTATTTGTATTTTGTATGTGTGAAAACCCAAATAAAATTTTATTTTAAGAAAAAATTTCTATCACTGGAACGTTGCTCTAGATTTCTCTCTATAGAATAATATGTCCTACTCTATTGTCTTACTGAGATATCTATATTACAGGAGTTAAGGGGGAAATGAGATTACATTATGGACCCCACCAATATGATACAGTCTTATTCTTCAGGGTATTTGCAGTATGGATACCTAATACATACGCTTACAATTGCTCCCGTTTCCAAACATGGCTACTGAGAATTCTGTGGTGCAGCTCTTTGTGCACATACCAACAAAACTAAAACATAGATGAGCTTTGATTTAAAAAAAAATGCAAAGGATAATTAACATGAGTAATAAAAATCAACTTCCAATTACTATAGGAAGGACTAAATTTATACCTTTGGGCTGAATTTCCAGATGTGGTTACCAGATTCATCCTCTTTTTATAGATTTGGGCTGTGACCTCACCTAAAATTCCTAAGATAATTCTTAAAGACAGACTGGTGTTTCTTTTGACAAGGTGTTTCTGGTTTTATGAAATAGAGGGCTGGAAAAGGAATAATGAAGATGGCTGTAACTATTGGCAATCAGCAAGATTGGCAATCAGCAAGATGAAATAAGTGAAATAGAAACCAACGGCTCTATGGTCAGACAAAACCATTGTGTTAACACTGAGCAGGTAACTTTGTATCTCGAGGCTGGGAAAAGAAAGGCCTGAGGTTTACTGACCTGAAAAAAGCATCAAGAAAACCCCACAGATTTCAACCATGGGACTGAGCATTCTCTCCCTGTATTCTATATTCTGCAGTAGGCAATCTGCAAATATCTATCTTATTTCTTGTCTGCAATAAAGCAAGTACTCTAAACTACCCTGAACCTTTGAAGCTGCTGATGTTTTGATAGCTATCAAATGCAAGGCTATGTTCCTGGAAGGGTAAAATTTATTGTTATGTCTGGCATGAAGATTGACATTGAGTATGAATAGGGAACTTATGGCTGGATGGCAGGAAAACAAAGGAGTTAAATGAAGAAGGGCTGATTTCAAGACTGGTTAAAGGGTGCACTGCAGGACTCATGAAATGGTTGCTGTAAAACAATGGTCTATTTAAAATGGCTGCAAGTGAAAGGATATCCAATCACAAAAATCCATTTTCCAGAAAGTTAAGCAGTTCCCTAGCATATTTTCTACTGTGCCAATGGGAACTTTGAAGCATCCAAAAGTATTGCTGCAAATTATTACAATGCTAAAAGCATCTTGCTTTGCAGCATGCCATTTTTAAATTAAAATAATCTTTTTTAACAAGTTAGGCAATAAAAGTGGTTACCAAGGGAGATGTTGATGAACACATCAGTGCCTATGAGTCCCATATTTCCTACATTTAGCCTAAATGAAAGGCATCTCTGGAAGAGGATGGTGGCAGAATTGCTGCAGTCTTTCCTATGTGCTTTGTGATTGGATATTTCCTAGAATGGGTTAAATGAGATCATGATATTATGGTGTTGCTTTATAGTAGGTAAATTCTATGAGAATGAATGTTGCAATTGCAACTGAAATTAATGCATCATCTTATTCTTATTGGTAAAAAGATGATCTTAGTTATTTATAGCTGAGTGAACTGTGACATTTTTGCCAGCCTTCTGCATAAGATTGTCTTGTTCCAAATTTGTAGCATCCTATTATCAGTAGAATGATTGCTGCAATCTCCATCACAAGAAAGGATTTGTGATAAACCAGGCATTTTCTAGTACAAAGATCAATATGCATCTTGGATGAAATAGTGTCACTTGAATGCCCAGATTTACTGTTTCATTAGAAGATGTAATGGATGGAAGGAATAACCTTGAGGAATAGATGGAAGAGTGATAACCAAGATAACGGTCAGATAAAAGAAATCTAAGTCCAGTCCAGAAGCATAATCTGGGAAAGCATCTCAAAGACCTCCCATAGTTTTCATGGAGTTAAAGGAGTCGGAGAGGAAAGCACATTCAAATTTTCACTATTTTGTTACTATAATAAAAATAATATCAGTATGCATGATTGTTGTTTTCTGGCCCGTACTACCTTGAAATGCTCACAGAACATTTTTTAAAAAACCCTACCCATTAAAAAGTGAGTGACACTTTAATGCAAGGCTTTTAAACTAATGAAATTCTGTTATAATAAAACCATGAGTACAGTACAAAAAAGCAAAATTAATAGATCTAATCTTGATTACAGTAAAGTGCCATAGGTTACTGAAAAAAAATTAATTAAATGTACCTATCAGCTTTTGTTCCCCTATTCATATGTGGAGGTACATATATTGTATATGTATTACAATATCCTATGATGAATTTTACCAAATAACAAAATAAGGAACACATTTAGGAAAAAATAATAATTTAAACAATCTGTTCTTTTGGTCAGGCTCCCTCTCTCACCATAACCAGTTCAGATCTGGTATCATTTTTACATGGTATTAGAATCAACACATGGAGTTGCCTAAATAAGCAACATGGGAAAGAGAATTGATTGCTGTAGATATCATTTATCCTTTAAAATGCTTAAATTATAAGCTCTGTTTCTTGGAGACTTAACGAAAGATACTTGGCAATTATGGTACCAGTATTGTATTTATATGAAGATAGATTGGACTATGACACAATGATACAGTAGGATGATACTTTCTTCTGTGGACACATAAGAGCATTATTATTTATAGAAGATCTTAGTTATTGCAATTCTCAAAGTTTGCTATGAAGTCTGCTTATAGGACAGCTATTGTGTTTAGCAATCTTCTGCTTATATCTTGGTCTTGCCTTTTATTATTTCTTTGTCCTGCTCTGAGCAACACCATCTAGCTGCCATTTTAAAGTTCCACAAGAACAGTTGTGTCATGTTGCTCTAGAATCTAAAATTGGAGCGCTTGTGGCCCTTTAGAAGGTGCTGTACTACAACTCCCAGTATCTCTTGTTATTAGCACTTGTAATTCAAAAGCTTATGGAGGGACAGAGGTTTCTCTTTCTACTCACAAGCCTTCTGGGAAATTAAGGTGGTGGTACCAAACCATCTGCTGCTACTGCTTGCTTCTACTTCCTGGGAAGCTCATTAAGGGTCTTCTCATAATATTTTCCTCATACTAGGTCTGGTTCTTCCTTCCTGGATAGGATTTGTGAGAAAGAAGATCTTTGTGCTTTATTTTCATGCCACATGATTATTGCTTGTTGATTTGACCTGGAACTCATTTAGCATACAGTGTAAGAGTGCAAAGGGGAACAGGAAAGATTCTGAATTCCTGAAATTAGCTGCATTACAATGAAGCATTTCCAGACGTTAGCTTCCAATCTTTTTTTCTCCTATTAGTATTTTTTGTGGGGGTCTTTTGGGAAACCGAGTTATGCATTAGTATTAATAGTTATATAAATAGCCACAAATTAGTGTCCTGTTTTTATTAATTTTCTGCACCTGGAAATCTTCTCAGGGGTATGGCAGGAGAAAGTGAAATAGTGAATGAAGGAGATTGGTCTAAGAGACAGCATATGTAAACTAGTTGCCCTTTCTTTTCTTTATTTTATTCATTGACTGACAAGCGGGTGGCAGCCAGAGATGGGACATAAGTTTGTGCACTCACATATCATGCAGCAGTTTTGGAAGATCAGTTTTCAAGTTGTTAAATGAAAGAAGAAAATGCAAGGACAATCAAGTGTCATTGGTTTGTTGTTATTTTGGTTTCAGTGTGCAATAGTTTCTTAGTTCACCCAGGGAAATAGAGTGTATTTTTCACTGTCACCCATAAACAAAGGTAGTATGTCTTCTGCAGACCTCCAATTTTGGTTAGCACAGTAAAATAAATAGAAGCTTTCTATTCATCTTGCTATTATTCCTTGTTTTCATCACATCCCTGTTTTTCTTCCTGTAGTGCTACTCCACATTTTTCCAATTTTCTGGGTTGTGTGTTCTTCTTCTTTTTTTTTTCCACAGTGATTGTTGACCTTTCTTAAAGAGCTTAATTCTGATAAAATACAGTAGGTTCACATCCCAAAAGTTAAACTGAAGCAGTGAATGTTTTCCCACAGAGCTAAGAACATTAAGAAAAGAAACAGTTTGGCATATCCCCAATAGTTTTGATACAATGCTGATACATACTGTCTGTCAAGTCCTGAGCTGCAGCTGATTGTGGAAGAAGTTGATTGTGGAAGAATTTCACAGTAAACATACACCAAACTATATTGGAGGCCTGCTTCTCTAATTTAGTCTGTTAAGAAACAAAACACCTCCATGCTATAACAGGTTCATTTCAGACAACCAATCAGTCAAATCTTTATGACATCACAGAAGATCCGAAATATGACCTGTATGTGGTGGTCTCAATTCTGGTTGCATATTCTTGAACAGATAAAAACTGGAAGTTTAACACATGCAGTGAAATCAATAAAATGACTGATCTCTTTCCTATTGCTTATAATTTATACAATAAGGCATAAAAAAGCCATTTCTCAGACAGAAATAATAGGTTGTAAACCACAGAATGATTTACAAAACATACACTAATATTAAGCTACATGTCAAAATACATTCTGCCTTGTCCATTTTTATCAAGAACTTTCCTGAAGTTCTTATACATTGTTGGAACATCCTGCAAATGTCTTGATAACATGTCTCCTCATGTTATTTTCCTACTGTTTTGTCCATGGATAATTTTAGGTAGATTGAACAGCAGTAACACAAGTATCTGGACATTCACTGATGACAAGAGGCAGTAGGGACAAAGTAGCTTTCTCTGGGAAGTCCATTATCTCACTTACATGTGGATGTAAAGACTTTATCATCATTATCATTACTGTTACTACTGCTAATAAAAAAATTATAGTAGTAATACTAAGAGAATGGGAACTAGAATCAGAGATGATATTCAGTAGGTCCTGGCTGGAGAACTGATAGCAGAAATTTTGAGTGGTTTGGAGAACCAGCAAATACCACCTCTGACTGGCCCCACCCTCTTCTATTCTCTGCTTCCCGAGTCCCAGCTGATAGGCTGGGTCTTCTTTTGTTGCCCTGCACAGAGTGGGGTGGGGAGGGATTTTGCAGTAACCTTCCCCCAGGAGTGGAGAGGGAATGGGGATTTTACAGTATCCTTTCCCTGCCATGCCCACCACACCATGCCCACCAAGCCAAAGCCACAGAACCAATAGGATTTTTTTTTAAATCCCATCACTGACTACAATCATTGTCTTGTTGTTATTTTGGTTTTAATGTGCATGAAGAATCACACTCCAGAAAGCCATCTTTGTGAAAAGTCAAATGTTTTTTAATCATTATCTTCTCTGACTTAGTTTCCTTTTCTATTTGAATGGAAAAATTAAATAAAATCTGTTGAATTTTATTTCACTATTCCTAGAAAGAAGTCACGGCCACTACTGAGGATTATGAAAGACTATCAAAAATCAACATCCAGAGTCAGAACTGAAACTTATGATTTTATGGAACTAAACAGTTCTCTCTAATATTAGCCATCGATTTACTGTCCATCAATTCATTTAAAAAGTAAAGTTGACCAAGATCTTGTTAAAATAAAGCCCATTTCCCATTGACTTTAAGGAAAGTGTTACAAAAAAGAGTTTTAAATATTACTTTCTCCTCATTCCTAAGCTGAACAATCAACTTAGTTTTTTTTAATGCTGCTAATTAAAATTCAGTGGTGAACCCCTTTAATCACTGACTGCACTGAATATTCTTGCTTTGCTTTTGCACATTTATTCTGGTAATAAAATTCTGAAGAGCTCATCAGTTTTAAATGGAAGACAGCAATTTTTCTCATGTATATAATCATTAAACTGATAAATAGCCAAGGCAGCACATAGTTATCTGCATTAACACTATAGCCTCTGCCACTATTAAGAATCCTCAGTGGAAGATTAAACTGTGAAACACAAATAGGTAAAAGAAAGAAAAGATGTCAGCAACTAGTGGCTTAAGTCAAGTTGTTTTTTCCTCACTCTCTTTTTTGCTCACTTGGCTGTCACCTTAAATCCCCGCTCTTCAAATGGCTCTTTCTGTCTCACTTTTCTTTAGAAAAACATGAGATAATTGAGTGTGTTCATTTCTGCAGACAATTAGCTATCTTATTTACTTTCCCTTTCTTAGATTGTCATTCAAGTTTGAAGCTGCCTTGATTACAAAAAGCAGATGTTCCTTCATCTCCCATGATCAAAAGATTGCCAAGTATAAAGATAAGAAATAAAATTCTTTGCTGCAAGTGATTTGGGTGACCACTGGACACACTTTAGGAGTCCATTATTAAATTATCAATGTAGGCAATAAGACACTGGACTGATCTTGAACAATATTGCATCATCATCACTATATCACTTTCCTCACTTGTGGAAATCTGATGTATGGTCCAACACATTCTTCTTGCCTATGGGTTTATCACAGTGGGCCAGAGTAAGTTATTGTACTTACTCGGAATAGGCAGAATATAATATCTCATATGACGATAAAAATCCATGTAATAATAAATCGATGGTACATTTCTCTTTATTAGAAAATTAAAAAGGCTAAGGCAGGTAAGGAACAAGTAGTTCCTAGGGCTGAAGTGATCCTTGTATAAATGTAAAACAACCACCAAAACTCTGGATAGCCGTGTCAAGTGTCTATTGAATTAGAAGAATGAGTGGAAGAAGTCACAACTTAACTTGTTGAGAACTTGTAGAACTTCCTGAAGCTCAATTGAACTCTTGGTCATTGCTTGGAATGAGTCTGGGATTAGATTAAGCCTGTGCGCAGCCTCTGCATACGTATAAATCCCGGGAGGCTCCCATGATTTTTCAAAGGAAATCTGGGAGATGAAATGATAGAGGAGAACTCTACAGTATAGATGTAGAATATTAATAGTGAATCTGACTAAACCAAATAAAGCCTTTATTAAGGAATAACTTGTGGCAATGGCAGTGACAAAACACAACTATTCTTATCATATCCACACACTGCTGGTAGCAGAGCTGTTTAAGATGACCTGGTACCTTCTGGGCAGGGAGGTGCCAGAGGTACTGTATATCTGAAGGGCCATTATGATGACAGTCAAGGCATCTGATGCATAAAGTGACTTAGATCTGTTCTAAGTTGGACTTTGATTCAGTAAGTCCTGTGGATTTGACTTAGACATGATCTGACATGAAAAAATGGTTTAAATTTATTGATCCCAGAGAGGTAAAAAGAGTCTTGGTCTGTTAATGTTAATGCACTTATGTGTTTAAATGCATGCCCTTCCTGTTTGGTGAAGGCTCCCAGGATATGGCATGGGACTATTTCTAGGCAATAATAAAGTAATTCTTGAGGGAGGGAGGGTCACTGAAACAAAAGGTCTTGTCTTTGTCTTGTCTTCAATCTTCCCTTTTTAGGGAAGGTTACTAAGAAAGTTAGGCTATAGCTTTAGAAGGTACAGGAAGAAGCTGAAATAGTTTCTGTCAGCTTTCAAACCTGGGCATTGTTGTGGCCTGCCAGTGGAGCTGGCAGCAGATTTGGACAGTGAGGAGGTTGGGGAGGAACATGGGCCAGTCCTGGAGTCTGGGAAAGGCTCTGACGAATGCTATGCATTGGAGGCAGAGATGGGGCCAGGACTGCCTGACAGTTATCAGCTGCCTTCAGAGTCAGACATCAGTGAGACAGAAGGACAGCTGGAGCATGTTTCCAGTGTGCGTATGTGCAGACCTGCCAGAAGAACAGAACAGCTAAGGAACAAGGGTCAACTTAGGAGTAAAGCCACAGGTGGACAGTGAATGGCTCCTCCCATAGGGAATAAACTATTCCCATGTAACACCACTACTTCACAAGCTGTACTTGTTTCCCTTGCTAATAATCACCCATAAATTCTTTCATGGTAGAAGGTTGGTATATTTGTGGTACTGATTATCGACACCTTTCTGTGCCTGTCACACAAGGTCTGAAAAGGTGGGCATAGTCTGGATCCATCTATAGTTAGAACTTCCTGATAGAACCCAGGAAGAAGGATTCTCTGTTGCCACATATGCCTTATGGAACATCTCTCCTTGAACTCAAGATGCCCCTGATCTTGCTGGTCTTTCCTAAGGATGTGAAGACATGGCAGCTAGGAGATTAGGTCAGATAATTTTCATTAAGCTTATTTGTATAGATATGTCAGTGGTTCAGGAATGGTGTGTTTTCAGTACTTGTGTGCGTGCTGTGTGTGTGTGTTTAGCTGGATGTTAACTGTCCAGAGTCACAAGGTGATTGGGAGGCCATATAAACTGAATGTATGAACATATTCATATACATGTACACATATACATTCAGTACCACTTGAAATTAAAAAAAAAAACAATGCTAAAGAAGAAACCAAAAGTGATAGCTTTGCTTTCTGGGTAGGGGACTTTGTACAATGCTTAAAAATCTCCCTCAGTGGTACTGAATTAAGGTTTGCCCTTTTTTATAACAAACAAAAAAAGGCTCTATATGTTTAACAACCATGACAGACAATTATTGATGGCATGCTCATCTACACACTGGGAAAAACACTCTGCACCGCTTTTGACATGCACTTACTAAAACTCCTTCATAAACAAGACTTGGAAATACAATTTGAAAAATGAAAAAATAGAAACTGACACATTCATCCATCTTGCCTAGGTTATTTCAGAAACAGGGAGGAGGGAAATCTTTATTTCAGTCATCGATTAGCATAAAATAATATTCAATGATAAAATTCCAATCATTCCATTCTGATAGTAATCTGGTCTATGTACTGTGAGAAAAAGCCAAGACTTAAGTTACTAGAAGAAACTGTAACTTACAGTAGTAGTATCAACATCATCAAGATTGTAAGATTACAATTATGAAGACAAGAATGAATTCAGCACAGTATAAGTTTATAGTTTTATGTCATTTAGATGTTAGCATATAAAATGATGTAATAATGATTAAACAACAATAAGCTACTAACATAAAATATAAAAGTACTATCTTAGCAACATATACAAGGAAAGCTATATCTAATACTGATATCATAACCATGAGGACTATAATAGTATGACATAAATGAAAGGGCATATGCAATGGTGATAACACTGAAAGAATAAAGAATTATGAATAACAATAAAACACAAATGTTTTATACTGTGGCATAATGTAGCCTTTTAATGTATCCTTGATGGATATTGGTAGTGTAAGGTTGGCAATAAAGAAGCATATGAGTCTCTTTGATGGCTCTGATGCCACAGGAGCAATGCTGTGTTTCAAAAGACTTCTGTGTTTAGCTCCAAAATTGCTATAGGAATCAATCACACACAGGAATAACACTAAATTGGACTAGAGGTAGAATTCTTCTAAATTTGAGGACTGAATTTGGAAATGAATATTGAAACTGGTTTAAAATCTAAAACTGAATTGTTTTAGAATTGTAGATTTGAGATGTATTTAAAAGATAAGTGATCCCAACCTTCTGCATACTATAGGATTCACTACATCATCCCAGTAAATGACTATCCAGCCTCTATTTGAAAATCTCCATTGAAGGGGAAGAAACTGCTTTGTGCAATAGAGTAATAGTATTCTATTGACTGACAGTTCTTACTGCCAAGTTCTTCCCAATGTATAATCAAGAGTTTCATCCCATTAAAAGAATAGAATATTCTTTATGGGCCAAGTGTAACTGGACACAAAAGGAATTTGTCTCTGACTTTTATTTCTAAATTACCTCCAGTCTTACCCTCTAGCGCAAGGGTCTTCAAACTTGGCAAGTTTAAGACTTGTGGACTTCAACTCCCAGAATTCTTGAGCTAACATGACTGGAGGAGGAATTCTGGCCGTTGAAATCCACAATTCTTGAAGTTGTCAAGTTTGAAGACCCCTGCTCTAGAGTAAGTGAGAATAAGCCTACAGTGTGACAGCCCTTTGGGTATTTGAAGAAAAGAAAAGTTTCCAGCCCTTTCACCATCTTGGTAACTCTTTTCTGGACTTGGTCCAATTTATTAGGATCCTGAAATGGAATATTCCAAGTGAGGCCTGGCCAAGACAGATTATAACAAGATAATTTCTTCCCACAACTAGGATCTAAGCTCTTCTTGATGGTCGTCAAGATGTCACTGGCTTTCTGTGCAGCTGCATTGTGTTGTTGGGACATGTTGAGTTTGCAATCCATTAGTGCAGCCAAGTTTTTCTTACATGTGCTCCTCTTGTGCAAGACAACAGAATAAAGAATAACAACAGAATAATAGAGTTAGAAGGGATCTTGGAGGTCTTCTAGTCCAACCACTGCTCAAGCAGGAGACCCTATATCATTTCATACAAATGGTTGTCCAACCTCTTCTTAAATATCCCCAGTGCTGGAGCATTCACAACTTCTGGAGGCCAATCATTCCACTGATTAATTGTTCTAACTGTCAGGAAATTTCTCCTTAACTCTAGGTTGGTTCTCTCCTTGATTAATTTCCATCCATTGCTTCTTGTCGTGCCTTTGGGAGCTTTTAAGAACAGGTTGACCCTCTCTTCATTGTGGCATCCCTTCAAATATTGGAACTGCTATCATGTCACCCTAGTCCTTCTTTTCATTAAGATTTCCTGCATTCTGATAAAATCAGCAATTTTTGGTAGTCCTTCATGGAATAGTGACACCTTCATTTCTATTAGACATTTAAAATATAGTATAGCATCAGTTCTGATTCTTCCCATTGATCCTCTAAAAATAATATAACTTTGAATGCCGATGATGTCTATAGTGTTCCCAATATAATATATAATATATAAAGCATAGTTAATCATAATAGTGAACTGTTCTTTCTAGTCTCTCAAATTTAATAAAAATACCTAATGAAGAGAACAATGCTGAGTTTTCAGAGTTTAAAACTCTTTGCCATTAAAATAAACATCTAATTACAGTATAATGAACCATTGGGAATATTTTTCACTTTTGGTGATGAACAGCTATATTGTGCTATTTAGAATGTGTTCTCATTTTTTGTTCATTTCCCAAAGATTTACACGGTTTGGGGGGGGGGTGTTTCCTCCTATTCTATCCTACTTCTCCTATGTCTGAATCCATACCTAAATCATAGATAGGATTATTATGTATTAAGGAATGAGAGACCAAACCAGAGCATTCACAAGTAAAGGCTTTATTCAACAGAATAAAGGGCTGTCGCGTCTGCATACTAACAAGCAGACATGCTCCAGCGAACAGCGGCTGGCTCGACCTAGCAGCCGGCTTTTATAGCCGACTGTCGAAGGGAGCCAGCCAATGGGAGCTGTAAACGCCCCCGCAATATAGACGGACTTGATTGGGAACTTTGGTCAGTTCCAAGGACATAACAGGATGATGGCTAATACTACAACAGGGGAAATTGTATATAAAAGCTTTATATATATTTGCCTCTGCTTGAAAATAAAGCTCTATCTATGACAGGGTCGCCAACCTTTTGGACCTCAGGGACCACCAAACTTATAATTTTAGATCCCAGAGACCACTAACTGGTTCTGTGGGCATGGCCTAATTTGTGGGCATGGCTTGGTGGTCATGTGACTGGCTGGGCATGGCTTGTATGTAAATATTATAAATATTTATATAAATATTGAATTTTTTATTTAAAAAAGGGCAACTTTTACCCAAAATCAGGCAAAGCAGGCAGATTGAGTTGCTCATAGAATCATTCAGTGATCTATCTATCTGCCATCGACTAGCTCAGTCTCTCAAATTTGCTTGCCGTGAGTCTGCACTGAATTTGCTTGCAAACAAACTTTCAGTTCTAAGGGAGGTTTGGCTGTGCTGAGTCAAAGATCTAAAGACTAGCTAGAAAGCAAGAAATCCAACCATTTCCTGATTCCTAGCTAATCTAAATTTCCTGACACAGCAGAACAGCTGATGGTTGGAAAAATAGCAATTTAGCAGGCAAGTTTACTGGTTAAGGAGAGTGGGTGGGGAAGGTTCCCACGGGCCATGTGGGTGGCGCAGCCTTGTGTTTCTGTGCAGCCTGGATTAATTGCTTGGGGGGTGGTGCTCTGGGGGTGAGATTTCTCTGAAGCCCACTGAAATTTTCTCACAGCCCACCAGTGAGCCGCAGCCTACCAGTTGGCAACTGCTGATCTATGATATTTAGACAGCTGTTGAGATATGTAGGCAGAGAATACATTTAACAATACCGATAGGAAAGGTACCTATAGAGGGATGGAAGGACCAATTCTTTTGAAATTGAATTTAATATACTGGTTAAATATGCAAAGAGAAAAGAACATTTTAGCTCAAGCTAAAAACAACAGCTCTTCAGATTCTGGCTTATATTATGTAGCTGGTTGATCAAGGTTGGAAGTTCAACATGAAAGAAAACCTAATCCTTCTTTTCAGAGGAAAAGCAAAGTAACAGATTTCTATTTCTATCTCTAGGTATGTATAAATAAAATGTATATAAACACACACAAACACACACAGTTTCATCTTTAGTTCAGTATGTTCTTAATAATTAAAATATTATTAATTCAGATCAAGTAACTATAATCTAGTTGAAGGGTTGATTCATTTAAATGATCAGATTTAAAGATCTCGGGTGACACAGCAAGGCTGTGAAAATCAATAACTGGGAGGAGCCGCAGCTTATCTGGCCAACATACAACTTTTTCTAGCTTGACATTTTCCTTTCCCTTTCTGACATCCCCATCTGTGTCTTTTCGTCTCTCTGCTGTACGTTGCCAGAAAGGAGACAAATTGTTCTTGTCAGAGATCTGAATAGATAACTTGCATTGGACTTTTGCAATTAGAAAGAGGGCCACCTATGGTCTTCAGGGTTGCAGTTTGCATGCCCTTGTGCTAGCGAGAAATTGCCTATCAGAGTAGATAAGACTGAACTAGATGAACCAATGAACAAATTCAGGGCAACCTGAAAGCCATAAAATAGATGGAACCTTCCTCTCTGTTTTTTTTTTTTTCAATCATCAAGGACTCTACTTGCTTAAAAAAAGTGACACGCTTTCTTACACTTTGAGAAGAGATTTAAAAGCTGGAGAGGGACATGGCAGTTTAGATACCTCTGATATTCTCAGAGAGGATGGTGTAGCTCGTGTTGCTCACTGCACAGTAAGGGAATCCTTTCATCCTCTGGATTTAAGGAGGAAGCCAGAAATTGATTCCTCAAAGGTAAATCACAAAAACAGAAGTTTCCTTCATAGGTTTGTGAGTTGAGTGATGAGGATGTCAGGGGTTTCCATCATGTTCACAAGCTGTGACATAGCCAACTTTATGGACACTAGAAACAATCTCCTTCATTTCTAAATCACTTTTTGGATTTATTTATCTTTGTAGTCAAAGAAAGATTTTCTTTGGAACAGATACATACTTCTCTCTTTGGAAACTTTATTTCTGGAGCTATGCTGAAATATTGAGTACTTGGGGGGTGGGGGGGCATGTGTCTAACTCCCAAAAATGTGGAAGCAAAAGAGACTAAAGGTATTTAAGTAGAAGGTGTTAATTTAAAAAAAAAATTCTGAGAGATTGTAAATTGAAAGCTTTTTTGTGATAAATTTATCTACTAGGAATACAGCTTGAAGATTCATACTGGCTCTGCTTGTTTTTTTCTATCTATCCTCCATCAATTGGTTGGATTTATAAACAAAAATTCCCTCCTTTGAATTAAAGACTGTTCCTTATGAAGGCAGTTTCATGACTTGGGTAAAACACTAACATTTTGAGGGTTTTTTTTTGGGGGGGGGGGGACTTGAATTAACCATAACCCTATATCCATTTTGGAGATGTCAAGAACTTAAAAAAGATTTTTAAAAAAACTACTTATTTAAAAATAATTGTTCTAAAGTCTAGGTTTTACAACCATTTCAGGAAATGATTATTTCTATTTTACAAAGAGAAGCAATGCCAGAATCTCAGAAAGAGGCCAATATTTCATTGTTACCAAAGGAAGGACAAGATTTAAGTTCTACTAAAATTACAAACAAATGTCTCTAATGAACAATGACTATAACATGTCTTTAACAAATTTGGCAGACAGGTTAAGCCAGTTTTTACAAGAGTTTATTCATGAAGAATAAGAGCGGGGCGGAGCGGTTAGATGCTGAGAAAGCTTTGGACAATATGAACTTACAGTACCCTTTTTGTTCCAAGGTCTGAATTATATGTATGTGTATGTGTATGTGTATGTGTATATCCCAAAACTCTTGAATTATAGTTAATGGTGAATTGACTAAATCATGTGAAGTAGACAGAAGGGGACAAAACAAAGTTGTCCTCTTCCCCCTTTGCTTATTTTGTCTCTTGACGTATGTATTTGTATGCAAAAGATTTTAAAAGTAAATGTACAATTGAATCCAGAGGTCTATCTTTTAAATTTAATGGAGAAAGAAATAAAGACATCTTTTGGATCTTTGTTTTACAATATGATAGTAGCAGCATGACTTTTATTTAATCAAAGTTAGAAGACTTTATAAATACACAGAATTAGAAGAATGGAAGGTTAAACTGGTGGAATTGGCAGAGATGGTAACGTTGATAAAAGAAAACACTGACAAATTTTATTTCAACTGGAAACCATTTTTTTTATTATTTGTGAGGAATTGATTTTGGGATTTGATTATTAGAATTATATGGGTTTATGGAAATAATGTAGAAAAAAATTAATCTTTTTTTACTTATATTTGTATTAAATAAAGTTGAAAGTCATTCTTTTTTATTATTCTTTTTTCTTTCTTTTTGTATTTTCACTTTTTATTTTCTGACTTTCCTTCTTTCAATATTTTGTTTGTTTACTTTTGTATTTCTTAGCTCAATATACTTTTGCAATAAGAGAACAGATGCAAAAGCTGTATTGGAGAAGTGAAGCAGGGTTAATATAGTTTTAAGTAACTGAGGGAGAGGGAGGGAGGGAGGGAGAGACAGAGTGGGGAGGCAGGGAGTGGAAGGGAGGGAGCGAGAGGGGGAAATGTAGAGGGAGAGGGAGGGAGGGGGGGAGAGAGAGAGGGGGGGAGAGAGAGAGGGGGGGGAGAGATCCTTTTCCTCCTTGGATGCATTACAAAGCTCCATGCATTTTGCATCACTGACCTCTCTAAAAAATACGAAATGTGGCATCTAGCTACCAAAAGGTTGTTCCTCCATAATATAATGCAACAATTCCTTCTTTTGTTCTCTCTTCACACAAATGATGTAGTTTCTCTACAAGGGAGAACATTTACTGCATAGAGGCTATCCAGCATCTATACAGCAGTCACAGAAATGGACTCCCCATATTATTTTGACAAATGACATTGATTCCTTCTATCTGTTCACACAATTAATAGCCAAGGTTTGTTATTCATGCCCAGTGTGTGCCTGTCCCTTGGGATTTCACTTTGTAAAAACAATAACACCTGAGTAGGTGGCATACAAATGAATAATTACTTGGAGCTCAACTTCTGAAAATTGAACAATCCATAATGTAGCAGCATTCTCTTCTATTCAGCCAATGTTTATTTATTCATATGAAGTTAGAAGTCCGTTCTACACTTGCACTGAAAAGCCTAAGAAAGCTTTCTCTCTTTTGAACTAGAATACATAAATATTGTGATTACCTTCTTTATGACTTGTTATCTAAAGTTACTATCTTATTCTCTTTTGCTCCATGAGTTACCAGAAAGAAAAAGAAAAAGGAAGAGGAGGAGTGACCTGCTCCATTGCAACTTTTCCTCCATGAATTATTTTTATTCTGCAGGGCATTGATTTAACTTGACTAATCAGCGCCTGGGTTTCCTAATTTTTCTTCTTCTTTCTCTGCACCTTTTCCTCCTGTTTGAACTGCTTAGATTTCTAAATCTGCCAGCAGGGAGTGTCCTGTTGAATAAAGTTGTTATGCATTCTGCTAAGCAGGATTTCTCTGTTGAGAATTTGGTTAAAAACACTTTGAATAAATCAGTTTGGAAATGACTCTTGGCATTGCTGGCTGACAATTAAAATTTCAGCATGAGAAATGGTCATGCTGCCAGGAAGCCAGGAGTGTTAGATGAAGATTGGATGTGCTATCCATCAGGGTTTAGATGTAATGGGGCATTAAACTGAGGGTTTGTGTACACTGTGAATGTCCCCCATTGCTGGATGCTCAGTGATAGAAAGAATATCAAAGAAGACCTGTGGCCAGTCTTACTTCTTCCATTTCTTATAAAACGTGCCAACAATAACTAAGATTTGTGAGGGGTTCTTTTCTACTGTAATTTTAAAATGACCCAAATCATCATTTTAAAAAACAAAACAATTCTAGTATGTATTTTTTTCTCCACCTCTCTACTGCTCATTTTCTTTGGGATTTAGAAATGAACCCCATTGCATTCAGTGGGTTTATGATGCAGGAATTATTTTTTATGAAGGATAATATTTATTCTGCACATTACCATAGTTTAATAACCATTACATGTTTAAAACATAAAATAAGGATTGTATTTCTCCATTTAAAATGTAGAGAAAATTGTGGATGTATTAAAAGCATTGTGGAATTAGATGGAAAATTGGAATTTCAATAGCTCTGAAAAAAATTATTTCCTACTACAATTTTTCAACTATATGTGTGGTAAAAGCAGAAGGGGTGGGATCAAGATTGAATGGGTATTGAATGAGTATTGATTGAATTGAGAAGTAGGTGCAATTGCTACAAAAGAAATATACTGAGGTGCTTTGGTCATATAAAAAAAAGAATGAAAATCAATTTGCAAAACAAATACAGTATATGAAAAAAGAATGAATATAAAGAGGAAGAAGAAGGAGTCATTTATACTGTAAAAATATGCTTTAAAGTATTGCAGACAGATATTTTATTTGTGTTCTTGCACATGCAAGATGAAAGAATAAATAGCACAACAGAGAAACTAAAACACCCCCATTGTAATAGTTACCACCTGCGCATTTTTTCTCTTCAATTCAGCCTTTGTTGAGACAGTCTGCTATGAAGGTGAATGTAGACAACTGTGGTAAATGCTTCTGTCTGGAGTGGCAGAAAGGCCTTTGCCAAAATCCAGAAGTGAGGGTCAAAATACGTATTAGTTGTAAAATAAAATCTTGAAGGTTGATTATCAGAACACAAGATGGCTACTTTAAAAGAAATATTTGATTTATGGGCCTGTGAAGTACTTGAATTTTTAAACTCTTTACTGGAACCAAAACTTACCATTGAAGATGAACAAATCCTTCAGGAGACAGCTGAGATGGATTCACTAGATTTACAAATGCAATTGGATGATCATTCGAAAACTGAAAAAAGATATTACCTTTTCAAACTGAAATGGAAGAGATTTATTAGTGTTACTTCATGAAAACTACAAGTGGACTTGAAATATAAGAATTTCAAGAGAACAAGAGAAGATACCAGAGGAAAACAGGAGTCAGAATTATATTTGTGTGACTTAAGGATAGTTGGATTGGAAGAAAGAAAAATACAAAATTAGTGTATCAGATTATAGTTATGAGTTCTTATTTCTGGTGATGTTGAACTGTTATATGGATTGGACAATGTTTCTTTTAGAAATATCTAATGGAGTAATAAATTAGATTTTGATATCTAAATAATTGTTATATCATTATTTATAGTAATAGTTATTACTGTTATAAATTATTGTATTTTTTTAAAATTTCTTTTTTGCAATGCTTAATTTTTAAGAGAGAGATCAAGGGAATATACACTGAACAGGAAAGGGGGCTACATATTTATGTTAGTAGATATTGTTGCTAAATTTTACTGGATCTTTGCTGATTAATAAGGATAGCTGAAGATTTAGAGTTGAGTTCATAGAAAAGGTGTGAAATGAAGAGGTATCTGATTATATTTTAAGTGAAGAGTTGTTACTGTAGCTACTTTTGAAGTTTTTGCAAGAAAGTAAAGGAAATGTAATTTTGATTTTGGGATTTGTTGACTAGAATAATATGGGATTAAAGAAAGAATGTAAACAATTATTAATGTTTGAGTAAGAGTTAGAAGTATTTTTTATATCTGTACCAAAGAAAGTCAATCAAGCACCAACCTTTTTATTTATTTAGTTTTTGTTTTCTCTCCCCTCCCCCTTTTATCTTGCTTTTTGTCTGTCTGTCTTCTTTATTTTCCTTTTTCCTTGTTTACTTTTTTCATGCTTTTGAAATTTAATAAAATGTTTAAAAAGAAAATGGCAACACAATTGTCTCTTTTTCACTCCATTCAGGAATTGATTCGGAAATCCTTTGATTTGATCTCTGTGGTTAGTTCTCTGTTTCACATACATCACAGCAGGATAAATGGGAATTTTTGCTTTGTTTCCTGTCCTTATTCTTCTCTTGATTAGCTACAACATGCTGATTGTCAAAGCAAAGAAATTCTCCCATTTGCAATTATTCCAAGTACCCATTTATATTGATATGTTGTGATGTGGAAATACTTTTCAGAATTCTTTGACTTTTTTTCCACAGGTTGGTTTTTGGTAGCATGGTGTTAAAAATGTTCTTGTTGAGTGGGTTTGAAAAAATATCACTTATTGATGAATTGGATTTTGCAATTCTATTGCTAATAAACAGAAAGATTTATCTTCATGTCACGTGATGCAAATATTTAACATTCATGAATTTTTTTGCTCCTTACTGTGAATGGCCTTCAATTTCATTTTCCCCAGACCAATCCAAACATTTGGGGTTATTGTCATAACTCCTAGCCAGGGTAATACTGTTTAGAGATTGTGGGAGTTGAAAAACCAGCATAATAGGACAATATGAAGCTGGAAAAAAAATAGAGATATTTTCAGATAGCATTACTTTTATTAGTTCCTAGAAAATAATGGCAACACATTTCACTCCCACCCTGTCTTCTCTAGAATTCTGAGAAATAGAGTGGATTGGTTAAAAGATGGTCCCTTGCCCAAATTCTGTGGATCATATGCATTTCTTTCCCTAAGGCTTCCAATCATTATGTATTTGGACTGGGCTTCAGCTTTAATTTGGAAGGGAAGATCAACGGGATAGGTTATGACCAACAAAGCAATGTTTAAGAGGGAATCTGTGACTTGATTTTTTAAAAAAAGGAGTTTGGGAGGTGAATCACAAAAATGTTTTGGTCTGTGATAGAATTCTTGCTGTTGTTATTTAATTCAGAATTTGTGGACATGTTTTGCTGTAAGTGGGAAGAGCAGGGAAAAAAAGGTTGACAGCCCTCATTAAGGAACTACCTTTCTTCTCCCTCTGCCAAAGAGAAGAATTGGATACAATCTGAGTTTCTCACTTTATTCTGACACTGTAACTGTCTATGCACTGTCATCACCCTCCCAAGCTATCAGAAGGGTGATGACAATATCACATTTCAACATCATTTGTTGGGAAGCAATTTTATTTTTTTAACAAGAGTCCAGATATTGATATTTTCTATTGCTGGAAGAAAACATCAGTATATAGCAGATCAGAAGTGCGTAGTTTTGTTTATAGGTTTTAGGTAGAGCCCATGAACACATCTGTCATGTTCTTTTGGCACTAAGATGGTTACACCATTCCTGGATATAGTATTTTTACGTGCTTAAACAGTATAGACAAAATCTCTCTCTCTCTTTCTCTCTTGATCTTTAACATTAAGAAACAATTTGAAGGTTGCCACTGGCCATTTGAAGGCTGCTACTGACCATATACATGAAGTAGTTGTAGGTGGATGGAAGGAATAAATTGCTAGCACTGAATACTTAAGGACCAGAGGCAGGGAATATTCAAGTAAGGTTGGGAAATTAGTTGCAGCATGAATATGGCTGAGGTCATATTAAACTGCACTGAAAACCTGTGGTTCCTTGAGGGCAGGAGGAAAAAAAGATACCAAAGGTGAATGTTCCCATGTGTGTGATGTACACTGCAGAAATGTATATAAGCATTTGTCCAGGGCATTCCCAAATGTGCTAATGCAGGCAAATCAAATCATTGTTCTTGTTTCCAGAATCATTAGTTCTATGTTTATAATCAAATATCATGTAAACAACTTTAATAGGTGATGGTATTTATTTGGACTGCTTTGTGATTGCAGGGGGGATTTTATTCTGTGTTTAACCTCCTGGTAAAGACCCCTGATTTGAGGAATAAATAAAAAGTGGGAAATGCATCCAAACAGAGTGGATAACAGGGTGAAGGAGGAAGAGAAAGCAGCAGCAGCAGCAACTGCAACGGTAGTACAAAACATCTCTTCCATTCTTTCAGGCAACAGGCACATTTACTTTTTCGGGTTTTTCCTTGCAAGATCAAACAGTAATTCCCTAAGGCCAGAGAGTCAAAAGAGATTCATTCCAACATGAAACAAAAAGCATTTATTTTATTCCCATTCCTGTTTTATGAAACAGGCAAAGCCCTTAGCCTTCCCTGTGAGCAGAATATAAAGCTCCGCCTCGCTTGAGGTGCGAATGAGAAACAACAATGGCAAGGAAGGAGAAATGGGGAAGACATCCTTGCTGTGATCACAAACAATCCTACTTCCAAGTTTTTTGTTTTTTTTGCAAGCTCAAAATGAAAAGGGATTCAAAAGATGGTAGAGTCCCTTCTCCTTTTTTCTCCTTTTGACATCACCTCCCATCCCATCTCCTTCTAGACACATTTTCTCTGTTTGCCCTTAACTCAGACAAGTGAGAGATGGATCTGTTCTTTGTAGAAGACAGCCAGATGAAAGCTATTCTCCCAACTGAGTGGAATATTTCAGCTCTGAAGTGGAGTGGTGTCACCAAATGTGCTTAAGGGACCTCACTGAAAGAGGCAGGTGGCACAGATTTCAAGGCCCTTCCCCCTTTTTTATTCACTCACAAAGAAAGAAAAGCAATTTTACCCAAGCGTTAGCAGAACTCCCAAGCAGTTTAACTTTCTCAGTTTTTAGCCATACTAAATATTTTTCTTTCTTTCTTTTTTGCAAGCACTGCCCACTCCTGTTACAGACTTAATGCAAAGGGTCCTTGGTGCTCTCTGAGCTTGGCTATTTTCTTGCAGACATTTCTTTACCCAGACTAGGTAACATCATCAGTACTAGCAGAATGCTGATGTTACCTAGCTTGGGTAATGAAACATCTGCAAGAAAACAACCAAGCTCAGAGAGCACCAAGGATTCGTCATTTCAACCCCAAGCTACAAATATTCTCCTTTATTAATGCAAAAATATAACATGAGCATATACAGCTGTTTTGTAACCTTAGTACTATATTTAAATACAGTATATTTTAAGTAGTTATGATATAAGCTTAACATACAGTAGTTATGATATAAGCTTAATATACAGCACACAGCACTTTATGAAGCTAAATAGCAATACTCCTATCCAGAGTTTTTTAAAAAAGGATTTAATTTTATATTGATCAGCATCCCTCCACCAATCAAGCTGGTAATTCATTGTCTACTGTTTTTTTTTTTTTTTGTCAAGCAAATCTATGGTCTTCTTATCTTCTGCCAACTTTAGTTCCATGCTGAGTAAAATGGCTCCTCTTCAGCATGCATTTTACGCAGCACTCAAATAGTTCTTTTGGACAATATGCCACTTGCCATGAGTACCACTTGCCATGAGCAAATCCAACTCAGGATAACTAGGACAGATGTGGTTGCAATTCTAACAACTCAACTTCAGCCTAACATAGCTGTCTCTACTTGTAATATTTTTTTATGTTTGTGTAGTTTTTAATGAAACTACATCTACTTGAAGGAAAATAAGCAGTGAGGTTCCCCAAAGTTCTATTTTAGGTCCAGTTCTCTTCAATATCTTCATAAATGATTTACATGAAGGAATAGAAGGGAAAATCATCAAATGTGCAGATGGCACTAAGCTGGCAGGAATAGCCAACACCCACAGAAGACAGGGTCAAGACAGACTTGAACATTGGGCTCTATCTAATAAAATTAAATTTAGCATAGAAAAAAAACGAAGTCTTACACTTAGGCAAGAAAAAACAAATATATAGATACAGATTGGGTGAAACCTTGTTCAGTAATAGCAATTGTGACAGGGATCTTGGAGTCTTAGCAGATAATTACTTAAATATGAGACAACAGTGTGTGGCAGCAGCCAAAAAAGCTAATGCCATCCCAGGTTGCATTAAGAGAGGGATATAATCAAGATCATGTAAAGTATAAAGCCTTAGTGAGACCATACCTGGAATACTTCACCTAATTTTAGTCACCCCATTATAAAAAAGATGTTGAAACTTTGGAAGGAGTGCAGAGAAGAGCAACAAAGATAATTATGGGGCTGGGGGCTAAAACATAAGAAGAATGGTTGAAGGAATTGGGTCTGGCTAGTCTAGTGAAAAGAAGGACCATACATGACGTGATTGCAGCATTCCAATATTTGAGGGGCTGCCACAAAGTAGAGGGGGTCAATCTATTTTCCAAAACACTCAAAAGCAAGATAATGAATGGAAACTAATCAAGGAGAGACCCAACCTAGAACTAAGGACAATGAGAACAAACAACCAATGGAAAAGCTTGCCTTCAGAAGTTGTAGTACTCCATCACTGGAGGTTTTTAAAAAGAGACTGGACAACCAGTGTCAGAAATGGTATAAGGTCTTCTGCTTGAGCAGGACTAGAAGACTGACAAGGTCCCTTCCAACTCTGTTATTATGTTATTACTTCAAGCATTTCAATCACCAACCATCATCTCCAATTCCAACCTCCTCCTGTCTAAACTTTTCTTTCCCAGAGTCTTCTCTAATGGTTTTTAAAACTCCACCTGAAATGCCAGCATGGCATCTGATGCTGATTCCAGCCAAACTACAACCCCTCCTTCTTCTAAGAGAACTTTTCTGTTGAAATATATATTAAACTCCACTGTCAGTTGCAATTAAATGAAAAAGAACTGTTTTTGTTTAGATCTCTCAGGAATGTATGAATAGATAAGGATCTAGCGAACAAGGAAAAATGTTTTAAAGCATTTTAAAAGCATAGCAAGAATTGGATGTAAGAAAATTTAAAATGGATAAAGGGGATAATAATTTTGAAAGAGTAAATTTTGGTGGAAATATTTTTGAAAATATGAGAATTAAAGAGACAAATGGATTTGATCTTTGGGGGAGCATTATTTGTTTAACATTAAAGATAGATAGATACCTGATGGTTTTTACCAAATAAAGATAAAAGTAATACAATCCAAAATATGATGATGATGTCATGTGACTGGTTCACTCCCAGGTGCAATCATTAACTCATGGATCATTAAGCAGATGGAGTCCCAGTTAAGAAGTGCAAGATGCATCAGGGGATTGAAGAAAGCCGACACAGGTTGTACACAAGTGCCTCTCCACCCAGGGGACTGAAAATCCTCTCTAGATTTTTTTCAGGGAGGATTTTCAACTCCTGAACTGAAACGCAAAGTGATAAGATAAAAAGGAAAGGGTGTCTCAGGAGTATGAGGGAACCATGTACAAGTGCTGGCCAATCAGTGGCTAAAAATCCTTGTGGATTTTGATAGGTTTTTCACTCCTGAATGGAGTGGCAGTGCAGTAAAATAAGAAATGGAGGGAACCTCAGGAGAGGTAGAGAGGTCCAGCACAGGCTTGGCAGAGATCCAATGCAGAGCATGAGTGAATCTCTCTCCACTCAGGAATTTCCCCCTTGCTGAAATCCACAAGGAAATCATTGACTTTTGGGGGAAGCTGGCCAGGAAGAGTGCAAATGGTCATCACAGGATTGTAGAAAGTTTGGCAACCAGTCATAAGTATGAATGGGTTGCCAAGTGTCTATATCACAATCATATGACCATGGGGATGGAATGTGGCATTTTGCTATGGTATGAAGTGTTTCACAGGCCATAAAGCACTCTTTCTTATGCCATTAATTTAGACAATCACTAAACAAATGATCATAAGGCGAGGACTATTGTATAGGCCTTGAAGGAAGAAATATGGGAATACTTTAAGGTCCAAGGTTGACTCAGCCTTCCATCCTTCTGAGGTCAATAAAATGAGGAGCCAGCTTGTTGGGGGGCAATATGCTGACTTTGGAAACCACTTAGAGAGGGCTGTAAAGTACTGTGAAGTGGTATATAAGTCTAAGTGCTATTGCTATTTTAACCTGTAATTGAAATATTTATTGTAAAATTTTTAGTGTTCAATGGGATTTATAAAATTATTGCAAGGTGTTTCTAAGGCATTTTCCCCCAACGTCAATTCTTTACTTTTGTTTTGTTTAATTGCTTCCTCTGTACTGTTGCACAGTGGGGAAAGCCCATAAATAATTCCCAAATAGGCATTAAAGATCCTAATTACTCTCCAACTATTCTTACTCACAGTGGATTTTTATTCACCATGCTTCATCTTAAATGATTAAACGTTTATAGTTTAACCATTTGCTAAATATATAGTCGGCAATCATATGAGGTTTCTACATAGGAATAAGTTAAGACTGGAAAAATGGCACGATATAGTATTTGCGATGGAGGGGATATCCCAGTCCATTAGTTCCTGAACTGGGGAAAAAAATAAAATAGTGTCCCACCTGATAAAGATTTAATGTAATATAATCAATCTAGTTATATACAAAGGGATAAGAACCCCAAAAGACATTACAGTGAAAGATATGCATTAAAACTTGGCACAGATATGGAGATGAGCCAATTTCCTAAAAGGCAAAGGTAGTATAAGTGATACACATTTTAAAAAATGAACAGAGTTTTGATTGTACTTTGTGAGCTGTGAGCACTAGCCAATTGTAACTCTGTTTTGGAGAGTGCAGGAGTTCTCACCTACTGTCTATTGGCAAGTTTTTAAAGCAGCCACAAGTACTCTTTGCTTAATGAGTACTCTTTCAGAGACTGATTGAAGTTATGACAGCACTGAACAAGGAAACTTATGCCATCGTCATTGTGGCTGTCCCAGAATTGTGGCATTTAAAAAGTCAATGTGGAAGTTGGGAGGACATTGCAAATGATCATCATATTATGTTATGCCAAATGACAGCAACCAGATCTGCCCCAATTGTGGTTATAAGTTGATAAGGTCAGATTACATCTCCCATTATGACTGTATCACTTAGCAATGGAGTTGTTGATTCCAATTACCATAATTGGACAACCTGTAGCTGGCAGGTAAAGCATGGCCAAAGTCCATAAGGAAATAGTTTTTTGGAATAAGAGCTTACCCTTCATTTCATTTTTTGTGTAGTTCATAATGTGGGAAGAAACAAATAGGTTATTGATCTATCAGATTCAACAAGGCCTTTGCATGATAGCAGACCCCAGAATAAAAGAGTCATGAAGTTTTAGACCGGGTGATTTCAAAATGTACCAGAGCTATTTGTAATCCTGCTGAGCTGTTTTGTGGAATGTGATTTTGCAAAGTATGTAGTTTTGAAAACTGTGAGAAATAGAGAACAGAAAGTAGCCGATGGATAGAAGTTTTTTTTTTTTTAACAAATTTTATTAATTTTTAAAGACATACAAAACATAAAACATAAGAACATAAAACCTCTTTTCTGAAAGTTATTTGTAAATTTTAACAAAAACAAGTAAAACATTTTATACACCATTGACACATCTCCTTATAAACACATACACATCCTTTCAAGTTGCTCATTATTTCTCCCTTTGCTTTTATTCAATTATATTTCTTTTCTATATTTATCTATTTTATATGTTTTTATTCACTATACTTATTTCTTCTTCTAGCTTGCTTTATTCTCTTCTATCTTTTATTCTCAATTGTCCTCTTCTAACATTCCTCCAAGGTTTTATTAGCTCAATCAAACATAGACACACAAAAACACAAAACATAGAAACATAAAAAACATCTTTTCTGAAAGTTGCTTAGTCCCGGGTTACAACTCTTCGTACAGACACAAATTGAAATTCATATTCATTTTGTATACCATTCCATATCTTATTACCATTTTCAATTTTCTATATAGCTTCTCATCTCTTTTAAATTTTCTTAGTTTTATTTTATTAATCTCATCTCAATTCAAATCATAATATTTATTATTCTTTGTCTGTTCTGTTTCCAGCTATCCATTTATCTTTCTTCTTTAAACAAAACTTCTCCTGTACACTAATTGGAGTATGACGCCTTTATCTCTTTCCCCTACATTTATAATACTTAATATAAAATACACAGCTTACATTAGGATTCTGTTTGGTACATTCTAAAATTATACAATATTATCAATGCCAATACAAATCTATTCATTAATATTAATATTCATTTATATCTTAAACACTTAACACATTACTTTTCAGTTAAATATCATACTTTTATGGGAACACCTATTTTCCATGATTATTTCCCCCCACATCACATATTTTAAGTCATTATTTCATTAAAATGTTCCCCCTTCTCCTACTTCAAATCTCTCATTTATTTCATTGCTTTCTTTTTCTTTGTCTGGGAACACTTATGCTTTCCATAATTATTCCCCCCACCCCCCACATTGCATGCTTTAAATCATTGTTTCGTTAAAATGTTCCCCCTTCTCCTACTCCAATTCTCCAGTTTATTTCATTGCTTTCTTTTTCTTAACAAAAATTTCACTAGGTTACACTAAATATTTTATCACATTTTAAATTACATATTATTTTTAATTTTCTAAAATTATTTCTAAATACAAATATAAAAATGCAATCTTATGTACCTTTCCAGAATCCGTTTTTCAATAAAGCTTACCCATTGTCTCTAAAAGAAAAAAAAAACTTTCCCTTTTGGAATTCCATTCGCCGCTTGTAATTCTCTCTGGAAACAATTTATCTTTGGCAATTTTCAAATTCCAGGGTACATTCTCTTGCTTTATCCCGGTCAGAAACCACTTTCATGACTCTTCCGACTTTCTTCCTCCTGCACAATTTTATCCAGCTGCAGGGTTCTTTGTGGCGGCCATTATTGACCGCCGCCCCTCCGCCTTGGGAAAAGGGGGTTTTGCCAGCTGGGGAGGGGGTCTGTGACACCCCCAAGCCCCTATCCAGATCCCCCTTGTCTTCAGCTGCCTCTACGGGGCAGCTATATCCCCCCAGTCCAAACGGATTGGGGGCACCTTGGCAGCGAGCGCAGCAGGGATCACGCGGTATCGCGAATCCCTGCCGCTGCCGAAACCTAGCAAACCGGAAGTCCCGATGGATAGAAGTTTGAGATGTACATGGGTATATGTGGGGACTGTCAGTAAGAAAAAATGAAGAAGTAAGTTGTGAAATGCATGCATCAAAGTATAAAAAGAATGTCTTGGGATGTGGTCATGGCTACTCCTTACTGGACTCAGCCATGTTGGTGGACCTCATTGCAATGAGTTGATATAAATTGTGTTATGATGGCTGTTCATGTTCCAAATTGCTCATGAAATAAACCTCTGATCTCAAAGTAGGGTTTATTGCTTGTGGTTTGTCTGTGTTCCTCTTTTACTGAATTATTTTTACGACAATAGGATACCCTCATAGTCCACTGCTAGAAACCAAATACTATGCCTAATCAGGAGCTGGCAACCCATTGCCTTTTGGTGTACAGGTAGTCCTCATCTTAAGACTAAAATTGGGGCAGAAACTTTCATCATTAAGAGATGTGTCTGTTAACTGAATTGCATCTGATTTTTCAATCTTTTTTTGCCAGCTGAATTCAAGCTTCCCCTGTTGACTTTGCTTGTTGGGAGCACCCTGGAAGGGTTGTAAATGGTGATCATGTGCCCCAGGACATTGTAATCATTATAAATACATGGCAGTTGCCATGCACCCAAGTTCTGATCATGTGATTCAGGGGTAGGATTAAACCGGTGTTACTACTGTGAGAGTGTGAGAGTGTGTTTTGCGCATGCATGCACGCTTTGTGTGCGCAAGTGCCTGACGTGCACTGGGTGCTCATGTAGAACTTTCCCCCAAAAGCATCAGCTGTGCCACCTGGACAGCTGACAGGCACTGCGTGCAAGTGCACAGTGTTTGAAAATCCCCTTCTTTCCTGCTTTTTCAACCTCAGCTGTGCCATGCAAAGCAGCTGAGTTTGAAAAAGCAGGAAATAAAGGACAGCCAAAAGCCTGGGCAGGCGGGCGGGCCAAACAAATGACCAAAAGGTCATCATAGAGAACCAGTTCAGTGTTTGCTGCTCTTCAGAGCTACCGGTTCTATAGAACTGGGGCCGAACCGGTAGCATCCCACCCCTGATGTGATTGTGGGCACACTACAATGTTGTAAGTAATTTTGTAGCTTTTAATGGTCATTAAATGAATGGGTGTAAGCCAAGGTTTCTTCCAGAGTTGAATGAGATTCTGTTACTGAAATATAGCTACAAGGTATCTGTGTATTAAAAGAAATTCACAACAAAACACTAGCAGTACACACATGTGAAGCCTTTAATAGGTTTATCTATTCCGTTTTGGTGAAAAGGAATTCAACTCTCACTCTCTAGTGCCAAAGTAAGCAGCTCAAAAATCCAACTTCTGCTCCTTCTGGTGAGATTCCCTATACTACTGTAATATTAAGATGCACAATTTGTCCTTGTACCTGGACCACTAGCCTCCTTTTTTTGGCAATCTTATTTCCTGGAGAAAATCATGAAAGATCCAGACGTGGTTTAAACATACCCATGTATCGAAATGAAACTACAATGGATATTACTTTGTGGCAGTGTGCGCTCTTGATGTCTTGGGAATACTACACTGGGAGCTAGCCTCAATGCACAAAAGACAAAACTAACAAGCAAAAACAAAACCTAGCAACATTTCTGCTGGGATTGCTTCCAATTCTCTTAATGATAGTGTACATTTATAGAATTCCTCCCAAACTCAAATACTTGTCCCTAATTTGTCTACTGTTGAAATTAGAATGCAGCCTTTGGAGGATGAGTATATTTTTCTGGCCTCTGACAGTGTTTATTATGCAATAACTTCACAACTCCTACATCTAGTTCCTGTTAAGCACTTTCAGCACAACCTGCAATTGCTGATTGTTTAATTAATCCTTAAATGATAATTATTTCCTTGGCAAAATACCAAGCTAGGATCGTAGCAACTGAGAGTGTTTTGCATTAAACTGTTTTCCTGCAGATGTTCTTCTATTTTCTTATCTGCAGGTTTTCAGGAAACCTGAAAGCTGTACTTTTGATACAAAATATGCCTTTCTGTAAACAGTTCCAGAATGGGGAAGGAGGCATCAAAAGTTTCATAACATTAAATGTCTTTTCAAAGAAGCAGAAGAAATATCCAGCTTCTTTAGGAGAGTAGGAACTACACGCATCTCATTACATCAAGTTGTCCAAAACAACACACACCATACATTTATGAAGGATGAGTTGCCTGGGTCAGACAAGCCAAGATATATAAGTCAAAAGATTAGTGGAAAAGGAATAAATGCCCATCCTATCTGTCTGTCTGATTAGTTGCTTGCAAAAGATACTCTCATGATCTGCTGTTGAATCAATATTTGGGAAAGTTAGAAAAAAAGGCTGCATAGATTGGTCCTTTTAAGTAATTTTTGAATCCAAGAATAGTTATTTAACCTCATAAGCTGTGCTGGTGGAGTGGTTAGAATGCAGTACTGCAGGTTAACTCTGCTGACTGCCAGCAGTTCAATCATCACTGGCTCAAGGTTGACTCAGCCTTCCATTCTTCCGAGGTCCGTAAAATGAGGATCCAGATTGTTGGGGGCAATATTCTGACTCTGTAAAAAAACATTTAGAGAGGGCTGTATATAAGTCTAAGTGCTATTGCTACCATATTTAATACAAATGAGAGATCCTGGAGATTAAGCCCTAGTTTAAACATTTAAGACACCTTGGTGAACGCTTTCTGTCTATGAGATAGCGAGAAAATATAGTTGGATTTTCTTTGTTTAGGATAGTTATAAGTTACACTTCATCAAATGGAGCTTTGAGCTGGTAGATGCCATAGTTGTTGGAATTATTTTAAAAAGTGGATGCTAATATAAATGTTGCCATATGTGGAAAGGAGACCATTCCAAATTCTACTTGCTTTACAGAAAGCAAATGATTGAAAAGGAGAAATATGACCTGGAACTTAAGAGTTCTCCTCCTCATCCAGGCCAGCTGTATATTGGAACATCCAATTATTTGAATAATTGTTGTGGTTCACCGGCAGCAGGTGCAGATGGCTGAGGTCTGAGAGAATGAGGACTCAGATGAGGGGCCTGTGTGTGAGGCAGGGATGGAGCCAGGACGATCAAGGAGTAGAATGCTCCCTTTGGAGATTGTGGAGGCTGGCAACAGTGATGAAGAGGTTCCCGAGGAGCCTGTGCCCAGTGCGTGTGTGCGCAGGCTGCTCGAAGGAAAGAGCAGCTGCAGCAGCACGGGTGACTCGAGAGTAAGGCTGCAAGTTAATGGCCCCTCCCTTAAAAGATAAAAGCCAGCTGAGAAACTGGAGTTCTTTGCAGGAAGCAAAGAAGTTTTTCACTCAAGCCTTGTGGACATTTGGAATATGTTTGGAGACTCTTTGTGCTTGAAATATTTCTTAGTAATTTTATCTCGTGTTTTTGGCAGCTGTGCATAACCTTGTCAGGGCTCGTTCTTTTCAGAGACAATTAATTTGAAACAGCCTTTTAACCATGAATGAATGGAATCCATAAAGAATCATTATAAGGTTTTTCTGGTACCTCTGTTTCGTGTTTGTTTCCTTGGAACAAGGTTTTGGTCAGAACAATAATTTGACTGAAATTCATGTTCCTATCCTTTGGCTTCATTATATAATTAGAGCTGCTATGTTTTCCCGTACATCAGAATGCTAACCTCAGGATTAGAGTCATTTTCAATTTAGATGTTCTCTTTGGAATGTGTGTGCCCTGTGGAGTGAAGTTCTCCCTGAGATCTGGCTCTTCACCCAGGTCTTTGGTGAGGGCAAGTGAGCCTTTATTTCATCCATCTACTCTGTGACACTTGCCATCTTTTATGTTATCATGTGATTGGTTTTATTGTAATTATTTTTGCTTGATTGTTGTGAGTGGCCAAGAGTCACTGAGAGTTAGACAGCATAAAAGTTTCAATTATTATTAATCAACTCCCTCTTAAATTACTTCAGAATTTGCTTTGTTTTCAAGCTTGTCCAGAAGAGCTATTCTAAATTCTTGTTCACCAATCATACTAGCAAACAATTCTCTCCTCTCCTCTCCCTTCCCCTTCTCCTCCCCTCTCCTCCCCTTCCTTTCCCCTCCCCTCCTCCTTGTTTTCCCTCATTTCCCCTCCCTTTTCCCTGTTTACTTGGTTTTTGGTGAAAAACATTATAATTGTCAACATTAAATTGCTTGCTAATATTTAGCCCATTTTTTTTTCTAAATTATCTTGATAATTTTGAATGTTATTTCTGTTACCTGGCATATTTGCCATCTCACCTTGATTTCCAATGGTAACTCTGCATGAAGCTTTTGCCTTGCTTTGGAACCAGCTCTAGAATCTGAGCAATTTCATGAAGTCTGCTAATTTTGAGAACCAAGACATTTTTTTCCTCTTCCAGGTTTTGCTGTAGTCTTCTTTAAAATGGAAGAAAACTGGTCTTATTTTTTTGGAGCTCTGGAATGTTCTTCTGTAGCACAGGGTAGAAAATCGGGAATATTCAGAGGTAGAAAACAATTCATTATTGCAGGTCATTGGAGAATTTTAAATTTAATCAGAATTGGTAGCTTGGCAGATTGGAGACCGAATGTTCTTTGTACCTTTTGATTTTGGTCACCTAAGCAGGGGTGTCAAACTGGCTGGATGTGTCATGTGTAGGCCACACCCACCCCAGTTCTGTAAAGGGAAAAAAGCATTGCAATACGCCACATGACAGCAACGTGACATGACGAGTTGGACACCCGTGACCTAGAGGAACTGCTGTCAGATGATGGTTAAGATTTCACATTCACTGCAAAAGTGAAGGCGATTTAAATCCAAATTTATTCATTGGAGTTTGCTTCTGAAAACACCAGCTTTGCAATATCTACATGATTATTGTTGTTTTTCCATAAATATCACTATAGTAAAAGAAATAAAAGGGCAACAATCTTATGCATCACAGAGAAGAGGAAATGCAGCTAATATTGCCTGCGTCTTGCCTGTAAATGAAGACAATGTAGATTGGTTTCAACTGAGAAGTATGAACAAAGATGGTACTAGCTGTGTTATGGTCTGATATTTTGCTGTTCAAACAATATATTGATCATTTGAACAAGCAATAAGCAAATTGTTGAAAGGTGTCAAAATGCTTTTCTTTCAAGGATTCAATTTTCCCGCTGGGAGAGCTCCAGCACAAGGATACGGACAACTGCTTAAAAGCTGGATCTTTTTATTTTTCAGGAAGGCGGGGGACAGCGAGAAGTCTGCGGTCCTGGGCTAGATAGCTTCTTATGGTAAGTCCCTGGTTTTTTTATACCCTTTTCTCCCTTTGTAAGTTGATTTTGTGTGAATGTTTGTATTTGTGCTTAGTGTTTCAAATCCTGTTTGAGTTTGTCTTTATTCCCGCCGGAGGGCAAACTCCGCGGGGTGCAGAAGGCAAACTCCTCAGGGTGGCTAGATTGTATTATTGGTTTTCTCTAATCTCTTTTAGCTTTAAGATAGTTTTTCATATTAGTTCTGTGGCAATCTCCTGTCTGTCCCTTTTGTAATTTATATTTTGTGTCTTTTGTCTGTTTGTTTTGCTTATTTGGTATGTCCTGTGTTTGTAAGGGTTTTCTAAATTATCTTTTTGTTTCCTTTTCTTATTTGTCTAGTTTTCTTAATTACTTAGGCTTTTGTTTATAGGGATTCTTTAATACTTTTTTTATTTGATTCCTTTTCCTATGTAAGTTTGTTTTATGGCTGACCTGATGTTCCCCTTGGGCTTTTCCTGTTTTTGTGACACTACTGTCTTCGTGACGTTCCCTTTCCACAAAATAAACATTAGAGATACTGGTACACATCACCAGTGAGTTGTACTTAGCCTAATGTTTAAGTTAAAACTAGATATTTTAGGGGTTTGTGTCTTAGCAGCACATTTTCCTCATACACCCCCATTTTTATAGTTTTTTTTCCTTAAAGAAGCCTGCCTGGCTACAACAAATCTTATTGTGCCCTATTTACATGCTTTAAAAACCCTACTTGTTAAATGCAAATATGAATGTAATGTTACTTGAAATTTGGTCCTGTCAGCTCAGTTCTGCGCAGATTTGCATAGATTTAAATACAAATTTATTCATTGGAGTTTGCTTTCGAAAACACTAGCTTTGCAATATCAACATGATTATTGTTGTTTTTCCATAAATATCGCTATAGTAAAAGAAATAAAAGGTCAACAATCTTATGCATCACGGAGAAACGGAAATGCAGCTAATATTGTCTATATCTTGGAATATTAGGGAGATAAATATTTTTCAGTATCAGTTTCAGAAGAGGATCCCATATACTTTAGTTAGGGTAAATTCTATGCTGCTGTTTGGAAAAACGGAATTACATTAAAATGGTGAGTTCAGAAATCGACATATTGCTGGCTGCATCCACATTAAGAAAATTAATCAAATGAATTCAGCTTCCAGTGCAGGTGTATTTCATCAATGCAATTGAAAAACTCAGGTTTGCCTCTAGAATGAACAGAACCAGTATGACATAAAACACTGACGATTTGCCATTGTTAGATGAAAAACCATTAGGAAAAAAATATGCAAAAATGTATGTATTAGGAAAAATGTTATTGTTCAAACAACTTTTATATGCATTTCTTATGGATTTGGGGTTATTTTAATTTAAATTTGCAAAGCAATGCAGAAATGGAGTTTAGCGAGCTTGTACAGAAAATAAAAGACAGAACAAAATCATATATATGTTTTGGCTGTTCTTTAAAATATCAGGTTGCTTCTATTCAGATGCCCAGCAAAGAAAAGACATATCTCTTCATAGCATCGACCACCTGACTCCTTATATGGTGATATTAAAGTAGTATGATAGTGAATTATCTTCTTTCATCTTTTTTTTTTTTGATTAGTGTCTTTGATTCAGTTTTTGACTCCTGAAGTCTCCATGTTCTCTTGGCAAGGTTTTTTGTAAGTGGTTTGCTCTTACCTCCTTCCTAGAGCTTGAAGGGAATGCCTAAGGCAGGACTAGAATTCATGGTCTCTCACTTTATAGCAGTGGTGGAATTCAAATATTTTTACTATTGGTTCTGTGGGCATGGCTTGGTGGGTGTGGCTTGGTGGGCATGGCAGAGGAAGAATATTGAAAAAAACCCATTCCCTCCTCACTTCAGGGTGAAGATTACTGGAAAATCCTTCCTCCCCACCCCAATAACCTGCTTTCCAACTCTGTTCTCCTGTGCAGGGCAACAAAAGAAGACCCAGCTGATCATCTGGGACTCGAGAGGCAGAGAAGAGATGGGAGTGGGGCCAGTCAGAGGTGGTATTCCAAACTACTCAAAATTTCCACTACCGGTTCTCCGAACTATTCAAAATTTCCACTACCAGTTCTCCAGAACTGATTAGAACCTGCTGAATACCACCTCTGCTTTATAGCCTGGTTCTTTAATCACTAGACCAAACCGACTATTTTCATTCAATTACCTCCAGGTTAACAACAGTAAAGTAGCTGGGGATTTCCTGTTTGAGTTTCTTCACTGACAGACTGAAACTGCAATTGTGCGCGGTTTTGATCTGTACTCTCTGCCGGAGTGCCCGGCTGGCTTCAGGGCTAAGCCATCCCGTAGAGGTGGTGAAGAGGGAGGAGACTGCCAGCAGAGCTGAGGAGAGCCACATCTCTCCTCAGCTGGCCATTACTCCATTTCCTGAAGGCGGTTGCAGCGGTGGTCAGAAATGGCCGCCTCCAAGAAGAACTCATCCAGAAAAGAATGTGCAGGAGGAAGATAAGAAGTGAAAGTCTTGGTTGACCAGGTTAAACTGCAAAAGCAACAACGCAAGGAACCCTGGTATTTAAACTATAAAAAAATAACATTGTTCCCAAAGAAGATTTTGAAGCAGCAAAGGAGAGAGAAAAGGAAAAGGATTTGGTTTGTTTTTTCTCTTCCCTTCTATTTACTGACAGCTAAGAGACTTAAGCAAGAAATTGAAAAAAAATCCACTTTGACATCAACAGGCATTTAAGCTGAAAATAAAATGTCAAAAGGATAATAAAGATTTCTGGATACTTAAAAGCTTTTAAAAGCAGGAAAGGAGAGAAAAAGAATAAAAGGGCAGGATCTGAAAAAATGGAGGAGACTGCCTGGAATTAAAACCTCAACAAGATACCTAAAAGACACATTTTAACTGAAACTTGGCAACAAAATAGTAGAACCCCAGGAAGAGAAAATTGAAAAAAGAAGTAAGAAGAAACAGTTTGGGATTATTTGGATTACTTGGTGATCTCTGGATTTTTGGTTACTGCATTTAAATGATTAAAATCAATTGGGTGGTTGTTTAAAGGTGTTTAAAATGGCACCACTTTTAGAACAACTGAAAATGGAATTTATATATATATAATCCATTTTTTAAGAATATAGTGTGTATTTTAAGAATGTACCAAGCAGAATTCGATTAGAAGTTATGTATTATATTGAATGTTATAATCTTAAAGAAGCTTAAATAAGAGTTGAATGGATAAAATTAAAAGATATAAGGGCATCATACTCCAATTAGTAACTTTGTTTAATGAGAAAAATTTGTTTAATGAGAAAAAATAATATGAAATTGAAACAGGACAGACAAAAGTATAAATATAATGATTTGAATTGAGATGAGATAATCAAAATAAAGTTGAGAAAATTAAAAGAGGGAAAAAACTATGTAGAAAATGTAAAACAGTAATAAGATATGGAATAGAACACAAGAATGAGCATGAAATTGAATTTGTGCCTGTATAAAGAAGTGTAACCCGGGACCATGCTATTTAAAAAAAAAAGATGTTTTATTTGCATTATGGTTTTTTTTGTGAAAACCCAAATAAAATTTCAAAAAACAGCAACAACAGTAAAGTAGCTGAGTCCCATTCCCCCAGTTCTAAAGTGCCCCAGAAACCTATCCTTTCCTATAAATAAATATGTAGATTTAAGACTCACACCTTTTTCACACACTGAATCAAAGATTGATTCAAATCTGAATTGCAAATAGCAGCATTCCTCAACATTAGCTATGCTGACTGTGGATAGACCTGCAACTTCTAGAAGTATAGCTCAGTAATGCATGTGTGACTCCTATTCAGAATTTACAATCTAGTAAAAATAACCATTAAAATAGGTGGCTCAAATAGGAAAGTCATACCACAAATTTATAGACAATGATAAAAACTTCTAATCATTCTCTTTCCTGCACTCAGAGGAATAGATGCAGTTTGCTTTCAGATAAGGTAAAACATTTCAGATGCTATTCCCTATTACTTTCCTCCCTTTGCAATTTTTCTTGCACTTAATCCCCAATGCAGGCTAAGACAAAGGCTAAAATAAGAACTACAATTCAAAAATATCATTAAAAAACAATCAAACAATAATAAAACCAATAAAAACCAAGTGGCACAGTAAAATTAGTTGCAAACGAAGATTGGTGGAAGAAAAAGGAGGCGAATGCAGCAAAATCTAACAAATAACAACATTTTGACCGTTCCTGTAATCTGTGTCTGATACTTTTAATACTCAATTAAAGAAAGAACAAGTTTGGTGAAATCCCACAAAATAACTTGTTTTCTCTTTGCAAACCTATTTCCAGACTCCAGTTATAACATCCAAAAAAAGAAAACACCCTACAAAAAAGAAGATTATTTTCTTAAAAGCACTGAGATTACAAAGGGCAACCAAAGGCTAACCAACAAAGAAGAAGATTGTTCTGGCTTAGTCTAACCTCAGATCTGTTCCTAAACTAATAAATTCTTAAATGCAGAACATAGATGAAAAATGCAAAGGAACACAATGATATTTAGATGACCGTTGCTATAATTTCTGCATAGGAATCCATGCTTTAATAACCTGCTTGGACTACTCAAATGCAAAATAAAGTTGTCCTTGAAGTCTGCAAGTCACAATTAGATCAAGGTATCAGCATGAGATTACACAGAGAACAGAGGCACAGTGGCTCAGTGGTTTAATGACACTGGAGAAGGTCTGTTTGAGCCCTAAAACTGCATGACAGAGTGAGTTCCTGTCACTTGCCTCAGTTTCTATCAGTCTAGTAGAACATTTGAAAGCATGTGACATATCAGTAGATAAATGTAGGGGTGGGGGTATAGTATACTTGTTTGCATACTCGTAATACTGCATTCCTATTGGACAGATACTGCCGCCTAGTGATTGGTAGATAACATCAGTTCTGATTGGCCACCTAAGCGGCGGGAGTTTTAAATAAATGCCATTGGTTGCGAGCCGTGAGCAGCCGCTATAAAAGGGGCTGCTGCGGCTCGACTTTAGTTGAAGCTACTGACAGTTAAATAAAGAGCTGAACTCAACTCTGGTTTCAAGTCTACTTTGTTCTGGTGATAGAACAGGGGGAGTGGTGCTTCAAATGACAATATGAATTCAAATCTGTGCCAGACTGCCCAAATGCGATGCCCAAATGTGAGGTGACACTGGTGGTAAAAAAAGCCCAAGATGACACTGCAAAATATCATGAAGTTATGAATGTGGAGCTAGTCCACCCCACCCCTAGTGCTCTCTGGATAGCACACAAGTGTAAACAGAATGGATTGGCTATTGTCAGCATCCAAACAACTACTTTGCAGTAGCACTGTAGTCTCCTGGCTAATGTAACATCAGCATAAGCTAAATAAATACTAATGCAGATTAAATCAATGGTGTGAGATCACATAACAGTGGTTATTCAAAAACTATACTGAGTCTAATTCAAAATATGAGTATAGATGTATGAAGGCTTAGATTTTGTTGAGACTCTTTATGTCACTGTTTATTATTCTGCTTGTGATTTGAGATTTTCTGCAGAAACACTTTTACTTGTTCCACAAACAAGGTCTTGATCTCTAGAGTTTTTGACAGGGCATTCCTAAGTAGCATCCTACTACAGAATCCCTTCTCAAAATGTTCCAATGTACTAGTAATGTCTGGTTTTTGATGCCTGGAGAAGCTGTTCTTTTCTTTTCTACCTAGTCTTATGAGAACTCTAATTAATAGTTGAGCCATTAGAGAAAAAGATGGCTAGAATATGGCTTGTTTGATGTTCACTATACATTAGACTAAATGTTGCCAAACCTTTATTACAGCCATACAGTCAGCAATCATATAAACAGATTAAAAATAGTGGGGGGAGAGAAGAACAAGTAACCATTTTAAATGATGCAAAGACAATCAATGGTATATTTATTTAAAAAATCCAAAACTAGCAACTCAGAAAATTGATCTGAACACTGATTGTATAAGAGATGGGACAAAAATAAACCATGTTCTCTGCCAGGTAATTTCTTCATTTTGGGTAAATACAGGTCACCTGGGATTCCCTGTAAAGACAGCAGAGAAAGAAAATACAGCTCAGTGACTTTACTGAACACAACCCACAAGCAATAGCAATAGCACTTAGATTATATACCACTTCACAGTGCTTTTACAGCTTTCTCTAAGCAGTTTACAGAGTCAGCATATTGCTCCCAGGAATCTGGGCCCTCATTTTACCAACCTCAGAAGGATGGGAATCTGAATCAACCTTGAGCCTGGTGAGACCTGCCAAACTGCTAGCAGCCAGTAATGAGCAGAAGTAGCCTGCAGTACTGCATTCTAACCACTGAGCCACCGCTCAGTTGTTACTGTTACTATGTTACTGTTATGTCTCACCTGTATCCACAGGTGAGCAATCAAAACACTAAAGTTCCAAAAATACAAGCAACCAAAAACAAACCCCAACAAAGATAACTGCTGAGGTTTTTCCAGTCCTCAGCAGTAATTCTGAAATCTGTTCGGCAATCCTGAAGTGCCTATAAATCACAATGCCTCCGAGAATCTTCACAGTACTTTCGCTCCAACAATACACTTTGCTTCTGGCAAATTTCGCAAGCCAATCCGTTTCCTTTTATCCCCTAAAGAGGGCGTGTTAGTCTCATTAATCACTGGCTTGACGCTTCTTTCCCAATTGAGATTGACGTCTCAATCTCTGTCTATTTCTCACGTCAAGCCAAGATCCCTCAAAGCCCTCCTCCTCACTTAAAACCTCTCGCACATTTTCCTGATTATCTGTTCCCGGCTGCTGTGTAATCAGAGAGGTATCTTTGGGGGAGGACTCTGACACCTTCAATAAATTAGGTTCGTCTCCCATAGCTAAGTCCACTTCCTCATCGTGGCTACCTTCAAAATCACTCAACAATGCAGGCTGAAATCTCAGTGCCGGATCCTCTTCACTCGAGCTCACATCTGCTGACGGACCAGATTCAAATCCTGGAGTCACAATATGTTACTATTGTGGAGTCCTTTTATAATGTCACAATAGAAAAGCAGAAGCCCATCCATCCTGCCAAGCCAAATTTCAAAACTCAGATAGGGTAAATAATATCTATTTGAAAAGATTCTGTATGCAGTCAGCTGGAGAACCAAACTTATATGGATTTAAAGTATTCCAAATATGTTGCTTAAAAAAATAAAGTTAAAATCCAATGAGCAAAGAATTTCTCACAAAAATCCTAGGGAATGAAGCTTGCCAAAAACTTTCTTTTAACTAGTTTGACTTAACCAGTGGGGAAAGTTAACTTTAGTCAAAGTTAATTTCTGAGTAATAATTTCTGGCATCAGCAGAGACCAAGCATATCTTTAAAAATTGTGCAACATTCTTAGTGCATCTTAGAATGACAAGGGTAGCTCTTACAAACATTAGATGGAATGGCTTCAAGGATTTAATATTTGGACATTGTAGACAAGCTAGGTGATTTTGAAGATTTTGCAAGCTGTGGGGATAAAGTGGGGTTCTTTTGAATAAGAAAAAAATATTTCAGGATAGTTGAAGAACTGTGCTCAACAACTCTGGCCAGGTGTCCCAAAGGTGCTTTTTTATTTTTTTTGGTCAGTAGTATCTGTTTTTATCTTAAGATCTTGGATTCCTTGCATAATCATCTGTAAAGTTACTTTTTCTTGTTCTTTGTCTTGCTTTAACATTGCCTGGATTAAACGTTGTCCTCCAGATGGTGGGGAGGCAGAAGTAGAGGTAGAGGCGCCAGAGGATATGAGTTTCCTACTCATTTTAAATGATTCAAGACCTTCAAATTCTTTCAAACTTTAATCCAATTAGTAAGGTAGCCAATTATAATCCAAAATGGAAACGCCCAATAGTAAAAAACCCAGTGGTAAAAAAAAAGAAAAAGAAAGGAAAAGATTCTTCGGGTTCTTCTGGACCCTAATCCAATTATAAAATAATCCACAATAGAGAATAAAAATAAAAAGAAGGAAAAAGCCCAATAATAATAAAAAACAAAAGAACAGAGCAAAAGAAAAATTTCTTCAGGTTCTTCACACCTTAATCCAGTTAGAAAATCTCAATAATAAAAAAAAAAACCAAAATAATCCAAGAGCATAGATGGAAAAAGAAAAATCCCAATGGAAAAGGGAAAAAACAAGATGAGAAATTCTGAGGCTTTCCCTTTAAAATAAAAAGCAAAAATAAAAATATTGCTAAAATAAAAGTTTACAGTAAAACTGGTAAGGAGGGGTAGCGGAACTAAAAGAAGATTAAAAAAAGAAAAACACTGCGCTTTGTTTAATTGTCCAAGGCTCTTATTATGACTCTCTTCTCCACAAGCTTCAAAGCCAAACCTCAAGTGTTAAATTGTTGATAGAAGTCCAGAAGAACACCTGTAATAATATTCTGCCACGCTCTTCCCTCTATCTTATCAAGTTGAAATGTCCTTGAGAAAAAGTCTTTCACAGTTCTCTCCACTTCAAGTAAAATATTTTCAAGCCTCTAGTTGGCAGTGTTACAAAGTTTCTTAATTCTCACCTTCCCCCTCCTCCCAGGAAAACGTAATTGAGGTTAAAAAGGAAAAGAAAATATATACATGTATATATAAAAAGAGAAATAACCAAAGGGAGCCTCTAGTCTAAAAAAAAATCAAAAAATCAAGAAGGAGAATAAGAAAGCAAATGTATATATAAAAGAAAATTCAGTCCGGTTATCTACAAAGTCACAATAAAGTCCAGTAACAACAACAAAAAAAAAAAAAAGGAAAAAAATAGCCAAGCCTCACTTTGACGTCTCCCTTTAAAAGTCACCACTTATTCAGTTTTGTCAAAAATCTCACAGATTTCTTCTTATACTCAGAGTGTCCTTTCAAGCCTCAAAATGTTAATAAAAAAAAGTTTCTCACCCAGTCGACACACTTTCTCTTTCAGCCTCTTCCTTTCCGGAGCTGTCTCGACTTCAGGAGCTTTGGGGCTGCCTCTCCGTCGCCAGCAAAAGGACTTCTCCTGGGTCAACCAGGGACTTTGCAGTGTCCCTGGGATCCACAGGGTATGCCCTTCACGATGACTGTCCCTACGGGATGGTTTAGGTCCCTTTGGACCGGCCAGGGGCAAAGATATCAGCTGCAATCTTGGAGCGTGATTGCAGTCCGTACCGTCGCGACGCCAGCTCCTCCCCTCTCCCCCCAAAGGTGCTTTTTAAAGAGGCAACTGGACTTTCTGCTTTTTCTTTGAAGATGTTTCGCTTCTCATCAACAGTTCCAAGAAGGCTCCACACTCAATTGCACTACTTGGGTGATCCTGAAGACACAGATAAACCTTCAAGTGGCCTCAAAGACTCACTAAAAAGAATGCAAATGACCAGCTGTCTGCAAGGAGTATAAATTCTTCCATTCCTCACTATCCAGTCAGAGGTCAAGAAGCTTCTTGGATGAGAAGTGAAACATCTTCAAAGGAAAACCAAAAAGTCCAGTTGCCTCTTGAAAAAGCACCTTTGGGACAACTATGACCTAGAAGACTGAGAATCTCCATTCTCAGACACTTTGCCAGAAGTGTGGGGAGTTATTGTGTTGATGATGCACAAATTAAAAAAAACAGAGGTCTTAGAATAGTCCCCCATCTCACCCCTTTCTGAGTAATAACAGTTTAGATTTGATTCTCGAAATGGGTGTTGGCATAGAGGGACTGAATGAGAAAAGGGAGTCTTTAACTACTGAGGATCTCTTTGTTTTTCTCATAGCCACTCCCTGGGAATTAAATCAGTCTGATTTAAAAATAAAGTTCTGCAAAAAAAAGGGGAGAATCTGGATAAAAAAAAGAGCTGAGAATCTGGATATTGAGGCCAGACTTTTTCTTTAATAAAAGAGAGAAAATAATAATGCTTTATGTTTGGATCCATGTTGTGTTAAAACTTAACCATCCATATATGAAAAGACAATAGGAGCAAGACTGAGGGAGCCCTAAACCAGACAAAAGTATTTTAGATGTGCAGCATGTGAAATGTTCAGTAAGAGACCAACAACCACATCCATGATAATGATTGCAAATAAATTTCCATAGCCAACATTGCTAAAAGAAGAAAACTGTGTTTTAAAATTGGAACAGATAAAACAACTTTCAGCTACCTCAGCTATGGGATGAGGATGAGACATAGGCAACATCATGAAAGCACAACATAGACAAAAATAAGCAAGGCATTTTTGTGTTGGAGAATCTGGGCAATGGCTCTTTGGGGGCATCTAAAAGTAGAAATACCCTTCCTCATTGGAGGAAGTAGAATACTGGAAGGGAACAAGAACCTGCTTCTCTGACTCTCAGTTGCAATTCTCTCTTGCTGTCTCTCAAATTCTCTCCTTAATTGGAACAACCTGCCAATTTTTGCCCTTTGTACAGTACAAGCCTTCAGACATTTTTCTGCTGATGCCTTTTCTACAGTACTAAAAATACCACAAGCTGCCTCATGGCCATTACCCTGAACAATTTCTTTCTTCCACAACATTATTGTATTAAGGATCATACCAAACAGTGTCTGATTCTCAGTTGTATTGGGCTTCCTTAATCATCCCAGTAAAACAAAATCTAACCTGACACAGTAGTTTCACTCAGTAGCAATTCTCTTAAAGAAAAATTGACCGTGTGCTCACATGCGCTAACTATATCGAACTGAAATAGGTGGTTTTCCCCTCTCTGGATAAAGTCCCAGTAACACATTTCACTGTTTAGACCACACACAACAACAATTTAAATCAACATTCAGAACCATGACATCCTGCAGAAGGAGGAAAAGAGAAAGATACGAGAAACACGGCTGTTCTTTTTAATTTTTAATTTTGCACTCAGAACTTTTAAGATAGATTTGAAGTTATATACCCAGGCATCTCTCTACCAGGCATAAGATGTAACACTGTCTGAAAAAGAGAAGTGAAATTTGTGCCTTTGGGTAGGGAGATTTGATGTTTTGTAAATGAAACTTTGGTGCAACTAAAGGTGAATTATTATTTCATAGTCTTTCAGAAGGACAAGAGACTACACTGGCCACACAACTCCAAAAGACACATTCAAGTATATGCATGGCCACCATAATGTCTTTGAAGTTTGCTCTTATTCTTGCAGCATCCTGACCGTCCCTGCTCCTCCTAGACAAAGTGTGCATTGGAAATGGTAAACACATAGAAGCCTATAAATTGGCAAAACCCTTCAAAAGAAGATTCAATCCTGCTTCCAAGCACCTTGTTTCTCAGACAAGCTTCTTACTTCTCTACTCCCACCCAACCAGGTTGAGTTGATTACAAAGATTTTATGCTATCCTTATCTACAATAGATAAACAGATGGGTTTATGGGAAAAAGAACACCTTTTTTTTCCTGTAAAGGCCCTTGAGTTTCCATGGATAGATGGTCTTCTTGAAAGGCCATTGTTTGTAAACATTCAGTTGTGCATGTGCACCTTGTAGAAAAAAAGCAAGAATTTTGTTAATTCTGTACCCTAAATGGTTAAATCTAATCCTTACTCAGTACAGGGATTCAGATTAAGGCTTCTTTGGCTGATGGCTATCTGATATTGAATTATCTTCTGAATGATCCTCACTAACTTCCTTAAAAAGAGGTTCCAGTTGTCAGAATGCTCTTACTGCTTTTAAGAAGACCCTTCCTATATCTTATACCCACTATTCAGTATGTAGTCCTCTGGGAAGATAGACAACAAATCTTATAAATATGTATTCCCTGACTGGCCCCTTCTTTTGCTTCTGAACAGCTTGACAATGCACTCACCACAGTGCAAGAGCTATGATGGCACAGTGGTTAGTATGCAGTACTAAAAGTCTATCGCCAAATTGTTGGAAGTGAAAAGATGTATCAGGCACATTTTTTCACATGTGATGGACCTGCAATGCTGCAAAAAAGTATTGGAGACTGATCCAGACAGGGGTAGAACAAATGGTGGGAGTGTGTATTCCATTTAAGCCAGAATTTTTTCTTTAGGCATAATACCAGAAGGATATAGGAAGGATTTAATTTATGTAATAGTACATATGTTGACGGCATCTAGAATAATATTTGTGCAATACTGGAAGAAGGAAAGTATACCACCAGAAACAGAGATCATAAAGAAAATTATGGCCTGGGCAGAATCTGGCAGGTTAATTCTAGAATTAAAAAGCAAGGGGTAATCTGAGTACTATGAAACATGGAATAAATTCTGTCAGCAGTTGCATAGAAGAAGGTAAGGATGGAATATAAGTTGCTATGATGATTAGAATAATTAGTAAACAATGTATCAAACAAGAGGATTGTAAATGGTGAAGTAAAATTTATATATGTATAACAATTGTAAGGCCAGAATGGATGCACTGTGTATAATAATAATAATAATAATAATAATAATAATAATAATAATAATAATAATAATAATAATAATAATAATAATAATAATAATATGATGCAATACTGCAGGCTATTCTGGTGACTGCCAGCTGAATGCAATTTGGCAATTCAAATCTCACCAGGCTCAAGGTTGACTCACTCTTCCATCCTTCTGAGGTTGGTAAAATGTGGACCCAAATTGTGGGAACAATATGCTGACTCTGAAAATCGCTTAGAGAGGGCTGGAAAGCACTGTGAAGTGATATATAAGTTTATTCCTATTTTTCAGAGGAGATTCAACACCATTTTCCAACATTTTCCAACCAACATTTTCTTATTGCTATCTTCACTGAGCCGACTATACTGCCTCTTTTCTTTTGCAAATATTTGAAGAATCCCTTTCATGTTGTTCACCAAATCCTTCTTCAGCCTCAACTCATACACAATGGTAGCCTTTGCGATGTAGTCTCTTTTATTCTGGGTTTCTTCTGTGTACTATAGCTCGATGATAAGTCTCTCTGCTTCCTTCATGGATCCTTTTTGTTTTCAGATCTTTATTAAGGTTTTGGAGAAAAAACTCTGGAGCTTTTCAATTACTTTTCTTTTCTTTTTTTTTTCCTCCCTTGATTAAAATTGTCTTCATTCTTTGGAATTACATTTTTAGGAACTATTTTCTAGGAACTTTTCAAAAAGCCGCTTTCTTGAAGTCCCAAATATGCTCAGTTTTAGTTTTCCTCACAATCAAGAACCACAACCAGCATTGCATTGTCTTGTTGTCCCAATAATGCTACTTGAATGTTTTCAAATAATTACTTCTTATTGATTATGCCTAGTAATAAAAGCTCTGGTGGTGCAGTGGTTAGAATGTAGTATTGCAGGTTGACTCTGCATTCCATGTCAGCAGTTCAGTCTTGAGAAGCTCAAGGTTGATTCATCCTTTCATCCTTCCAAGATCAGTAAAATGAGGACCCAGGGGCATATTGGGGGCAATATGCTGACTCTGTAAACTGTTTAGAGAAGGCTGCAAAGCATTATGAAGGTGTATATAAGTCTAAGTGCTTTTGCTATTAGTTATTTTTATTTATTATTATTATTATTTATTAGTTATTATTGCTATTATTCAAGGACATCCTATTCTCCTATGCCTTCTACTACCATCTCAAGCAGGGGATGAGGGGGAGCTGCCAATCAAGATAAAAGAAGAGAAGCACTGATTGTCCCACATTTTTCCCTACACCTTCTTTGCAATTTAGATATGAAGTCACTTCCTGGGCAGTTTCAAATTGTTTTGTAAGGATAAAAGGGATTTAAAAACAAAATTATGTTGGTTTGGAAGTATCCTGTTTCTGAAAAAGTCTTGCTGAAGCTTACAAAGCTCTCATTTATCATATCTTATTTTCTTCTTGATTCTGTAGGAAAATATTATGCATATATTTGCAAGGTAATTTATTCTGCAAGCTTCATTTATTTACATTCCAACAAATTCTGCCTAATCAGTTTGGCTGCTGCATTAGTTTCCATTCCCTGAAAGAAAACTACATTAACTCATAACAAATGGCATTTGATCCTCTGACATTCATCACTTCAATTAGGCATAAGTGGATCGGAGTAAATATGTGATTAAATTAGAGCAAATCCTGGGTAAAAGCTTGTTTTCCGTTCTATATTTTACACTGTAATTAGGTAAGATAGCAAGGCATTCATCATGGTGTCTATGAAAATCATAGCTAAGAGCTGCCAGAAACTGCTACAGGATAAGAATAGGGCTCTAGTTAGAAACTAAACATCTTACAGAAAGAAATGCTACCTCATGTTTGCTTAAGGCAAACAAGATCCATTGAAACTATCTGGATATTTGACATGATGAAAATGTCCATTCTGCAGATAATTGATGGAATGGAAATAGAAATGGATAACTCACTGTGAAGTCTTACATTAGCTATGCATGTAGGTATACAATATGTATTCAATATACAGGGAAAATACATCCAGTGCAATTTTAGAACATACATAAGGTTTTCAGGAAGACGTGCAAAAGAAACCTGCTTTTTTTTATTCTATCCACCACAGAAACATTTCATTCTGTTTCTATGTCTATAGAACACTTAAGATACCATAACACTTTTTTAAAAAAGTGTTAAAACTTTTTTAAAAACTTTTAAAAAAGTTTTTTTTTAAAAAAAAACTTAACACTATAGTTTATAATCTGCATTTTGTTCCTGTTTACCATCATATCCTTAACTGGATCTGTAGGAGGCATCTGTTATTTTAAGGGGCAATTGACATAGTTAAATTTCAAGTATTAAATATAGCTGAAACAAACCAAATTATGCACAAACTAACTCCATACACCATGTTTCCTGTCATGAAAATACTTTGATTGTCAATGAACTAGTGTACATAAAATTTCCTTTCCCCAGCTTGGAACATGCTGAAGAGCTTGCCACCCTCTTCTGAACCATTCTGACCTGACTGTGATGAAGCTAATCCAACTATTTCCCAATCACTAGTTTGCTGGTCCAAAAGCAGTTTGTAACATTCTGGCATAATCCAGGGCCCAAAGAACTCTGTTTTGTTGAGATTGCAATGTGTAAAATACCATAAACCACTTCTGCTTAGTGGATTAATTGCCAAGGTATTCCCATCACAGTGAAAGTCTGAAGGCTTTGCCTCATGACCTAAGCCCAAAACACTCTACATACTTTTGAAGATCCAATATATAAAATGCCTTCTGATAGGCCATGAACCCCAGGAAAAACTTCTGATAAATTCATTCTCTTTGTGTCATGTTTTTCCTCCAAGACCTCAAGCCATATATGCTGTTATTCTTCACTGTTCTCCATGATATAATGTTGGAGCTTAGCTTGGGCTAAGAGTGTGACCAGTCTTAAATTACCCCTGAACATCCATACTGAGAGTAGACTGGAGCTTTAATCATTCTTAATCCAGTATCTTCAATCATTACACCACACTGATTCCATATCATACTAAAAAGGTATACAACTTGAATCCAGGGTTGTACTGTACACACCTTTCTTCAAAGCCTTTGGTGTGGCTTTTGATCCTCAGTCAGAAGCTGTTAAACAAATATTATTTTAATATAATGGCAGGAGAAAATAATTAAATACACACTAATCACAATGCCATAATTATTATAAAGTACTTTTCATTATTCCTATCATTAAAGTAACTGGATCCAATCCATTTTTGTTTTGATCATGCCACATTTGAAGGGCAACCTGTGGCACTTCACTCAAAAGCTACATATTTTTGCTTTGGGAAATTATTTAGGGCACAAGAAGTCAAAACAAAGATAATAAAATAGGGAAGGTTGCATTTTCTTTTTTCCTTATTTGAACTGCTTTTATTTTTGGATTATAATATCAAAATACCAACCATCAGAAAAGCTGAAAAAATGGAGGGGAGGGGAAGATCATTAAGGCAATTTGCAGAAAAATGAATTATACAAAATATTTGAGGAATTAAGCAAAATGTTATCTGAATCACTTAATACCAAATTGACAGTTTTCAAGACAGAACGGATTTTAAAAAAATTGTAAAAGTCTTGCGAAAGAGAAAATGAAAGAAATTAAGAAAATAGAAAACTGTAAAAAAAATTAATGGCAAAGTGGAAATTTTGGACAATAAAACAGTAGTTATAAATAGAGAGCTGGAAAGACATTTACATAAGCTCGTGTTAATAGAATTGAGAGAGAAGGAATTTTTCTAGAAATTTAAAATACCAGAAGATTCAGATGAAAACATTAGAGAAAAAGATATCAAAGCTTTATCAAATGTTTTGGAATGGGATAGAGATGATATAGAGGCAGAAATCGACAAAGTTTATAAAAGAAAAACTAGATATGTGAAATTTAAAAAAAAAAAATCCAAGAGATGTCCTGATGCATTTTGTCATGAAGAAGTCAAGAGATCAAGTTCTGCATAACCATTATAATACAAATTGAAGATTAATAATACAGATGTAATTGTGCTTAAAGAAATCTGATTAGAATATCATGTAAGGGAAATAAGTGCCTCTTTTTGTCTGATAGACTTATATAGAAAAAGATTCAATTTCAGTGGAGGGAGTGGTTTTTATTTTTAAACAGTAGTGGTTTTGATTGAATTCTGTCCAGAAAGCAGGAGAATTTCTGGAAAAACAGAGGACAGCACAAATGGATGTGACAGATAAGACCACATAAAAGCCTCCATAGGTACAAGAGGAAAGTGAAAGGGATGATGGTGACTTATGTGTACAGGTATTGATTTTTCTAAAAGTTTGGTCTTATAATGGATTATAAATGCTTACTATAGAATATAAATGAAGCAAATGCTCCTCAAATCATAAAACAAGTTACTGTTTTTAAAAAATAGAAGACAATATAATTTACTTACAAGAAACACATTAGAGAAAAGGATATAAAATGTGTAACATACACAAATTTGGGTAAAAAAAATTATTGCAGCAGGAACAAAAAAAGAAAAGATTTGTTTTGTATATAAAGATTTCCTCAGAAGTAGACCAAACTTTAGAGAAAACTAATAAAATTCCACAAGGCAAACTACTAAACATTTTGTTGATTTGGACAATTTAAAGCTTGTTGATTCATGGAGACATAAAAATATCAGTTCAAAAGAATATATTTATTTTTCTGAAACACATAGATCTTGTTTGAGAATAGACATGGTTTGAAACATGATTGGGTTGAAATTATTTGGGATTGTTTTCTATATATGAAGGATACTCCTTTTGAAGCAATCTTAAGGTTAAAAAACTGTCCCAGCTGAGTTCAGCTAAAGATAAAAGAAATAGTTGGATAGTAGAAACAGTTAAAGACAATCTGTCTTGTTTTAAAGCTCCCTACTATGAGATAAACATTATTTCTTTTAAAATTATATTGATTTTCAAGCTAGATGTATATATCTAAATTAATATATGCAAATGTTTTTAAAAGCTTTGCTTTTTTCTCCTCTTTGTTGAAGAACAGGCACACTGATTCAATATGTTATTTCACAGATACTGCTGTGTAGCACACTTACCTTGAGATACTACTCATTTAATTTTTTTGAAATCTGCTTGCAGTGAATCTTGTTCCTACTAATTAAAGGAACATCCTGCATATTACAGCTTCTTTGCTGCTAAAAGGTAATATATAGTTTTCTGAAAGTCTTTTGATTACTGAGGAGAAAAATGATCTGGTTTCAGCTGTTTAGTGCATCTCCTCTACTCTGGATCTATAATTTGTATTTCAAAGTTTCAGCTTCTTTTTAAATTCCCAGAGGAATTCCTATCCAATTTTATGCATGTTATCGTTTCAAACGATAGCAAAGCATGATAAATAACAAAAGAAAATGGGAAGTTATCTTTTGTTTTTAAAGCTACTATCCCTAAATTTAATCTTTTAGAAGCTAATACACTATTAGAATTTGCCCCTTAATTTGAGTACATATTTAAAGCACATGAATTATTTTCAATTACCAGAAATGAGTTCCACTTTACTTCTTGTCTGCCCCTCAGTAAAACTAATGTTGAGATATGTTTGAAATATAGCTTTAGTGTAAGTTTTTTACAGCTCTCTGGTCCATTACCTGAGAGAAGTTCTATTGAAGACTATGCAGCTGAATACTTAGTAGTCACTAGTAAGAGAGCTGCATTATTAATACTTGTATTATTCTGCCAATCCAAATTAGCACATATGAGAAAATTGCAAGTCTGAAAGTACATCACTTCCCCCTCACCTTTGCAGTCCAAGAAACTAGGGAGGGTCTCCCCGACCCTCTCCCATGCCCTCATTCTTCCTGTGGAAGCCTAGTCTATTGGTCCTCTTCTTCCTCCTTCTCAAGGACATTCTCACAGAGTGTTACAATATCAGATACAATGAAACTTGTGAAATTCCAGGTATGTTTAACTCTGCTAGTTCACAATAAAGGAAAGATGATCCATAACAAATCTTCAATAGTCTTCAATAGATCACCAGAGGCTGTTACAAGCATTAGATCTGATGATCGCAGAATTTAGAAGATTGCTTAGATCAAAAACAACTCTATGACTTTGTATGCCCAATTGGAATAAAGGGGTAATGCACTGTACAGCAGGGGTCCCCAGCCCTACAGGCTATGGTTTACTAACAGGCCTTGGTCCGTTTGGAAGCAGGCGGGCAAGCGCATTCAGCTCCACTTACACAGAACCATCTTCTGTTGTCTTCTCCCCTCCCCATTGGTCCACGAAGCCAGAAATTTTGGGGCCGCTGCTCTATAGTATTTGACTAAGCTATGGCACCAAGTTTTATTTTAGCAGACCATAAGGAAAAATAAATACACAACTTCATCCCTTTTTATAAGATTATATCAAGATCTTCCTGAACAGACTTATTGTGGCATGGGTACAAGTTGCAGAAAAGCCTATTAGGATCTTTGCTGGCAAAGATTGATAGGAAGTATTTATTTGTTGTTTTGTTTGCTGTACAAAGAATATAAATCCATGACTTTTGGCACACAAAATCAATCCACATTTGAGAAAATTTCTTGGAAACAGTTATCAAGAAAAGTTGGATTAGAAAGTGTGATTTTTAAGAAAGTGGGGTAAGTTATGTACAAAACTGTGATGACTGCAGTTGTGACAAAAAATCATGCAAAGTAATGAGGTCATTAAGCAACTTAGTACATGGCATGATTTTACTACCATTTTCTACCACATTCATTAGCTTTGTTTATCAGAAGCTAGCTGCAAAGTTTGCAAATCATGATCACATGATCATGCTTAGCACCTGAATTGCAATCCTGTGGTTGTATGGTGTGTGTGTGAGAGACAGTCATAAGTTTGAAGACAGGATGTAAGTAATTTTTATGAGGTTGTCATAACTTCAAACCATTCCTTTAATGAATGATCATAGCTCAAGGACTATCTCTATTGTTTTCCGGTTAATACCATCCTTTGTTCTTTGTTTTATGATTACATTATATTATTTAGCTATGTGTTTTTATCTGAAAGTTGCAGTGAACCATTGGGAGACAAATGCTGTAAAACATTAACTAACCAAAGACCTAGACTTCCATCATTATGAATCTTCTCAAATTATTTTATTTGCTTATTCACCAGTCTACTCAATAAACAAACAAACAAATGTTCCCAAGAGAACATTCTTCTTTATTTTAGTCCTGGTGAAATATTTGTTATTCTGCTTTGTGTCTTCTATACTTTAAATATAGAAGCACAGTGTTGCTACACTTCACACATTATTCATGAATATTCATTTTTTTTTCAATCAAATTAAAGTTTATCTCTGTATCTGTGTCATCCTTTGATTGCCTTTTACTTTCCCTCTTCCTCTTGCTAAAATGCTCTCTTTGCTTGCTTGCTTGGTTTCTACTATTCAGCTTAATTCATGAACTCTGAGAAACAATTGGCAGTTTCAACTGGTTTAGGAAGACTTCTCCAGTTCTCAACTGTTTTGTCATTCTGGAATAATGAACATTCTCTGGCTTCTGTATTCCCACAGCTTTGGTGTTTTTCTCGGAGCCCCTCAAAATATATGCATCTGGTTAAATAGATGATAGATGATAGATAGGTGATAGATAGATGGTAGATGGATGGATAGATAGATGATAGTGATAGATAGATAGAAATATAAATAGATAGATGATAGAAACATTGAAAGAAAGAAAGAAAGAAAGAAAGAAAGAAAGAAAGAAAGAAAGAGAAAGAAAGAAAGAAAGAAAGAAAGATATAGATGATAGATAGATAGATAGATAGATAGATAGATAGATAGATAGATAGATAGATAGATGGATGACAGGTAGGTATGTAGGTAGGTAGATAGATAAATATATAGATGGATGAATGGATGGATGGATAATGGATGGATAGATGGACAGACGGACAGGCAGGCAGGCAGATGGAATGACAGGACAGAAACTACTAAATGCAAGGAGTATTTTGCTATTCTTTTGAAACTCAATCTAATTATTTGCAAAAAATATATCTTAAAGTTACATAAGCTATATCTCTGGTCTAACTTTTAATTATATAGTCTTGGTTGTCATGTGGAACTTGTATAAAGCTCTGTTATTACAAGTAGTCATCAACTTACAACCATTTCTTTAATAACTGTTCAAAGTTGCAACATCTCTGAAAAAAGTGATTTATGACCATTTTTCACACTTATCACCACTGCAGAACCCCCTATGATCATGTGATCCAAATTTGGGTGCTTGGTAACTGGCAGGGGTGGGATTCTACCAGGTCACAGCTATTTGCCAGAACTGGTTGTTAACATTCTAAGCAGTTCAGAGAACCGGTTGTTAGAAGAAATTACTGGCCTATTTCTGTAAGGAAGGCAAGAAGGAAACATTCTGGTGTTGATAACAGAAGCTGCCTCTCCATTAACCCTTATTATATTCTTGGCAGGACTAGACTTCCTGTCTCAGGAACGTCTCTGGAGTTTTTTTTCCCCTCCTTTGCTGGTATTTTGCTTGTGTGGAGTGACCATTCAAAGTTACAATGGCACTGAAAAAGTGACTTATGACCATTTTTCACACTTATGACTGTTGCAGCATCTCCACAGTCATGAAAGGGCAGGTGAGGAGATGCGTGCCTCAATGTGAGTGATATTGAGTTGGCCACACCCAGCCAATAACATGACCACTAAACCATGTTCACCCAGTCACATGACCAGAAAGCCATGCCCACCACCTAAGCCACACCCACAGAACTGGTTGTTAACTGGAAACTGGCATGTATTTGTCCCAGGGTCATGAAATCATCATTTGTAACTTTGCCAGCCAACTTTTAACAAGCAAAGTCCATGAGAAAGCCAGATTTACTTAACAATCACATGATTAACAATTGCAATCATTTGCTTAACAACTGTGGCAAAGAGTTTATAAAACAAGGCATATCTCATTTAACAGCTGCCTCACTTAGCAATGTAAATTTGTGGTTGAGTTGTGGTCGTAAGTCAAGGACTACCTGTATTACAGAGAAAGGATAAATGGTTAATACTATCATGTATGCAGATTGTCATCATCTTCTCTTTGGGGAAGAATTAAGAAGTAATACCTTTTAAAAAAAATATTGCTTTGCTTTGCTATAAAGCTGATTATTTAGATTTTTTAAAAAATGATTAATTATATCTAGAAAAATATGGTACAAAGCTATAATTTATATTTAATTGCTTCAGAACAGAACAATGTATTCTTGCCAGAAAACAATTAAACATATCACATTTACAAAACTGTCGATGCCATGTGTGGATTATTTAGGATATTAATATGCATGGCACAAGCTCACAATGTGAAATTGATTAAGTTTGGGATTGGGTATCTCTCTCTTTTATTGCTATCTGAGTGTGATTTGATGTTGTACAATACCTGTATAAAAAAGAGAGTAATGTATAAACCTCAAATTAAATTTCATTGCATGTTTATGGACTTTCTTTATTCTCCCGACAAGCCATCATATCTATATTTGATTTCTATGCAGATTGACCTTATGCAAACTAGTTGATGTGATAGATATTCCTTTGTTTGTTTGTTTTTGCTATACAGTTAACTATTGTGTTCTTTGCAGCAATATATGTCTGACAAGAAAAGAGGCACTTGTAAAATGAGTCAAAAACCACAGAATTTGAAATGGGTTATATAAATAATTTTGAATGGCGTGGAAATCTAAAGAAAGGACATAAGTAGCATTATCTTCTGCCTGGATAAAACGTGCCTTTGGGATTCTACTAGATGGTGGAAAGAATCTTGGATCAAGAGCAACCTTGAATTTTCATTAAGAAAACAAAATAAAAAGCAGAAGAACTTGAGTGGTGTGTGAATATGTTCATATACTATTCAGTGTTGCCTGTCTCCAGCAGTAACATCAGAGTAAAAGGATGTCAACATTTTGTCTCCTTAATTTTCAGTATTTTTAATCTTCAAGAAAATATCATCCTTGAACTGCTGTAAAACTCATTCAGTTCTGTTGCTAAAAACAAAACAAAAAAGAACAAGGCTTTAGTCACAACTAATATTCCCAATAAACCCCACATTGGCTACAAGGCATATTTGATTCAAAATATCCTCTTTCCCCTTTTGAATGTCAGGCTGTATTTTGAATGTAGCCTGTAGTTTGCCTACAAAAAATTCTTTAACAAGATCAGGAATTACACTCAATTGTGATTCCATCAAAGTTCCAGGTTGGCTTTCATAATCAATTATTCCATCTATTAAGTATTATGTTATCTGAAATAAAAGTATTATCCAAATGCTTTTGCATGACCTACTGGGCTTTTCATTGTGTTCTTACTATCATCCATAGATGAACATTTGGAATTTCAGGCAAGCTTTACTTTATTATACAGTTTAAATTGTTGAGCTTAAATAATAATAATATACATGTGTATTTTGCAATTAAACACTTGTCACATGTATCTAATAATGTTTTTTGGAAAAGGTAACATAATAAATTATCAAAATTTTCCATCTGCAACAGGAAATATTCAAATATTCATTGACTGAACTGTCTGTGTTATATTTCTGATTTACTGAGGGCATCATCTATTAAATACAGTATTATAAATGACAATAACTATTAATGTATTGAGTAACAATAAAGATATGAAAGCCAGTTTGGTGTGCTGTTTACAGCAGAAAGGTAAAATAGCAATAGCAATAACACTTAGACTTATATACTGCTTCATGGTGCTTTGTAGCCCTCTTGAAGAGGTTTACAGAGTCAGCATGTTGCCCCCAACAATCTGGGTCCTCATTTTACTGACCTCAGAAGGATGGGAGGTTGAGTTAACCTTGAGTCAATCAGGATCAAAGGAATCAAATCCTGGCAATGTGAGCAGAGTTATCCTGTATGGGAAGCACCTCTAGAGAATGAAATATTTGGGGAAATATTAAAAGAGGCAGAATATTAAATTTCACCAAACAAGAAATGGAGAAAAATCTTAACAAAAGCAGAAATTAGCCCCAGTCTTCCTGCCATAGCCTCAAGCCTTCAGAGAGGGATATTTTGCATCTATTAAGAAAGACTGGGCCAATCTATTCATAAACAAAATGCCTTCAGCCACTGCTCCCATAAAAGGCTGGAGCTGATTGGGATTAAGAATTTACATTTATTTTATTGATTGATTGATTGATTTTATTTGATTTGTCAATCGCTTACAAGATAATAGGTATAAGGATAAACATAGTTATGAATACAAGAAATGAGTACATATAAGAAAAATAAAAGAAACAATAGGACAGGGATGGTAGGCACTTTGGTGCACTTATGCATGCCCCCTACAGACCTCTTAGGAAAGGGGTGAGGTCAATAGTAGACAGTCTAAGGTTCAAGTTTTTGGGGTTTGGGAAAGAAACCACAGAGTCAGGTAGAGTATTTCAGACATTGACCACTCTGTTGCTGAAGTTGTATTTCCTGCAATCAAGTTTGGTGCGGTTAACCTTGAGTTTGTATCTATTGTTTGCTTTTGTATTGTTATGTTTGAAGCTGAAATATTCATTGACCGGTAGGACATTGCAATGTATGATTTTATATACTATACTTAGATCAGACCGAAGACGACGTAGTTCTAGGTTTTCTAGGTCTAGAATTTTGAGTCTGGTGGCATGTGGCATAAGGTATTCTGCAATGAGTAGAGGAGTGTAGAACTCTTCTTGTGAAATATTTCTCGACTTTCTCAACATTCCCAAACCCAAATTCTAAGATACAGGACATGACCTTTAGGACATAATAGGATTTATCCACAACCATTAGAATAGCAAAAGACACAAGGCTCACTACATTGCACAACCCCTGGAGCATCTCAATCACCAAACCCCAGAACCCTGTAAAAATCCATCCACTCACTCAGCCATTTTGTCAGCCACCCCAGAAACATTTTCCTGTCACTGAAGTTTCTGGAAACCAAATAAACAGATACATTCTTTCCTTGTAGCCAACCTTGTCCCCCACCCACCCCAGCATTTTTCTCCTGGCTTGGAACCAGATTGGATTTTCCTTCCAATGCCTGCAATATTAAATTCTAACCACTGCATCACCACTCCCAGAAGCTGGGAGACTGTGAATTCTAGTCCCAATGTAATCACAAAGCTAACTGGGTAACCTTGGGCTACTTACTTTCTCTAAGCCCTAGGAAAGAGACAATGACAAACCACTTCTAGAAAAAAAAATGCCAAGAAAAGAGACTCGTCCAGGATTCTTTTTCAATAATCAGATTCAGTTGAATGGAATAAAAAATGGCAATAAATGATTATATGTGTGGAGTTGTTTGATATATGGTATGAACACCACATAAAGTAGTCCCAAGGGTTATCCTTGAATGCCTTCATAACAATTGGGCTTGGAAGAATAACAAGACTCTGAAATGAGAGTCTCAGCCAGATGTGGTATTCAGCAGCTTCTGACCAGTTCTGGAGAACTAGTAGTGAAAATTTTGAGTAGTTCGGAGAACCGGCAAATCCCACCTCTGACAGGAGATTTTACAGTATCTTTCTCCTATCATGCCCACCAAGCTATGCCCACAGAACTGGTAGTAAAAAAATTTGAATCCCACCACTGGTCTCAGCTCAGTCTGTACATTGGTTCTGAATTTAAGATAACTGTAAAACTATCAGATTTCATCATAAAGAGTTTACAGCCATATGAAATCCAATAGCTGTCAAAATGATAAATGGATTATCTTGTTATCTTCCCATCTGTACTGTTGTTTTAGTCAGATTCTTATCACATTATTAAAACTTTCTGTCAAGCACCAAGATTCATATTATGAAAACTAGAGTTACAATTGCCATCCTAATGTTTCTATTTTAAGGCATGGGGCATGGGGAGAAGTGTAGGGAATGGGTAATACGATTTGTCTCTGTGTGAACACACAACCAATGAACTTGTCCACCTTATGGGAAAGTAATTTCATCTGGCCTCATTAACAATTATATTTTGAAAGGTAAGAGGTGTTGATATGGAAGCTGTGGTGAGAAATCTTTGCAAGAAACCTTCATCAGTTCCAGAGGAGAGGCTCTGCAGTTTGTGGTAACAAAAATACTTCGCACATGATTAGAGGTACTCTCCTCAGTGTTTATAACCTCTCTATTTTCTTAATCTATAGGCTGACATTCACTCATCATGCTTGAGATCATGTATTATGATGCTACATTCATCTCTAAGTTCTTCCAATTTTGACAATGCAGTGCAAGCATACACTGCAAATATTGTGATGGTAAGGCAATAACAGCTGAATAAAATTTATAATCTCTTCCAGAGGAAAGTAAAGGGGTATTTCCCCCCTTAATTTAAGTACAGTTCCTAGTCAGATTTAGTCCACCTTCAAAGTCAGTACAGATAGTCCTCAACTTACCACAGTTCACTTAGTGATTATTCAAAGTTACAATGGCACTGAAAAAAAAGTGAATTATGACTGTTTTTCATACTTAAGATCCCTGCAGCATCCCCGCGGTCATGTGATCAAAATAACACTTGGCAACTGACTCATATTTATGATAGTTGCAGTGCCCAAGGTCATGAGATCCCCTTTTGTGATCTTCTAACTAGCAAAGTCAATGGGGAAGACAGGTTCACTTAACAACTGTGGGACTAACTGAACAATTGTAGTGATTTGCTTAGCAACTGTGGCAAGAAAGGTCACAAAATGGAGCAAAACTCACTTGACAAACATATCACTTAACAACAGAAATGTTGGGCTCAATTATGGCCATAAATTGAGGGTTCCCTGTATTTCTCCAACATCATACCTCTTTTGATGTTGTTCAGTTTTTGTTCAGTTTTTGGAAAGTTAGCCTGCTAAAATAAAGACAGACAGCAAGAGAGACTCCTGAGAACCTTTACCTATTTTTTTTTCAATGTTCTTTCAGGATAAAAGAAAGTTAAAAAATGAAAGGGAGTTATAGCGATAATGTATTGTAGACAAATGTTAAACTTACAATAAGAGTTTCATACATGTTTTTATGTATAATTAACAAATTAAATCAAATTTCTTTGCCTATTTTCCTTTTTCCCTCTTTTTTGCATTTTCATTTTTTTCTTTCCTGAACTTTTTCTTTTTCAAGTTTTTTTTTACTGTTTTCTTTTAACTGTGTAATTCTCCTGAACTCCCATCCTACCAAGTGCAATAATAGGTGAACCTGTTCAGTCGCTAGAGATGATTAAATAACAATAGAAAAAAATGGTAGCGATATATAATTCTACCTGTTGAGATATGAGTTTGAGTCTTATGCAGCAATCATATTATGTCACAAGAGTAAAATCTTTATTCTTAATTGAATTATGATTCATTATTAATATTTATGTTATTTGACCTTGATGTACTGTGCTAAGATACGATAATAATAGAGCCAGGGAAGCGAAGTATATATTTAATATTACATGTCCTAACAGAAGCAAGGATTATGTTCGCACAATATTGGAAAAATGAAGAAACACTGCAAGATGAAGAGATAATTAAGAGATACTGGATTGTGCAGAAATGGATAGACTTACATTGAAAATTAAGACACAGAATATTATCAAACATGGAATTTATTTTACCAGTGGCTGGAAAAAAAGGGGTGGAGATTACGAATGTAATCTGTATTGTTAAGTAAATTAACTATCCAGACAACACAATACTTATTTATCACGAACAAATGTAAATGATAGAAAATTAATAAAATTTATATAAAAAAGTAATGTTGTCATGTGACGTATCACAACTTTTTCCCCTTCACTAAAATGGAGATGGGTGTGGCCAGCATATGACACATCCGTCCCATGGGCCACGAGTTTGAGAAGATCATGTCTTGGTTGATTAAATTGAGCCAGCTTCTTTAAATGTCAGCAGCTTAGTAAAATCAGATCACCACATTCTTCAGAACCCTGTCTTTTTAAACCCAATTACATTTATCTGGAGGAAAAAAAGAAAAAAAATCAGGAGGAACTTCAGCTATGTATTCTAGTCATATTCAAGTTAGCAACCATAAAAATATGTGTGAGACTAATAATAATAATTCTGCCCTTCTCAAAGTGGCAAGGATTCTTATTAATTTACCTTTATACACTTCCCAGCAACATAATGAACCTCTTGCATATTTCAGCAGGGAAGCAAAGGCAGCAAAATTGAATGAGAAATAAAGGGGAGATAGGAGGAAAGACAAAATCCTTCTGCATTGAAGACGTTGGTATTCCCTGATAGAACAAAGAACCTGTTGGCTCAGATTTTAATGTATGAATTGAAAATTGAATTGAGGAAAAACATCTATAGAATCCAACAAATGTATCTTCTTCTTCTTCACCATTGAGACATTATATATAAAAAGCCACCCTTACACATAAATAGTGACTGCACTAACACACCCTTAAATTGGAATAAGTGTTTCAATTCCTCTAAGCCATAAGAGCATTCATTGGATTTACTGGACAAAGTGTAAGGCACAGGCTTCCCGCTGAAATGCAGTTTATTCCAGGATTAGGAAGTGCTGCACTGGACAGCAAGAAACATATGACAGTATTAAAACGTCCCCAATGCTATGTTAAAATGTTATATGGGAGCTACTGGATAATTACAGTATATATTCCCTCCATATATGTTTCTTCCTTTATCTTTCTTTAGCACTCAGGAAGAAAGTAAAATAGTACAAGATAAATGGTTTTATTATATAAAAAGAGATTCCCCAAATCCCAATTGTTTCATCTCCACAGTTGAAATAAAACTTGGCAGGAGTAAAGTGAGCATTAATTGCATTATTATTAGATGAGGATTGTCTATTGTAAGAAATGGAGGAGAAAGGAATGAGGCATAATAGCTTGAACTGTTTGAGGAATGTCACAGTTTTGTTCTCCTTTTAATTTACTGTCCTATCTGCACACAAACACACACATGCATGCACACGCATACACACTGGAAGGTGACGAACAAACTTTTAAAAAATCCAATCTGGGTTGGTCATTAAGACCAGAGATTGCCTTCTGAACTTTCAGAACCTATCCTCAGGGAACTTCCCTCTACCACAATGTGTACTTTGGGCTACCTTGTAGTTGCATTTATGTAGTGCCTTTCTACTGGTTAATTGGCATGTTGATGGCTGGCAATTGGCTATTGCTTCATTGTACTGCCAAGTCCTAAGTACCTGATAAGATGGTAGCAAATCAACACTCCTGTTGACTGACAAGGGGCCCATTTCCCAGGCTTCAATCTTTTCCCTGGCTATTTTTGTACCTACTCATACTTTTTTTATCCTCTGGTATTAGCACAGCTTGTTCTTCATGTAGATAAAGCCATTTGGCAATTGTAAACCCATCACCCCAACCCCATTCCTGTCCACAAAGCTAAACAGAAAAAGAAAAAATGCATGATAAATAAGGAAAAGTTTGAGTTGCTTCATTGAGGAATGAAGAGATATAGATATATAAGAAGAAAGATGATAATGATGATGGTGACAATAGCAATGGCTGTGACTAATGAAGATATTATTAAAATATCTTCATTGTGCAAATGGTTCTTCATGTACTACCAACCCCAGATTGAAGTTCTGCCTCATTATTAACTTTATTGTCCCTTATATTAATTGTGTGGAAAAATGATAATCAGAATTACAGGTTCGTATAATCTCGATTGTGATGAAGACAAAAAGTGCTTTGATATCCGAGCATGTAGCGCAGAACTCTATGTATGTAGGGTTTGTTTTGCCTTGTTATCCTTGAAGTTACAAGACAGCTACCTGAAGGTCATGGCAGCAGACTGTAAAAAGGAGTCTTCATTGTGTGTGGTGAGTACTCTTAATATTTTAGTGACAGTAAGGACACAGAGACGGTGTTGTATCTTGCTTTGCCTAAATGTAGCATAATAAAACTATCACTACCCATTTAATAAACCTGGAAACATTTTCTCTTTCCTTTACAGCTAAATGCAGAATTTCATCCTGCAAGGAAAAACAAACAAACAAACACACACACACACACACACACACACGCATGCACCGGCTCTGTGGACGTGGCTTGGTGGGTGTGGCAGGAGAAGGATATTGTAAAATCTCCAGTTAGAGGTTGTATTTGTCGGTTCTCCAAACTACTCACAATTTCCACTACCAGTTCTCCAGAACTGGTCAGAACCTGCTGAATACCACCTCTCTCTCTCTCTCTCTCTCTCTCTCTCTCTCTCTCTCTCACACACACACACACACACACACACACACACACACACACACACAAATCCCACACCCTCCCAAACAAATAACTTTATTAGCATAATGTATACAAATTTCAGAACTCACTTTTGCTTGACTTATAATTAGGTTCACTCTGTGTTTATTTCTGTTATAAATCATGAACAGTTTTGTAAACAGAAGCAATTTGCTGTAACTATTAAGGCTTAATTAATCTCTTAAACTGAAAGTGTCAGTAAAAACAATTTCAGTGCCCTGAGATTGAGGCTGGAAATAGAAGCATTCAGAACTATCTAACTTGTTCAACATCATTTCTCTTCACTTTGTCATTTTTTGCATCCTTAAGTCACTTTGGTTTGTCTTGGTAGTAACATCTAATTGTTTCTAAATAGTCCACCCCAAAACTGCTTATATTTCCTTTTGCATATAGAATTCCTTCTAAAGTAGACATTTCTGCAGAGGAACTTCATTGCTTATTTGTTCATTATTTTTCACTCACACTTAAAGTTAATATACACTATGTTGTTGGTTTGAACTCCAAGATTGGCAGTTCCGGTCTTTTCTTAAAAACTTACAGTGATGAAGCATCTGAAGGCAAGCTGTTCCACTGGTTAATTGTCCTCACTGTTAGGAAATTTCTCCTTAATTCCAAGTTGTTTCTCTTCTTGATTAGTTTCCATCCATGGTGTCCTGTCTTGCTTTCTGGTGCTTTGGGAAATAAATTGACCCCACTCTTCTTTGTGGCAGCTCCACAAATACTGGAATACTGTTATCATGCAATCCTTACTCCTTCTTTTCTCTAGACTGGTCATACCCAATTCCTGCAATCATTCTTCGTATGTTTTTTTGTCTCCAGGCCCTTAATCATCTTAGTTGTTCTTCTCTGAACTTTTTCCAAGTCTCAAAATCTTTTTTATAATGTGGTGACCAAAAGTGGACATAGTATTCCAGGTGTGATATTACTAAGGTTTTACAAAGTGGTATTGATACTTCATGTGATTTTGATTCTTTGCCTCTGTTAATAAAACCAAGAATTATGTTAGCTTTGTTTGGTTGCTGCTGCATACTGCTGGCTCATGTTTAAGTGAGAATCCACTACAACTCCAATGTCTCTCTTAAAGTTACTGTTTTTAAGCCAGATTTTGCCTAATCTGTACTTCTACCTTTGGTTTTTCCTGCCTAGGTGTAAACCTTTGCTTTTCTCTACATTAAATTTCATATTATTGGAGAGGGTTCTTAGTTCAAGTCTGTCAAAATCTTTTTGGATCTTGTCTTCTGAGGTGTTAGCTATTCCTGCCAGCTTAGTGTCATCTGCAAATGTAATGAGTTCCCCTTCTATCCCCTCATCTAAGTCATTTATGAAACAATTGAACAGTATTGGGCATAAGACGGAACCTTGTGGTACTCACTGCTTACTTCCCTTCCATGTAAATAAGGACTACTTGTTGAGTGTGATTTGTCAGCTAATTACAAATCCAACTGGTGGTGATGCTTTCTATCCCCCATTTTTCTAGTTTACCAAGTAGGTTGTTGTCTACTTTGTCAATTGCCTTGCTAAAATCTAAGAATACTATGTCCACAACATTTCACTGGTCTACTAATTTAGTCACTTAGTCAAAGAATGAAATAAGATTGGTTTGGCATGATCTGTCTCTAACAATAAGTATATATAATGTATACATTTAACAAGTTGACATGAAAATGTGAATGAAATGTATTTCCCCACCCTCCCTAAGAGAGACTTTTCTGCCATGCACCAGCCCTATAGAAGTAAGTCATCTAGACTTGGCTTGAAAGTCATTGCTCTGCCAACATGCTTGGGAGTCTGGAAGTAGATTAGAGTTCTTACAATAGCCATGTTCAATGTTATACAGTGGTGGGCTTTGCTGCTGATCATGGTTGGATTTGTTTTTGTTTGAATGTGGCTTATTGATGGTTTTTATGTGGCTGTATATTTGTTTTAACCTGTTTCTATTTGCTTTTTGTTTTTTAAGTGTTGTGAGGTGCCTAGAATCATGTAGACGAAATGGATAGCCACAAAATTATATTTGACTTTTTGCAAGCACCAGAGGTAAGCTAAACAAAGGATGTTATTAAACATTTTGTCTTTTCTGTCTCCTTTGCACCATCATGTAGCAGCAAAGGGAGGTAATGATGAAGAGTGCTTTACGACACTGCAATAGCAATAGAAGTAGCAGTAGCACTTAGACTTATGTACCACTTCACAGTGCTTTGCAGCTCTCACTAAGCAACTTACAGAGTCAGCATATTGCCTTCAACAATCTAGGCCCTTATTTTACCAACCTTGGAAGGATGGAAAACTGAGTTAACCTTGAGCTGGTCAGGATCAAACTGCTTGCAGGTGTCAGAGTTAGCCTGCAATACTGCATTCTAACCACTATGCCACCACGGCTCTTATGCAAGCTCTTGCCTTTTGTTTATGAATCATGACATTATGATATATCTAAAGTGGTGATGGAGGGGAGAATATGTATCATAACATTATGCCCCTTGCTTCCCATTCTGACAAAGCCTCCAGAGTTGTCAAATGTTTCTGTACATCACGGTAATGAAAGCTTCAAGCCTTGGAAAGCTGTTGATCTCTGGAGCTTTTTTCTTAATGGAATAAAGTGACCTATTGCATCAGAGGCATTTATTTTCTTTTAACCGGAGCAAACTAAGCAACATTTACATCTCCAGAGTGGCACTATTGCAAATCCTAACCCCACACTGACTATCAAAAACTATGTTTCCATTTCTCTGAAACCCCCTTTGTATAATTTTAGCCATCGGAGCTGTTGAAAGTAAAATAAGGCTGAAACTCAGCTACTTTTTCATATTTTAAACATTCTAATCACTACAATTCTCACAGAAGCATTGCATGATATATAAACAACTGAAGACAGGCAATGCGCTAAGATAGTAACCTGTCTTGGATACACAGAAACAAAGGGATTCCCAGATGTTTCATGGGCCTGAGAATCCACATAAATCTTTCTTCCAGACTCAAATACTTGGTTCACCTATTCAGATCAACAAATACAATTTATAATTTACAGGAAATTATCTTTACTGAAGTCATTTATTATTGCATGAGTAGAGTATGTTCAATCTTACACTACTGAAGGCATTCAATGTCTCAATTGATTATAATAACGATTTCCTCATTTTCCTCTGCCCTGAAGGAACTGGAAACTTATTACAGGTTGTCCTCGACTTACAATAGTTCATTTAGTGACTGTTGAAAGTCACAACAACATTAACCATTTTTTCACAGTTACGATCCTTGTGGCATCCCCATCAAAATTTAGATGCTTGGCAACTGGTTCATAGTTATGACATTGGTGGGTCCCAAAGTCATGTGGTTCCCTTTTTCAACCTTTTGGCAAACAAAGTTAATGTGGAAGCCAGATTCACTTAACAATTGGGTTACTAACTTGTCAACTGCAGTGATTCACTTAACAATTGTGGCAAGCAAGGTCATAAAATGGGGCAAAATTCACCTAATAAATGCCTCACTTAACAACAGAAATTTGGGGCTCAATTGCGGTTGTAAGTCAAGGACTAACTATACTCTAAAGCACTTGTCTACACTGTTGTTTGTTTCCAAAGACAGGGTCCTAGAATCTCTTCAAGCAGAAGTCAATTCATGAACACTGCTGCTTTGAAGGAAATATGGGGGGCCTTTTCTTATTACCTTGGAGAGGGAAATTTAGGAATTGATTTGCTATGCTTCTCACTTTTCTATAGAAATGCAGCAGCCTTTTGTACAATGAAAATGTTGCCTTTTTCAACATAAAATGCTACAGCAAACTAATTACATTACAATGAAGTGGAAATACTGCAAAAGAGCAAGGGCTGTACTAATACTGGGAATAGAACATGTTATACTGGGAATAGAACATGTTGTTTTTATTAGACCTGGGTGAAGTTGCTTCAGTTAAAGATGTTATTTCGGGCCAGATCATTATATCATTATCATTATTATGGCTCCTTGACCAGGAAAAATAAGTCCCTTGAAGTTGAAATGTCAAACTCAGCTAACTTGATTTTCCTGGCTGCTTTGATCTGATAGAAAATGCATACAGTTGCTTTGATTTGGTGTCCAAAGCCAGGTGGAATGTCTATGTTGAATTCCTTATCCAGTGTCCTAAATTACCAACAAGTCAAACTAGAGAGATTTTTTTAAGCGATCCAAACTGCCATCTTTCTTTCTGTTTGCATTTGAAAGTAAGTGTTTGTAGGGGAGATCTTTTAAACCCTCTGCTAATGTCAGAGAATATGATAATAGATGAATAATACAAGTGATCAAAGAGAGTAAATTTGATGAAATGTCAGGAAATGTGTGGTACTTCTCAGGAATTATTGATTTACTGATGGGGTAGGAGCCATTTTAATTTTTAGAAGAATGCTGTTTTAGGGGGCAAGCTTAATGATAAAAAAATGACCACTTTTTGGATATGACCATATCCTCAAAATAAGCAATTATGAAGCTGTATTATCAAGATGAACAAAAAGACACAGGGAAAAAAAGAGCAATTAATAAACAAACAGAAAAACTCTACAGCACAGGCATATTAAATTAATATTAATCACCTAAACGTATCACATATTAGGCAGGAACAAGACTTCCTGAATCATGTTATTGTCCTTTGTTGATTATCCACTGCCTTGCAGCCCAAATGTAGTAGCAGGTTCAGTTTGGTTTTATACCATGGAAAGGACTGATTGTACCTCAATGGGGCAATCCTTGCTAAGGCACCCAGCTCAGTGCTATCAGGGCTTTTCTCAGCCACAAATACCCACTGGGATTACACAGAACAAGTCCACAAATCTATTTCTTCCAGCAAGTGAAGTGGTAGTGTGTTATTCCTCTCCACGCTGCTTCAAGGACATTTTGCACAAATCATGTGAGAGTATAAACAAAAGGCCAGGGGGGAGAATGGCTGCCCTATTTTGATCCAGATGCCAAAATGTGCAAAGACATTTTTCCCCTAGATCAAAGAGGCTGGTTGATTCATCTTGCTTTATGATTTGCATAGTCCCACTGTTTTATTCATCTCCATCCTTAATTTCCATCCAGCAATATATTCCTTGTTATTCTATGTCCAGTTGGCAGTCTTCAATTGTTTCAGATTCATTTTTCATTTTTTTCTTGCATTCTTAAAAACAAACAAAAACATTTTGTTTTCTTTCTACTACTTGTCTGTTTCTAGGGTCTTCTGAACTTTTGCCTTCTGTGGTGAAAGTGATTTTTTTTTTTTACTGGCATTATGTAACCAGACTTTTAATCTGGTGGCACATGAAGTCTATTATTGTTCAATCTGTCTAGTCATTTCAAAGTATTCTACACCTTTCCATGCCACTTCTTATTATTTTTTAAAAAAACAACTACTACATATTTTATTTATATGTGCTAACATACATTCAATAGCCAATCAAGACTTTTAGGAAGGAAATCTGTGAAACAAACAAGCAAGTATGTGTATCAGTTTTTCTAGTCTGTTTGTTCTTCATAGCATAAAAATATGCTCCAAACCACTGAAACTTGTTTCCTGTTTTGCTTCTTATCTTTTTGCTTATCTTTTTCCTCATTTTCTATTCAGAAAAGTAAAAAGAGAGAGAGATTTGAATGGACATGAGCTCTGTATTCTATGGCTGCACTAATATTACATAGGAGCAATTTGATTTACTCTCTTTTCATAAAAAGCAGAGCAGACCAGTGCAGCTTGTCAGATAGAGATATGCAGATCAAAGTATATTATTGCTAAGAAAAGGACAATATAGCCTAGCTTACTAGGATTCATGTCTGCCCAGGATTAATAGCAACAAGGGCACAGATTAGGTTAAAAGAAGGCACCCACATGAACAGGTTTCTTTCCAAAGAGACAAATAGGAGATAAAATCAACCTCCTTCTGATTATGATGGTCAGGGTCATTCCCCATTTGATATTATTAAGGATTCTACTGTGCTTTGATTTTTGCAGCCAGTAAGAGTGGGGAACCAAATGAAGTACTGTACATGCAAGAAGACAAGTCTCCAAAGCCAATCAGATTTCTTCTTCATTGTAGTTCCTCTCTGACTTTCAATTTCACTGCAACAAGAATGCAATAGAAGAGAGAGGCTTCAGGTTTGAGCTTCTTCAGCGACAGACCGAAACCTATTCTCTCCGAGGCTTCGATCTGTGCTTGCTGCTCGACCGCCCCAAGCCGGCAGGCTTTGGGGCTAAGCCACCCCGTAGAAGTGTGAAGAGGGGGGAGACTGCTTGCAGGGTTGAGGAGAGCCGCATCTCTCCTCCCCAGCGGGCCATTACTCCCTTTCCCAAAGGAGGTTGCAGCGGTAGTCAGAAATGGGCACCACAAAGAAGAACTCAACTGGAAAAGAATGTGCAGGAGGAAGATAAGAGGAGAAAGTTTTGGTTGACCGGGTCAAACAGCAAAAGCAACAAATAAGGTACCCTAGAATGGAAACTATTAAAAAAACCCAATAACATTGTTCCCTAAGATTTTTAAGCTGCGAAGGAGAGAGAAAAGGGAAAAGATTTGGTTTTTTTCTCCTTTTCCTATACTGACAGCTAAGAGATCTAAGTAAGAAATTGGAAAAAAAAATCACTTTGACATCAATAGGCATTTAATGCTGAAAATAAAAAGTCAAAGAGATAGTAAAGATTTCTGGATAATTAAAAGCTTTTGAAAACAGGAAAGGAGAGAGGAAGAATAAAAGGGCAGGATCTAGAAGGGAGAAAACTGCCTGGAATTAAAAAAGAACTTATAGCAAAATCTCAACAAGACTTCCAAAAGATACATTCTAACTGAAATATCACAACAAAAACACCGGGAAGAGAAAGTCGAAAAAGAAATTAAAAAATATAACTCGGGACTATCTGGATTACTTGATGATTTCCGGATTTTTGGTTATTGTATTTGAATGACTAAAATCAATTGGGTGGTTGTTTAAAACTTTTTAAAATGGCTCCACTTTTAGAAGAACTGAAAATGGAACTTTAAAAGTACAAAGAAAATGCACAAGAAGGGAGAAGTTCTTTTAGCTTCGTATTTCAGTTTTTAGAAATGGAGATTTGGAATTATGAGAAACAACAAGAAATGCCTGCAGAACAAGAAGATTGTGACAAAGAAGAAGCCATCTTTAATGAACAAGTAATCTTAGATGGGGAAAAAAAGGAAATGGGGGAAAGAGAATGGAAAGTTTAAGATTAGGGAAAACAACTCCCCCCAAACAATAGAGTGAAAAATAAGTATAAAATCAGAAAGCAACAGAAGAGGGAAATGCAGAAGAGATAATTAAAAATAGAGAGACAAGGGGGTAAAAAGGGGAGGGAGAAGATGAGAGGGAAGAAAGAAAGGAAAAGAAGTCATACAGGACAGAAACAAAATACAGAGAAACAGGCCTATTTAGAGATAATGGGTGAAAATTTAATGGAAAAAGGGATTCTGCAAAGGTACATAAGATAGTATGGTTATATTAGAAGCAGAAATAATTTTAGAAAATATGAAACAATGTATGATTAAAATGTCTGATAAAATAGCTATCGTAATTCAGTGGAATGCTTGTCAATAAATAAATGTAATAAAGGGTATATTTAATGATTTATAAAACATATGTGAAGAGAAATAAGGAAAAATTAATTATGGAGATTATATGTATCTTTAAGGAAATATGATATTTAATTGAAAGGAAATGTTAAAGATGTTAAGATTTTAATGATTATTAATGATAGAACTGAATTGGAATGGAATGAGGGTTTATAATTACATATATTTATAATCCTTTTTAAAAAAAAGAATATAGTGTGTATTATAAGAATGTATCAAGCAGAATTCGATTGAAAGTTATGTACGAGAGCTATCCACAAAATAGATTACATTTTGCAATAGAAAAAAAAAGTGTAGGAAATTTTTTTTATTATATACACTTGAAAGTGACACTTAAATACTACTTTTCAACATATTCACCGAACAAATTGAGTCACTTATAGCAGTGAACAAGCTTTGTAATTCCATTGTCATAAAATTCAGCCGCCTGAGATTTGAGCCAGTCAGTCATGCATGCCCGCAGTTCCGCGTCATCGTCAAAGCGCTGTGTTCCAAGCCAGGTCTTCATCCTCGGAAACAAGTGGTAGTCGCTTGGTGCAAGATTGGGGCTGTAGGTCGGATGAGGACAAATCTCCCACTTGAAAGCATTCAGGACTTCTTGAGTGCAATTTGCTGTGTGTGGTCGGGCATTGTCATACAAAAACAAAATTTTTGAGCTTAACTTTCCTCTACGCTTGTTCTGAATTGCTTTTCTTAGTTTTTGCAACGTTTCACAATACCTCACAGAGTTTATTGTTGCACCATGTTCCAGAAAATCGATAAGAAGCACACCTTGCCTATCCTAAAAAACAGTCGTCATAATCTTCCTTGCAGAGAACATTTGCAAACATTTTCTTGGTTTTGGGGGGAAATTTGTGTGCCCCCACTGCATAGACTGCAATTTGGTCTTGCTGTTCACATGTTTGACTCAAGTCTCGTCTCCAGTTATGATTCGATCAAGAAATGAATCTCCATCTTTGTCATAAGAGTACAGAAATGTCAATGATGTGGCCATATGCTGACCCTTGTGGTTTTCTGTCAGGATTTTTGGCACCCATCTTGCACAAAATTTGTGGTAGCCTAGCTTTTGTGTAACAATTTCATGCAAAAAACTGCGTGAAATTTGTGGAAAATTAAGCGAAAGTTCCATTACTGTGAAATGGCGGTTTTCATGAATCTTGTCATCGACTTTTGCGACCAGTTCATCAGTCACAATGCTCGGACCTCCACTCCGCTGTTCATCATGAATGTTAGTTTGGCAATTTTTAAACTTAATGCACCATTGGCACACTCCACCTTCAATGATGATGTTGTCCCCGTACACTTCACACAGTTGCTGAAAAATTTCAATCGGTTTATGGTTTTTTGGCCAACAAAAACCTTATCACTGATCGCACCTCACAACTCGCGGGATTTTCAATTGCAGCAGACATTTCAAATGTTTGCTGTGAAATAACGGGCAATGATATGAACCTCCCACTAGCACGACTAGATGCAGACTGAGTGGAGGACGCACAGACCAAAGATGGCCATGCTAGCTCTGCCCCTTCTTGCTACAGATGAAAACGTAATCTATTTTGTGGATAGCCCTCGTATTATGTATTATATTGAAGGTCATAACCTTAAGGTATATATTGAAGTTTAAATAAGAGTTGAATGGATGTAATTAAAAGATATAAGGGTGTCATACTCCAATTAATTACTACAGGAGAAAACTTGTTTAATGAGAAAAGATAATATGAAATTGAAACAGAACAGACAAAAGTATAAATATAATGATTTGAATTGAGATGAGATAATCAAAATAAAATTGAGAAAATTAAAAGAGGGGAAAAACTATATAGAAAATGTAGAATAGTATAAGATATGGAATAGAATACAAAAAGGAGCATGAAATTGAGTTTTGTGTCTGTATAAAGAAGTTCAACCCGGGACCATGCTATTTTCAAAAAAGATGTTTTACTTGTATTTTGTATGTGTGAAAACCCAAATAAAACTTTATTAAAAAAAAAAAAGAATGCAATAGAAGAGTCATTCAGATCTTAAGACGCAAATGTGCTCTTGGGTGGAGGAGGAAGAGAAGAAGGAGGAGAAGGAGTAGGAGGAGAAGAGAAAGAGGAAAAGGAAGAGAGGAGGAGGAGGAGACAACAGTCTTCTGACATGAATCCATAATGCAGCAAATGGTGATGGTGTCTCTTGTTTATTAGTGCTGCTGTCATCATGATTGTATCAATATCAAAGCCACTATCACTGGTATGCTTTCAGTTGGGAGAATATTCAGAAACTTTGTTGTAGAAACCCCTTAAATTCTGCTGTTGCATGCTCATAATTGATCATGAATGTGAATATGAAAAAAATATAATAGAAAATAAGCAGGGTAAAAAAAACCCAATGAACTCCCATTGAACATTAGTGCAAATATTCCTAGAGGAGTGAGCAGAGGGTAATCACTAATAAAAAAAAGATTTGTTTCTCCCCTGTATTATTGTATTATTTCTGTCATTCATCCTCTCTCTCCTCTTTTTTTGTTGCATTTTGGCAGAAATCTTGCACACTCTGATGCTCCTACAGAATCTCATAAGAACCACAAACATTAAATCATCATTTCCCCAAAAGCCACTTTTTAAAAGAGGTCATAAACGAATAAATAAAACCCAGCTGCCTGCTGTGCTTCTCCTGCTGAGAGCCACATGCCTCCAAATCTGAACAGCTGCAGCTTGCCCTATTTCAACAAAAGAAGGACACGAAGAACTCAGAGGATTATTCATTGAGATCCACTGAACCCACAGATACATGGTTAAGCCAAAAAAAAAAGACACTTCACGGGGAATCTCTGACCTGCTGCAGTTATGTGTGATTGTCACTTGAGCTTCTGAGACTTAGCCATTACTAGAGTGACTAGAAAAAAAAAACGTTCTCTTCAATTGGCAAGGAAAACCTTACAGGAAAGGATTTTCCCCATCCACAAGTATAGGCTAAAAGGAAGTCTTTCTACATTCAATAGCGAGCACTTTTTGCAGCTTCAGAAATATTTCTACATTCATTTTGGAGAATTGCGTTCTGGAATACATACAGAGTAGGATTGCACATTTTTTAAAAATGATTCAGAATTACTTCAGGTAAACGTAGCCTTTCCCTGTTATTTATTAGAAGCAATCTGCCTTTTCTGCAAATTTGCAAATTGGATGTGCTTTAAGTTTCATAAGTCAAAACTGCATCTCTGTTGTTGTTGTTCAAATTCTGGCTGCTCTGATGACTAACAGGTACTCACTTATGGCTTGAGTGAAGCCACAAACATGTAACACACACTGTCATGACAACACAAAGATGAGTCAATAAAAGAGAGGAGAGGTGGGAAAGTGGTATAGAAGAGAGCTGTAATCTTTTGTGCACTCCCTAGGCTAGCCTGCTCTTCTCAAATGAGGCAGAGTGCTATCCAGTTAAGGCTTTGAATGATGATTGATTGAATTGCCTATTTAATTGATTGTCAGTATGAGACACCATATGTGAGGAGGGCACTTGTTGGAATCTTCATAGCCAACAGAAGGAACACCAAGAAGGATAATTAGTATATTGTATATACTAATATCTAGAATCAAGCATTCTACATTTGACAACGTTTTTCCCAATATGCTGGAACCAACTATGTGCCATACTTAGCCATATTATATACATATTGTTTCTTTCACGGATTTTCAGCAACAAAGTGACTTAAGTTAGCTGTCCTACTTGTGCCTTTGTCTTTTCCACTGTATGATAATAATCAGACCAAATTTTGTTTGACTCATGTTAGTTAAACAGTTTTAAATTTGCTAAGTATTATTTAGCTCTATTTTCCATGTGAAAATGAGTTCGTTATGCCCAGAAAATGGAAGACAAGAAAAGTGACATGTCCTATCGATGACACTAGTTGAATCTGTTAAATGTCTGGATAAGAAAGATGCTTCTGATAATACTGATATAGATGAGGCTAAGAAAAGCTTGTTTTCCAGATGATGGGTAAAACTACAATATTTATGCATGTTTGTGTAATAAATATCTCTTATGCAAAAAGTTACAGATGGTGAATTTCTGAGCTGATCAAGATGAATTCGCTTTGAAGAGATTAAAGGAATCCAATGAAAAAGCAGATAAATTATTAGCAGCTCAATTAGAAAATTAAAATGTAATTTCCAAAATATTAACAAATGAAAGATGGAGATTCATAGATAGTAAATCCATTTATCTACAGTTCTTTTAACTTTATAAGCATGTATACATCCTTAATGGCGTGCCTGATGAACAGAAAATCAGTATTTTTTGAGTAAGACTGCTATTTAACCATTATTGTAGGACTGTGTGGATATCTTGATTTATTTATTTAGTATATGGCATACAATGTCTGGCAAATCTACATATGCTAGCAGCCTAGGTTGCTAGTTCATTCCATCTGGTGCTTGTGGACATAACCTTGGTGCATCATGGGGGTGGTGGTGCTGAAACTAGCTTTACACCAATTAGCTAGTGGAGCTCAGGTTGCTGACTATTCCAGGCTCCTCCACCAGTCTCACCTTACCTTGTGTCACAATGCCTCATGCCTGGCCAAGTCTAGTGCCAACTTCTGCTCCCCACTGACACAAACGTAGCTATGTATTTCCCCCCTCCCCCCACTGAAATAGTACCAAATTCTCTATATGCAATATAGCCTGCTCTCAAATTGGTGGATGGGCAGGAGCTAAAGATTGAGCAATGTGAGGTCACTCCATCTCAAGGAGCTAGGCTCAAACCGCTGAAGGGCAGTCTGTTTTTGGCCGGCAGTTCCAGCGTGATTAAGCCTCTGTGCCATCTCATCCCCAGATATATTGAAAGCACTTTTGATAGAACAAGAGAGATAGGAGATGTAGTGTATTCATGTACATACTTCTAATACCTTGTTCCTATTGGTTAGTTCACAGAGCTTAACAATTGGTTAATAATGACTGTCTCTGATTGGCTGCCTAAGTGGCGGGAAATTTAAATAAATGCCATTGGTTGCGAGCCGTGAGCAGCCATTATAAAAAGGGCTGCCGTGGCTCGACTTTAGTTGAAGTTACTGATTGCTAATAAAGAGCTGAATTCAACTCCAGTCTTCGAGTCTGTTTTGTCCTGGCGATAGAACACTGGTGACGAAGGTGGGATCAGAGGAACAAAGACCGTAAGCACGTGGCAATGACAGCCAAAAGACCAACGAGATGGCTGGCAACAATTCGCCACCCGCTCTGTTCAACCCAGCTGAAGAAGACCAGGAATCATATATTGACAGGTTCCTGATGTTCTTAGAAAGCAACGAACTGCAAGGAAGCACCGACCAGAGGAAGAGAGCCGTATTCCTGACGCATTGCAGCCCAACTATATTTAAAATGGCGAAGGCATTAGCAAGACCCAATGATGTTAAACAGATGGCATGGCCAGACCTGAATCGGATGCTGAGAAACCATTATGCACCAGTTGTGTCCAACCTCATTAGAAGACATTAATTCTACAAGCGTGACCAACAAGAAGGCAAAAGTATTGGAGACTTCGTAGCAGCGCTGAGGTACATTGGGGGGGCATGCGAGTTCCTCAACATGGATGAAGCCATGAGGGATCGCATAGTCCTGGGGTTGAGAGATGCTACCCTACAAAGCAAACTGCTAAACCAACCCAACATCACCGCAAATGAGGCCATCACTGAAGCAACTGCAGCCGAAACAGCAAAGAAGTCTGCGGCAAAGATGAAGCAGATGAATACAACAAACAGCCCGAGCCAGAATAGAGGAAAGAAAACAGAAGGAGCCCAGAAGCATACTGCAACAACCTTTTACCATGAAGATATTGAATCATCAACCGACTCTGAAGAAGAAGACAAGGAGATAAACAGACTCCATGCAGAAAGGAATAGGAAAGAGAGACAAGGGGGAAAACCTGAATTTCAGTGTGTGGGTTGTGGGGGAAATTACCCACGTTCTGAGTGTCATTTTTTTGGATGCCATCTGCAGGCATTGTGAAAAACGGGGGCACATTGCAAGGGTCTGCCGAAACAAAAAGAGCTGTAGGCCAAAAAGACGAGGCGGTACCCACCCCCAGAATTAAGGAGAAGCGAACCAGAAGTTGCTGGAGCTGGGAACATAGGAGTCAACAGCTCAACGAAAAGGAGGAAACACTTCAGACAATCACTATTGGGATGGCCCAACAACAAACACTAAGAAGGTTCGAATCAATGTCCAAATAGAAGGGGAGGCGTTTGAGATGGAAGTAGACTCCGGTTCGTATTTATCAATGGTATCATGGAACACGATAAAAAACTTGATACCAGACATACAGCGAAAAGAACTCGAAGAGCAAAGCCTGATCATCAAAGACTACCAAGGTAACAAAATACCGATGGTAGGATTGGGACATTTCAAAGTAACTTTTAAAAAACACACCGAAATTCTTCCATTGACCACCGTTGACCAAGATCACCTCAGCCTGCTTGTGTTGAAATGGTTCGACCCTCTAGGAATTGAAGTGACAGGAATCAACAGTGTCGCCACGACTGACTGGGAAAAAGACCTGATGGAGGAGTTCCATGACGTATTTGACGGGACTTTAGGCAAGTACTGGGGGACCCCTATATCATTTAGCCTAAACCCAAATGTAGCCCCTATCAGGCTTAAAGCCAGACACGTACAATTTGCATTAAGGGCAAAAATTGATGAGCAACTGAACAAACTCATCGCACAAGCGATGTTAGAGCCAACCAACCATGCAAGATGGGAAACCCTGATTGTGACCCCCATAAAACCAGGTGGGTCTGTGCGCATCTGTGGTGACTATAAGGCCACCCTGAACCATGCATTGCAACAGAACACATATCCCGTCCCAGTAATTCAACACCTGCTGCACTCATTAGGGAGAGGAAGGATCTTCACGAAGCTCGACCTCACGCAGGCATATCAACAGTTACCAGTTGATTCTGAGACGGCAGAGGCACAAACTATCATAACACATAGAGGAGCCTTTAAATGCAACAGATTACAATTTGGTGTCAGCGTGTCCCCCGGCGTTTTCCAGACCCTGATGGAATGCCTCCTCCAAGGATTAAAAGGGGTGGTTCCCTACTTCGATGATGTATTAATATCAGCAGAAAACAGAAAACAACTAAAAGATCGATTAAGGACAGTCTTGTTAAAATTTAGAGAAGCGGGACTCAACGTTAAAAAAGAAAAATGCCAACTTGCCACAAATCAGGTTGAGTTCCTAGGATATCTTATTGACGAAGCAGGAATTCACCCCCCCCCCCAAAAAAATACGAGCAATAAAAGTAGCGCCCAGACCCAAAAACAAAATGGATTTGCAGGCATTTTGGGGACTCATTAATTTTTATCATGTCTTTCTGCTGCAGAAGGCAACAATAGCGGAACCACTGCATAGACTCCTCAATAAAAAAGCCATCTGGAAATGGGGCCACCAAGAAGAAACCGCATTCCAAAGAATCAAGGACTTAATCACATCTAAATCTGTATTGATCCAATACAGTGACACACTACCCCTGACTGTCACCTGCGATGCTTCACCTTTCAGCATTGTCACAATAATTAGCCACACACTACCAGATGGCAGAGAAGCACCGATCACCTTTTATTCCAAAACGTTGTCCAAGACCGAAAGGAACTACAGCCAACTGGACAGGGAGGCCTTGGCTGCCATCTCGGGGGTAAAACGCTTCCACGAATACCTATATGGTAGGACATTTTCCTTAATTACTGACCACAAACCACTGCTAGGAATCCTGGCCGGAGACAGGGCCACCCCCAACATCCTGTCTCCAAGAATGACAAGATGGTCGGAATTTCTCGCAGCCTACAATTACAAGCTCATTTATCAACCAGGAAAAGCCATACCCCACGCAGATGCACTAAGCCCTTCACCACTACCAGGTCATGATGACGACCCAGTTCCCACCATGCATACCCTGCAAATTGAAACGATTCCAAATTGGCCCATCACCGCGTCAGATATTGCAAGAGAAACAGCAAAGGATACCCTGATGGCCCGAATATGGAACTGTGTAAGTCGGGGCTGGCCAGAAAATGAAAAAACCAAGACTTTAAAACCTTTTAGGATCAGGCAAACTGAATTGCCAATTGAAAAAGGTTGCACATTGTGGGGAGATGGGGTGGTTGTCCCAAAAAAATTACAGGAAGACGTGTTAAACATGATACGTGAAGGTCACCTGGGCATGGTAAAGATGAAGTCCCTGGCCAGAAGCTACGTCTGGTGGCCAGGAATGGACAAAGACATTGAAACCTGGGTCAAAACATGTAACAAATGCCAGTCATCCAGACCCCCTCCCCCTTTGGTACTGGTCCTTGACTGGGAGATGCCCAGAGGCCCCTGGTCAAGGATCCACATAGATTTTCCCGGACCCACAAAAGGATATACCTATCTAATCACTGTGGATGCCTACTCCAACTGGTTAGAAGTCAGCATCATGAGCTCAACAACAACGGAAACTGTCACCAAACAACTAAAGAAACTCTTCACCACCCATGGTCTACCAGATGTAGTAGTATCGGACAATGGGCCACAGTTTATAGCTTTGTCTTTTGAACAATTCCTCGTGGAACAAGGAATCAAACATGCTCTGACAGCGCCAGCTCATCTGGCGGTGAACAGAAGGGTGGAACGCATGGTTCGTTACACCAAAGAAGCATTAGAAAAACTTGAAGGAAATGACATGCAATAAAAAATCAACACCATGCTCACTATCCAACATATAACACCATGCACTGCAACAAACAAGAGCCCAGCTGAACTGTTAATGGGAAGAAAGTTGCGCTCCTATTTGGACAGACTACACCCCACTTACAACCCCGAAAAGCCACCAGACTCTTCCAGTAAGTACTGCTCCTTTTTGCCAGGCGACCTGGTATATGTTACCGGCAACAATCACACAAATCACAGGTCCCCACTCATACTGCCTAGTAACAACTGATGGCAGATTGTGGAAAAGATACATCGATCAATTACGGTCACAACACATCGAACACAACACCGACACTTCCCAAAACATTGAACAGACATGTCCACAAATACCACCAGAACGTAATAAAAAAACTAGAGGGGAGGGGGACCTTTAAATAATAAAGGAAATGAAAACCTCCCCATTACAAACCACCAACCAGAAGCTGAAAACCCAGGAAAAAATAAAAATTACTTACCATTAGACGATGGCGAAAAAAGAGAGCTGAAGGAGAACCAGGAAAGAAGCAGCCAAGCCGACTCTACCTGCCCACACACAATGCGGGGGAAAACCAGAAAAAATCCAGTCAACCCAACAAGGCATGGCGGGAGTGGCCTGGCTGAGGCACCCTTCCAGGAGGTTCCAAAGAGAAGAGCGGAAAGGACAGCAGGCCTGTCCGAACCAGCAGAGACTAACACAGAGACTGAACTGCGCAGGTCAAGGACTCACAAGAGCCCTGCCTACTTGCGCGACTACATCGCGTAACGTTGGAGCAAACCAAGAGGGGAGGGGTGTAGTGTATTCATGTACATACTTCTAATACCGCGTTCCTATTGGTTAGTTCACAGAGCTTAACGATTGGTTAATAATGACTGTTTTTGATTGGCCGCCTAAGTGGCGGGAAGTTTAAATAAATGTCATTAGTTGCAAGCCACGAGCAGCTGCTATAAAAAGGGCTGCCGCGGCTCGACTTTAGTTGAAGTTACTGACTGCTAATAAAGAGCTGAATTCAACTCCGGTCTTTGAGTCTGCTTTGTCCTGGCGATAGAACAGGAGACAATTCAGTTGATCAAAAATGGGAAAGCCCCTGACTGATGGTTTTTCAACTAAATGATGTACTCTTCTTATAGATTTATTGGATCTCCGATATTCTTGGAAATTTATAATGAATCATTTAAATCTAGTAAATTGCCTTTATCCTTTTATGAGATTTATATAAGATTCATTGTAAAACCAAAAGTACCAAAAGGTACTTTTAAGTAAAGATTCTACATTTTGTGCAAGTTATGAGCCCATTTTATTAGTTAACATGGATATTATGTTATTAACAACTTTGATTTGGTAATTGCACAGTCTTATCATTTATTAATTGGCCATCTCAGTCTGAATAATAATGGTCAAACAATTTGGGTAATTGGCTTATAAAATTCATAAAGAAAAATACAATTTGGGGGCGGGGTCTATTATTTTTATATATGAATGTATGTGTTGGGTTTGGTCACATGCACAGAATTTATTAAATATTTAGAATTAAATATAGCAAAAATATTTCCAAATTAATATATCAGATATCATAGACAATATTTTTATAGGTATTAAGAGATGGATTGAAATTCCATAAAACTGGTTGGGTAAAATTAATGTTATTAAAATTACATTATTCCTTGATTGATATGTATTTTAAGAGTTACCCTAATATTAATTCCAAGTAGTATTTATTCAGATTAATAGATGTATAGGCAACTAATATGACAAGACAGGCCACCAAGGATTTCATTCACTAAATTGAGACTATTTCTGAAGAAGGAGGCTTTAATTTACCAGATTTTCAAAAATACTATTGGGTATTTATTTTATTATCTATATTTATATGAAATGAGAATTTAACTGAATATCAAGTTATCCGGGCTTTATTGAAAAGTCATCATATACCTCTGTGAAGAGCCTGGCAGTGACTTAGCCAGAATAAAAAAGACCTTTCATTTTCTGTTAAAAGCAGCCACAATATTTGGGACCTATTGGAATATAAATTGGGTTTTGATGCTGAGTTTCATGAAGCTATAACTTTATGAAAAAACTCTAGGTGGGAAGGTGTTCTTTTGAAAAGTATGGTCAGAGCACAGAACTCTTACTTTAAAGCACTTACTTTATAATTATTATTTTCAGGTTTTTCAACAACTACATGTAGAATTTTCTTTGCCTAATATGCATCAGTGGCACACAATTAACTTAACAATTTTGAATTTTCAGCAGAAACCAGGCACCTTAGCTGTCTCAGAAAAGCCCAAGATCGTTTCTGTCTGCTGCTAAAATTAAACTGATTTTCACATTACACCAGAAACTTGAAATATTTTTAATGTAATAATTGATATTTATGACTTATGGAATAAAGATTTAGAATAATCAGCAAAGGAATATCAATAGCCTAAATCTTAAAAAGTATTAAGTTTGTTAGTTTTTATTTAAAGTTCAAATTAAATGATGGAGTCTCAAAGAATGGATTAGAAAGAATGAGTTGTAGGGTTTCCTTTTGGTGGTGTAAAATATTTGAAGGCATATTTGGTCATGTCTGGTTTTAGGTGGGTTTTTTTAAGATGATGGGGGGAGAGAGAGAGAGACAGAGAAACACACACATACATATAAGCAGTCATGTGGAATAACTAAGAAAATTGTGTTAAGAAATTGGAAAAGTACTATTACCACAGATAGCAGACTACATTCAAGAAGTGTGCAATTTACGCATTTTTTAAAAGGCTAGTTTTTCTACCAAGTTGAAAAAATTAACACTATGCATTTTCCTTTGTCACGTGTTTCATAATATTTTATAGGTAAAGGTAAAGGTTCCCCTTGCACAAACATGTTAGCCATTTCTGGCTCTAGTGGGCGGTGCTCATCTCTGTTACAAAGCCGAAGAACCAGCACTGTCCAAAGATATCTCTGTGGTCATGTGGCCGGCATGACTAAATGCCGAAGATACACAGAATGCCACCACTACCTTCCCACCAAAGTGGTCTCTATTTTTCTACTTGCATTTTTACATGGTTTCCAAATGCTAGGTTGGCAGAAGCTGGTACAAGTAATGGGAGTAATGGTACAAGTAATGTCCATTACACAATGCTAGGGATTTGAACCACCAACCTTTCTGATCAACAAGCTCAGCTTCTTAGCCACTAAGCCACTGTGTCCCTTATTTTATATGAATATTTTATATGAATAGATCATTCTTATGCACCATTTGATACACTGTTATCACATATGTGTGCTTGCAGTCTATGTTCACTAAATCTAAATTTGAGGGAAACTAAGGTATCACCCAAGAAAAAAACAAACCAGATCCAAAAAGCAACAGAAAAAAATCTGAGTTTCCATCCCTCTCCTTCTCTCTGTGCCTCAGCCATCCCCTTTTCCCCCTTTCTCTGCAACCCCCCCCCCCAAAAAAAAACATTAATTCTAGCAGAGGAGTGAGATACAGATACCAAAAAAGCATATCTCATTAAAAATGTTTAAGATTCTGCAAAGCCAGAATGTTTTTAGAATTTCCAAATTGTCTTTGAAACTCTCTGGAGCAATTCAGAGGCCCTTGATTTGATCTGACACTTCAAACTGATTTGAAGATTTTATTTTGGGGAATGATTCAAGATGAAGCTCTTTCAAATCCAATCATCCCTTTGGAAAGAAAGGCAGAGATACACACCCATATCCACACACCTATATATACATACAACCTTTTCAAGGCAAACCTTGTCTGCTCTTAGACATCAACTCATCTCTATCATAACTTTAAATCAAAGCAAGATGAATCAGCCCTCCTCTTTGATCTGATGGAAAGTTGTCTCTGCACATTTTAGTACCTGGGTTAAAAAGGGCAGCCACTGTGCCATGGCATTTTGAAAGAGTTTAGCATCAGTGTGGTGCTTTCCATGGAAGGGAACTTTTTCTTTCACAAAATTTTGACCAAAGCATCTTCTTTATTGATACCATTGTCATGATGATTATTACTCTGTTGTTTTGCATGTACACTGAAAGCTTAAGCAAACAAATTCCTTGTGTGCCTAATCATACCTGGCCAACTAAAGTATTCTATTCTATTCTATTCTATTCTATTCTATTCTATTCTATTCTATTCTATTCATTTTTTTTCAAACCCCCCCACCAAAGAGAAGAGTCTTTCAAGTTGCTTAAAAATGAAGTGTGCACTGATTGCCCTCTTTGAGATCTTTAATTGAAACACTGAGGGGGCAATAAGTGGGCCTCACTGCACTGGTCTCCTTTGCTTGCCCCAATATACCCATCAGGGTGTTTGGAATGGCAGGGATTCATTGCTTTGCCTCTCTAGGAAGGGAGTTTCCAGATATAAACCCAAGAATGAAAGCATGGAGCTTTTGAAAGGGAGAGCAAGATTGTAATCAGTAGTACACATCCTCCCCATTTTGGAGAGCAAAGTAAGCCAGAAAAGAACAATATAAAGGCAAAGAGGAAGAAACTGAGCGCTGAGCTGGAACACTCATCTTATCTTGCAGATGCTGTTTGTGGTTATCTCTCTCAACACACCATGCCTTTTCTCACTGTGGCCTTTGCTTTGTGCCTGTCTTCATTACTGTAAGGAAATATCTTTCCTCATCTGTCTCTGGTCTGAGTTGCTGTGGATGAAGATGTTCTAGGATTAAATTAGCCCATTTGTTTGGGTGGTAAACCCAGCCGCTCAGTCTAATCAGAGATATTTTTGGCCAGCTCTTTGCACTTAAAGCAGGTTGGAAAACGATCTATGCTCCAGTGATATAGTGGAGAAATAACAAAAATAATTGTGAAACTTTTCTTTAGCTGAGGTTGGTCATGGATGACTACAAATAGCCAATGGAATCTTTTTGAATTGGCAAGACAACATAATATTTTTATCTGCTTGTGTCAGATACTATTGTGAAAAAAAAATCAACAATGGAATCACAGAAAAAAGAAAGAATGAAACATTCCTAGAGACTCATTAGAGACTAAATGCTAATTTTTATTTATTACTGAAGGAAACAGTATGTCAGAAGCAGGAGGCAAATGTTAAGTGGAGAATGTGCACAATTATTTATTACTATCAAAAATCATACAAACAAGACCAAGTGTCTCTTCAGTTGTGTGCACTAGGGGAAGTCATGTATAAATGGCTATGCTTGAATCACCTAGAATGGAGCTAATATAAGAGTTAGAAAGATAGCCTTCTCTGGCATCAGGAATGTTACTATTTTCTGTTAATAATAGCGATACAAGTTTGGATGTGCATGTTATACTAACCCCATTTTGTCACTTACTGTTTTTCTGAAAATACCGAAAATGATGAAATGGGGCTAGTTTTCGGCCTACAAAGCCTGCAGAAGCCTTCCTCAAGCCTTTGGGAGGCCAAAAAAGGCCTCAAACCACCCAAAAATCAGCTGTGAGGCACAGTGCAGGTAAAGGAGGGGTGGTGGTTTACACATACATGTGTAGGGGGCATGGGGGGGGGCGCAGATTGCCTTCCAGGTGCTGGCATGTGAGTGCGAGTATGCAAGCACACAGACAATTTTTGGGACAGGAGCTCAAAAAGGTTAGTCCACTTGTCTAAGTGCTATTGCTGTTACTATTGCTGGGCTCAACCATCTCTCTTGGAAATTAGAAGCATAGAGACAAATTATAATAAAACTATATCCAATGAAGTGAATAATTCTTCCATCTTTTCCCAGAAACAATTTATTTTCTTTGCTCCTTCCTTCCTTCCTTCCCCTCCCTTATCTCCCCTTCCCAAACATACTTCCGTTCAATATAACATTCAGTTCATTAAGCTACTACTTCACAAGTCTACCAACAATAGGCTCAAAAAACTGATTTGCATTAAGGCAAGATAAATACAATATCATCCCAAGTCAAAAATGGGAAAAGTTAAAACTAATAAGAAGCAGAGAGAGTTATATTACCATTCTCCCAAAAAGAAAAAGAAAGAAAACAAATCCTCCCCTAATTATTCTTTTAAAAAATATTCTTCAGGGTCACTATTCCACATGACCTTTTCTCATACTACCAGAAAGGAATGACAAATACATTTTAGGCTGTGATAGATGTAAATTAGCCTTTGCTTTACTTCAACACCCTTCTTATAAAGTTTTTTTCAGGGTGATTTAAATTGCCATTCTCTATATTAAATCCCACTTCTCAGTCAAGTGAAATACAACTTTGTCCATTCATTTTATTGCAGATTTGTTTATTTCTATGAGGAATGGGAGATTATTTTGCCAAGATCATTAATTTTATGATGTCTATGTTTCCAAAGAAATGCAACAAGCTATTTAGTCTGTTGTATTAATGCATAGCTATGCCCAAGTTTTAACTTTAAGTAATATTCTCTTCCAAATATAATTCATGACTCAGAAGAGATCTTTATGTCTGGTGTACATATATTCTCCTGTGGTTGCATTTCATAGATAATTTCTTTCCACAAGTTCCTTTCACTATCTGTCTCTTCATGTATTATTCTACAAAACAATACTGAATTAAAACAGCTAGATAGAGGACTTTTGGTATAAAATAAAACAAAGGCAATTGACTAGTCCATACACAACATTAGATGATGTGTTTCTGCCTTATCATGAAGTACAAGGGAAAACTGTGGTTTCTTCAGCAAACCATAGTTTTAATTTCTGGGTTAGCATTATGTAAGAATTCGACAATGTTTGAGAAATATCTTGCAAGTACTTGTTAAAAAAAGAATTTAAGTAGCACAACATATAGAGTAGTTCAGCAGCAAGGTAACTTGGAGCTCCGAATGTAATGTTTATATGAAAATTAAGGCTCATTATGATGTAATGGTCAAGTTGATGAAGTTAGGTAACTTTTTACATCCAAGACAATAAGATAGATTTAATCGGACAAATTGTGAGTTTTCAACTTAGCAAGCTGAAACCCAGATAGATGCCTACAATATCTCCAAAGAAAGATGGAATATAATATAATGTTGAATTACAAATGTTAATGAATGCTTATAAAGTTGCATTTGTGCTCATACATGCAACAACTTTTAAGTCCTTGTCATATGAGACACATCATGCCAGAGAATAGACCTCATGTTTTTGGAGATTGTACGCATTTTACATTTTTATGCAATTTAAAACATAATAAGTGCATTCTTTCCAATACCAGTATAGACTGAAGGAAATATAACATTTTAAGTGGCAAGATTTCTCTATGAAATTAAGACTAAATTCCGATAGGATGTCAAAGAAAAATCCAAAAAAGACATAATTGGGTTTGCAATTATAATTTAAGAGAGCAGCCCCATTTAATTCAAGCCATTTCAAGATCTGGGATTCAGCCTTCAAAATAATTTGTTTATAAAATATAGTGAAAAAAATTAAATACAATTTTCTTCTTTTAGCAGAATGGAATGAAATTAGCAGGAATGGTGAAATTTTTTGAAGATTTTTTTAACCCTTTCACATTTAATTTGGGTACTTTTATGCTTTTTACTACAGAATCTACTTGAAATATTCCTTCTGCAACTCTTCTAAGGACAGAGTTATCAGGGCTGACGAGAGGCTGACAAATTGTCTAGCCAAACAGTCCATAGACAAATTGGCTGGACTAATATAAAAATAATTTGAAGATGCAATCTTTTAAAAACACTTGTTTTTCCCCCCAGAACTGTATTAAAGAAGACACTAACTTGGCCTAGTGAGATTGTGCAGATTCAGTGTCTCTGATCAATGGACTTTTCTGGGAGATCAGGACAGTTGGCATAACTTGCTTGACAGACATGATGCTGCCTAGTAAAGATTTCTCATCAGTGGCAGAACCTGGATGTAACATGCTATTTGCTGGCAATATTCTTTCTTCTTTAGCCAGTTAACTAAGAGACAGCTAGCATAACAGGATACAGTGATACAGAAATGGTTAAGATCCAGAAAAATAAGCTGGCACAAAGATAGTGCCACCTCCACTCCCCTTTTTTAGATGCGATGGGATGGGATGGGATGGGAAGGGAAGGGAAGAGAAGAGAAGAGAGAAGAGAGGACAGAGTAGAGTAGAGTAGAGTAGAGTAGAGTAGAGTAGAGTAGAGTAGA
>NW_020769345.1:5672988-5768459 GCF_900518735.1 Pseudonaja textilis | reverse complement strand
GAAGAGAAGAGAAGAGAAGAGAAGAGAAGAGAAGAGAAGAGAAGAGATAAACTTTGTTGTTATTTTTTACTGTGAGCACACTGGCACAAAAAATGAAATTCTATTGCCTGCTCTCAAAACTGTACACATACATAACACACATACAGACATGCTATAGTATATAATATAATATATTATATACATATGTATATTAAACTACACCCATACAAATAAATACATATAAAATGTTATTCATTGTCCATCGTGCTTACATAATGGAAAGAGGAAGCTTGAAAATTCAAAAGGTTGATACCATATGGAACAAAACAGTGACTGAATCTGCATCAGAGGTGGTATTCAGCAGGTTCTTACCAGATCTGGAGAACTGGTAGCTGAAATTTTGAGTAGTTCAGAGAACCGGCAAATACCACCTCTGACTGGCCCCGCCCCCATCTATTCTCTGCCTCCTGAATCCCAGCTGATTGGTTGGGCCTACTTTTGTTGCCCTGCACAGGAGAATGGAGCTGGAAAGCATGTTAGTGGGGTGGGGAGGGAATGAGATTTCTCAGTAACCTTCCCCTGCCATGCCCACCAAGCTACCCCCAACAAGCCACACCATGCCCACCAAGCCACCCCCAACAAGTCACACCATGCCCACCAAGCCACTGCCACAGAAACAGTAGTAAAAAAAATGAATTCCACCACTGATCTGTATTGTTCTGCTTCGGATGCAGGTCTTGAAGAGGATGTGTGGTGTCCCAGACAATCCTGTGAACCATACTCAAGCAACACTTCTATGCTATGTCCTGGATAGAAGTGAGTGAACTGCCAATAATCTTTTCTGCCATCTTTACCACTCTCTGCACTGCCTTTCCTGTCTGAAGCAGTAATGCTTCCAAACTAGACTGTAATGCAATAAATGTTGGAAGTACATGGAAGTGTTAAGAGATATAAACCTGCCTTAGTCAGGCAGAATTTATAAGAGAGCTAAGAGCCCATATTCAGTATGGAGAAATTTGCTGGACTTCCAATTATCTTGGTTAGGTAAACACAGAAGTGCAACAATGCATTACTACAAGTGAAACCTAAATTAATGCTCATGATTAGCCACAATGAAGAAGCTGAGAGCTGAGAAAGTGGATGAGAGCTAAAACAGTATTAGTTTTAAAAAGTTTTTTTTAAAAACACACATCATAGACAGAGAGTTTAATGGAGTGATAAAATTCGTTGACTCATGACTCATGACATTGTCAGAAGGAGCATCAGACCAGTCAACCCCACTCAGCAATTTGTCATATATGCAACTAAGTTGCGACATTGTATATTGTCTGTCATGACCCCAGAAGCAGCAGAAAATCTGTTGAATGTGCAATGTGCTGTGAAAGGCTACAAAGTTCTTCAACACCACCTTAGATTTACAAAGCAGCTCCAGTGGGATGATCTGATAAAAACTTTGTGGAACTGAAGCACTTCCTCAAAGCCTCTTATGGTACTTTGTACACATACAGGTCACCTCATACGTGTGCTTTCCATGAAATTTTCAGCAGTTTGAGATATGAATGGGGACATGTTCAAAGCCTCTTTCATATAAATGCGTACCTTACCCTATCAGAACCAAGAAGATTGAATCTTGTATAGAACAGCTTATAATTTAATTTTGATGGTGGATGAAAGACGGAAGCAAAAGAGAATGATGGATCATGCAAGCAATATTATTTACTTTAAATTTGAATTTTGCTTTATGGGATGAAATTTTTGGACTAACATTTTCTTGTAAAGAGTGTGATTGTGAAGAGAGGTAATAGTGACATGCACTCAGCTTTTTTTAATTTGTGTGTAAATAAAATTTTGAGATCACATTGAGGGGCAGGATTTTATAATGTAATAGATACCCAGATGCAAGCACTGGGCTTTTTTATAAGATTCTTCTGAGATTTCAAACTAATAAAAGATTAAATAAAGAAATTACAAGATAATTTTAATCATATCAAGTTATATGGGAAAACCCTGACATTAATACAATGCTTATTTTCTCCTTAAGGTAAAGGTAAAGATTCCCCTCACACATATGTGCTAGTCATTTCTGGGTCTGGGGGGGGTTGCTCATCTCTGAAGAGCCAGCACTATCCGAAGACGTCTCCATGGTCGTGTGGCTGGCATGACTAAATGCCGAAGATGTACAGAACACTGTTACCTTCTCACCAAAGTGATCCCTATTTGATCCCTATTTTTCTATTTGCATTTTTACATGGTTTTGAACTGCTAGGTTGGCAGAAGCTGGGACAAGTAATGGGAGCTCACTCTGTTACCCAGCGCTAGGGATTCAAACTGCTGAACTGCTGACCTTTCTGATCAACAAGCTCAGCATCTTAGCCACTGAGCCATCACATTCTTACCACCATTAATTTGTGTCTTCATAACTGTCAGGAAAATTGTGGTCTTTACTTTTCTTCTTGGTTCTCCTTCACTAACTGTGTATATTGTGTTTTTAGAATTGTTTTCCAAATGAAGTTGAATTGCTATTTTTTCCCCCAAAGCATGAAGGAAACATTGATGATGCGCGATGGATGAACCAGAAAGAAAGGATGAGCCAACCAAAAAGTAAATCAAACCCAGAAACAAGGTAAGAAGCTGGGGCCAGGAAATCCACAATTGATTAAACCAGGAAATACTAGTGTGTGCTGAAACTGGACATAGGAAAAATATTAGTTAGGCTTGAATTATAAGACAAACTTACAAAATTGTGAATGCACACAAACAACAATTTTTTTTCCAAATGTTTGCAATACCATATGTAATTTAAAATGTACCCAAAAATTGGCACACAAGTACAATGGGAACAGAAAATCTCACTTTATTAAGAAAGAGGGGTTTGCAAAAATATGCATATAAGGAAAAAAATATTATTAGGAATCTATCATCTATTAGAAATTTTTGTGTGCCTAATTTTCACATAGCTATTTTAAAAACTTCTGAATGTTATGCTAGCTGAACAGAAAAAACTTTGCATTGCACTAGACCAGGAGTCTGCAACCTTAAACATTCAAAGAGCCATTTGACCCATTTCCCACAGAAAAGAAAACACCGGGAGCCAATAATTTAACAGCTGGTGTGACTGGGTGGGTGTGCCAACTCAACGTCACTCACTCCCACCCAGTCACCTTCTGCTCTGGAATATGGAGTGAGTCTCCACCCCCTGCCATCTCCCTTACCTTCTCAGACCAGGTGAGGAGTCATCCAGTGGTGGGATCAGCTGACAGGCAGCCGCAGCAGAGGGCCAAAAGAGCTCCAGAGCCGCAGGTTGCAGATCCCTGCATTAGACAAACCATACCCATTGGGTCATTGTTTGAGAGATATTTCCTTATCTAAAGAGAGAAACAGAATTGGCAAAAACAAACAGTGAGAATTGAAGCAACTTCTGACTTCTTGCCAGCTTCTGCATTGAGTTTCTTTGCAAAATATTACATAGAGAATCAGGAATCACCTTTCCTTTCCCTTCTCTCAGCGGACAGGTTAAATAGCTGCTGCTGGGTGTGAGAAGGAGTGAGGGATTGAAAGACTAGCTGGGAAACTGTCCTAGAACATTGAAAACAAAGATCATGCAACTGCAGTAGGAATTCAGCAAGCAGCCAGAAGTACTGAAGTAACCAAAAATTCCCCAAATTTCATTCCCCTAGGAACCATGGGTCCAAGATTATGGGAGCATTCTGTAAAGTTAGCCCATTTGAGGTACCTTGGTTCAACAGTTGTTGCTTGAGTTGCCTTGCTTATGCCTAGCCACATCTCAGGATAAAGTTTTTCTGAATGAATATTGAACAATAATAAAATGATCCTCCACAGTCCTTTTAGACCTGAGGATATAAACTGTGTTGACATTCAGGATAATGGCTGGTTACCTTGGATGAACAGCACAAAGTCTAAAGAATTCCTGATTGACCTATGATAGGAAGAAGAAAAAAGGAAAGGAAAAGGAAGAATTGTATACATCTATTCAGAAATATGCAGAACTAATGCAGTATTTATCGAAAGCATGAGTCTTGATTACCAAGATGCAGCACTAAAATAGAGTGATGCATTATATTTCTGAAGACTAATAAAAGTAGTGATAAAAGTCCAAGTAAAGTCACTACACACTTTATGATGCATTTATTATTTATTTTCCATGTGCCATTGTTCAAGTAACTCAAAACCATATATACTGTACATACAGGGTTCTACATTCTTTTGCATTATTTTTATATACAGTAGCCAACTCTATTTCTCACTATGAAAAGAATACTTGAAGTATCAAAAGGCACAAACAAACAGCAAGAGGCATAATTAGATTTAGGAATAAACCTAAAGCCCAATATTACAATTGGTACTTGCACAAAAATATGCTAGTACCTTGGACAGCTCCTATGCCTGGATGGAATAAATCTTATTAAACTATCCCTGTTCCACATCTCTAAGAATTGTTTTCACATTGTTCCATTGAAAAGGTAATTGTCAGGTTTCTCCTGGCTCTGCTTAACACTCTTAGAAGCTCCCCAAATCAACTTAACAACTGACACCAATGAGACAGGTGATAAAAGAGGGTTGTTTTTCATTTTCTTTTGAAAGGTCAAGTCCATACAATTATTCATAACTAAGTAAATAGTACTTAATTGAACATGACTAGAAACAGGCCTTTTAATGCAGGATAGAAGTCTGCATTAAAGGCCAGTTTCTAAACTCAGAGGCCCAGGTTATTTTGCAGTTAAATGACTTCTGCATGACGTGTGTGTGTTAAGATTAAAGTATTTTATTATTTTTATTGTGTTCTATGGATTAGAACCCTAAGTTGAAACATGTTTTTTTAAATGTCCTCTTGACACCATGGATCCTAACATTATGGATTCCCTCCTCCCCATCTATATCTTTTATGCCATAAGAAAATAACTTTTGAACATTTTTTTCTGATTAGGAATTCTATGTTCTCCTCATCTTTCCGTGGCAGGATTGATGTAGAAACTTAAAGAAGAACTATAAATACATGTCCCTGATATCCTTTGCTGAAGGTGTGAAGAAAAGATGGAGAATAAATTCATCTTACCAAAATCTATATATAAACATTTTCAGTACACACCTCTTGAACTTAGCTATGATCCATAATACACTTCTGAATCAATATCAGAAAACATTGTAAGACAAAAAATGATATATATATATAAAAGAAAAATGCCATCAGTGGATTAAATAAGAGAAAAATAATATACCTTCAATATATTGTTTGAAATGGGGAATATACTAGGATTAGGAGGTACAAAAGTGAATGTATTAAGGTTAAAGGTAAAGGTAAAGGTTTCCCTCAAACATACATGCTAGTTGTTTCCAGCTCTAGGAGGCAGTGCTCATCTCCGTTACAAAGCTGAAGAGCCAGTGCTGTCCAAAGACATCTCCATGGCCATGTGGCTGGCATGACTAAACACTGAAGGCTCATGGAATGCTGTTACCTTCCCACCAAAGTTATCCCTATTTTTCTACTTGCATTTTTACATGCTTTCGAACTGCTAGGTTGGCAGAAGCTGGGGCAAGTAATAGGAGCTCACACCATTACATGGTACTAGGGATTTGAACCACCGAACTGTCGACCTTTCTGATCAACAAGCTCAACGCCTTAGGCACTGAGCCACCATATGCCTTTGTATCAAGGTTACCTGCATCCTAATAAACTTGGTCACAAAATTGGATTTTCTAAAGATATGATCTGAGTGGATATTACTTTCTGTAAAAGAATGTTGGCTAACTTAGGGTTACTATAGAAATGCAGGACTGTTCTCAATGAGCTAGAAAGGCAAAAAGAGATTTATTTTTCATAGTACCTGGAGGTCATTCTAGAGAGACTTACAGCCTCCATAAAGATGAAGAAGGACAAATTCTGTTACTTTAATACTCCTTTAGGAACATGCATTTTTTATTTTATTCTCCAGTAAGTCCCCTTTCATTAGAAAAAAACTCATAAGATAAATTTTCTCTCTTTCCCCAAGATAGAGAGGCATATACATAGATAAATAGATAGGCAAATAGATAAATATATGAGCAAAACTCTTCTAGGGACAGATAATGTGGTTCATATTTAAAGTCTGTGTGCCATTTTGCCATATTAGTATTGCTCCAAGGGCTTATTCTCACAAATGCATTGCATTCCTGCTATGTAATTTAAGGAAGGATGTACAGTAGTGTTTTTGATAGAGCCAATTCATGAGTTGCATTGAGGCTTACCAATGCAGTCAGAAAGCTAGACAAAAATAGATATTCTCAAGCATGCAATTCTTACTCGAGAATCTTATTTGCTTCTTTTATGCATCTCTCTCTCTCTCTCCCTCTCCCCTCCCCTCTCTCTCTCTCACACACACACATTTATATGCCACTTCCTTCAACAGACACCAGGCAACTATATTCTGATTTCTTAACACTGCAAGATGAATTTCTCCAACTAGAAAAGATTGGTCTGCAATATTTATATTTTCCAACCAGAATAGCACTTGATCAAAATAGCAGGGGATAATAAAACTTGTAGCTGTCACATCTAGAGGACTTCATTTTGGAGAGAAAGGCTGTCATCAACCATGATCCAAGCAAGATCAATGGGTTTCTCATTGATTTCAGAAAAAAAAAAGAGTTGGAATGGATCTTGGAGGTCCTCAAGTCCAACCTCCTACTCAAGCAGGAAATCCTATACCATTCCGGAGAAATAATTTCAAAAACAAAGTTATCTTACATTGACTGCCAAGACTTCAAATTTCTACATTTGCTTTGCTGGTATCCTCCGGACATCTTTCACTAATTTAGTTTTGGCATACAGGGGTTCAACTCAAAGTCACTCTGATATGATCAATGTACTTGGTAGAACAAATCACAAACGATCCTCTGGACTCAGAAATAATCAGTAAACCTGTTCATGAACTCACATGATTGAATGCATCTTCAGAAAAAAATGGATTCCAACAAAAGATTAGGGCAGGTAGATATTAATCTCAATTTATTTGGCCTGTTTAGATGGTACAGTAACATGTAAAAATGAATAAATAAAGAGGGACAAGTAGCCATTTTGATTCTGTATGACCATGTTTCTTGAGGTAAATGATTTTCAGTATGGAATGAATAGTTTTGGCTTCCATATGAGATAGAGACAACTGCCCTGTGTCTATGCTTTTCAGTGATGATCTTGGAGAAACCATCTGGAAGCCATAAAGACATTAAGTGCGGAAGCATGCATTAAGTTCAGGGAGGTAGAACAATATTAGAAATACTTTCCCCATCATCCCTACAGTATAAGAGGGAGGAATGTCTATGGAGATTCTCAGTCATCCAGATCATGGTTGGCCCAAAGATGTTTTTTCAAAGGACAATTCAACTGTCTTTGTTTCTGATTGAAGAAGTTTCACTTCTCATCCAAGAAGCTTCTTCAGTCAGAACTGAAGAACCTTCTTGGATTAGAAGCAAAACATCTTTAAACAAAAACAAAGAAAGTTGAGTTGCCTTTTGAAAAAGCACTTTTGGGAAGCAGAAGGGATGAGAAAATACAGGCAGATTTGCAAGATTCTGCTGTATTGCCATTTTAATAAAATATAATTCTAGACTTGATCAATCTACCACATAGGGCTAAAACCAGGGCTACTTAAAGAGAGAAAGGTGTATTTCTCATTCCAAGTGTTGAGATCCATACAAAGAGAGAACTTCCTTTCTTCTAGTTTGCTGTGTTTGTGGTAAGTGTGCCTATGTAATTTTAGGAAAGGAATTATATCTAGAGACTTGGATAACCCATAACTTCCATGAAAACTGGGGCTTTCTCTTTTTCCCCTTTCCCATTCTTAACTCTTTTTATTCGGAGAAAGCCTTACCACTACAAACACATATAGCTTCAGTTCAAAGTTCTGCATTCTATATATATAGAATTATATATATAGAATTAAGCATGTGCCAAAATCTCTCCTAATGAAATCAATGGGTTTTTGAAGTAATATTGCTAGCTTTGTCTCCATTCATTTCATTTTATTAAACCTGTCTCTGAGTTCTGGCTGCTTTGATAATGCAGTCCTTCTTTTCTTTCAGGTACATGCAATGAATGAAAAATAGGAAAGCCCTTAGCAAAAAGGAGATCAGAAACAAAAGGCCATTGGAAGGAAAGTCAAGGATCACTGTAATAACATACTTTAATACTGCTTGTATTTCCATGTAGCTGATCACACAATGTCTAAAACCATAGTCCATCAGTGGTGCTATCTATCATGTTTGCAAATAGTTACACCAGACTGCACATTCACAATATGTGTATATGTATATGTGTATACTGCACATTCACAATATGTGTATATGTGTGTGTGTGTGTGTGTGTGTGTGTTTGTATGTTTTGGGGAAGAACCGGGAGAAAATATGGATAAAATCATTTGTGGTTTAATTTATTTTACATTTAAACCGAATTGGAGTGAAATTTATTAAATACAGCTATTCCTCATATTCTGCCCTACCCATTCCTTGCCTTCTAGAATATATTCCCCAAGAAATCCATCTGGCTCTCACTCTGATGATGTTCCAAGAGGCACTGAAAACATAGTTATTTTTGCAGCGTTGACCAGGGTGGTTGATGAGCCCCTGTGAGATTTTGTTCTGCTCTCCTTTTTATCTCTCTTGATACATATCTTCTATTGTTTTTAATTTGTTGTTCTTTTTATTACATAAAATATCCAGTCAGTTAGAATCACAAATTTTTTAAACAATGTAAATAAGCAAATTACACTGATAAGCATTTCTATACCCCAGCGTGATAGAATAACCTCCCTCCTGAGGTCAGGTCAGCATCCATTCTAATGGCCTACTGGATGTAGTCCCAAGGGTGCTTTTTTAAGAGGCAACTAGAGTTTCTTTGTTTTACCTTGAAGACATTTCACTTCTCATCCAAGAAGCTTCTTCCATTCTGAACCTGGATGACTGAGAATCTTCATAGATTTCTGGGTCTAGGTTTAATTGTGTAAATGTCCTACAGACATGAAGGCCACTATTGTAAATGGCTAATTCATGTCCTACAGACACGAAGGCCACGATTGTAAATGGCTAATTGTGAATAATCAGGCAGAAGGCTTTGTCAATAGTGTCATCAGAGAAAGCTTTGTGCTGTAATATGTGGATACAAATGGTTGAAAAGGTGTTGAAATACAGCAGTTGTGAGCAAAATCTATTTATGTTTTCAAAACTCACTTGAATAAAGTCCCACTAAACAAAAACAAATCACACCATGTTAATCTACACTTCCTTGAATTATGCCTCTATAAGAGGGCTGTCAAACTCACAACCTGCAGCTGGATGTGTCACACACTGGCCACGTCCACATCCAGTTTAGCAAAGGGGGCAGATGTCACAATATGTCATGTGACACCACTGTGACAACATGAGTTTGACACCTCTGTTCTATAGGACAAATGAATAGATAAAGTGGGTTGTAGAAGTAATCAAATCCCTGTCAAAATTTAGTGACCACAGCAAAGGGAATCATGCAGGAAAAATAATGAGCAGAAGTATGGACATGATAGGAGTCTTTCAATATTTGAGGGGCTGCCACAGAGAGGAAAGGGTCAAACTATTTTCTAAAATGTCTGTAGGCCAGACAAGGAATAATGGATGGAAACTGAATAAGGAGAGATTTAACCTGGAAATAAGGAGAAACTTTCTGACAGTGAGAACAATCAACCAATGGAACAGCTTCCCCTCAGAAGTTGTGGGAGCGTCGTCACTGGAGGCTTAGAAGAGAATGGACTGCCATTTGTTAGAAATGGTGTAGGGTCTCCTGCTTGGTTGAGGGGTTGGACTGGATGACCTACAAGGTCCTTTCCAACCCTGATTATCTGTTATCTGTTAAGTATAGCTTCTGTTAAGGTGCTTTCACTTCTGGACTGAAAATGTTGGATTTCAGTCCTTCATTACACATGAAGGACAGAAGCTGTGTGACTAGGAGCCTGATATAATCAGTATCTCTCTGTTCTGAGAGCTTAAGGGAAGATGGATTGTACATAATGTACTAATAGCTTCCGTACAAACAAAAAAATCAAAGGCACTTTTTGTACCTCTGGAAACAGCAGTCTTTATCTTCATGGCAACTTATTCAGTGCTATTTAAGTGTTTGTTCAAGGTATTAGATAAATAAAATATCAGAAATTGCATGAGTTACCAGGCATCATGAAGGGAAAATGTGTTACATTACTGTAGTCAGTTTTGAGAAGCAAGCAGAGACAATTGTTTTTTTAATAAATAACTTTCTGTATTTATGTTTCTTTGGTTGAATTTTGCTCTCATTTCCAGACAGAAGATAACCAGGACATGAATGGACTTCAGATAAAAAGTTTTGAAGCGTTTCATAAATCATTTGAACGTGCTGTTCACTATTTTTTTTAGGTTCTTCCCCATTGTTCAGTTACAAAAGAGCGGAATTGAACAAACTCGCTTTTGTCTTTTCTCATTTGACATTCGGAGACTTTTATTTTTAATTAACAAGAGATAATTAAAAAGATAACATTCTTCAATAGTTGTTAAACTAATAAAGATCTCTGGATAAGGCCAACCAAAAGGTTGGATTATTAAGATTTAGGTACCTTTAAAAGAATGAACATTACCCTAGTCATGGTAACCAGAAGCAAATTATTTGTTCCTCAGCACCCAAAATAAACATTATTTTAAAAATGAAATACATTTTACTGAATCACATGAACCTCTTAGATGAGCTTTTCTATAACCTTTTCTATTATGCTTATATGCAAAGGGATTTAATCTCTTTTATAGCTAGGGGTTTGCTCAGTATTTATGTATGTTCTCTGAAGGATTCTTTAATGTCTGAATCTTTTAATATGTTAATAAATTATCCCTGGTAATTTTATGTTTAGGAAGTAATTCCTCAAAAATCCTGCAAAGTCTTCTGTTATTTCCAGTCTCGCGCAAAATAACAATTTGTCCCCTTTCTCTATCATGGTTATCACTCTTCTCTCCTTTTGTTTCTTAATTTGTACTCGGGCTTTTACTATAATTAGCAGGGTCTTTTGCACTTTTTTCTGGGGATGCCTGTTAGGAATGATAGTCACCTAACAGTTGGGTTGGCAATATATAAACCAGGATAGTTATTTAATACTGTTGTATCTTTAAGAGAGTGTTGTAATTGTGATTGGCTGAGGTTCCTCCAACAGCCATAAGATGGAGCCAGTAACCTGGTTTGCTCTTCTTGCATTTCCCTATTGCCTTTTGCCTGATCGTTGTTCTGCTTGGATTGCTGTGAGTCTTGCAAACTGTTAGCAAACTCCATTTACTGAACTTTGTTTATGATACTGGACTTCCTTTTTGGATTATCCCTGGACTGATTGTATTGAATACTACCTGCTTTAACCATGTATGATTTGGACTGTTTGTTGGACTTTGTTTACCCATTTACAGGAAGTAAACCCTACATTTTACTATTCAGTGTATCTGTATGCTGGTTGTGTTATTCCTCACCAGTCTCACTATGTTTCCCTGAGTGCACTCATTCTCCTAACAGGGAATACCTCAACACTGGTTATGGGTCCAGACTCAGATAACTGAGAGTTAGTGTGAATACACAGTACAGTATACAGACAGCTTTAATCATGGGTTACTGTCCTGGTAAAGATGGCACAAGACCCATCAACAAGTCTATCACTGTTAACCCGCTTGGATGGAACAAACTATGTTTCCTGGTCTATGAAGCGCAGTCTACTTCTGTGTAGGGAAGGGTTATGGGCTACAATTCAGGATCCACCAGATGTAAATGCTTGGGATCCAGATGATGAGGATGATGCCAAAACGTTAGCTGATTTTAAACGGAACAACGAATGAGCTCTTTGTATAATTGGACTAACACTGAGTGACCAGCAGCTAGTCCATATTCATGGAGAAGAGTCTGCTGCTAGGTTTTGGGAGAATTTGAAGAGGATTTATGTTTATGACAGTGTAGGTGCACACATACATCTTACACATAAACTGTTTAGAGCACGTCTTCTGAAAGGAGGAGATATGTTAGCTCATTTGAACTTCATGAAAAGAACTTTTCAAGAGCTACATGAAAAGGAACTGATTTTTTCAGAGCTGCATCAGGTTTACATCATTCTTTCCTTATTGGATGAAAGTTATGATGATTACGTATCTTCACTGGAAGTCCTGACCAGAAATGAACTGACATTGACTGACATAATCAGACGATCGTTACAAGAGGCAAGAAGAAGGCAGGATAGAGACTAACTTAGAGAGCAACAACCACAAGAAGAAGATTTGTTTTCAACTGCCTATACTGTTAGGAAATGTTTTACTTGTGGGGCTAGGGGAAATATATCTAGATTCTGTAAGAAGGGCAAATGACAGAATACTGGTAATCACCAGAAGGCTAAGAAGAATGTTAATTTAGCTATGTCTAGCAATTCAACTGTAAACCATGATTTGTGGGTAGTTGATAGTGGAGCATTGCAGTGCATAAGTAGAAAAAGAGAGAGGTTTGTAAAGATGTCCACAAGTAAGCAGCCTGTATCATTGGCAAATGGATGGAAGATGAAAGCATCTGTGAAGGTACTGCATATTGTTCATGTGTAAATGAGCATTTATCTATGTTATATGTACCTAAACTGAAATTTAATTTGTTATCAGTAAGGGTTTTAGTTAATATTGGTTATGTAGTAACCTTTAGGGGAAATTACTGTATAATAGAGAAGGAGGGTAAAAGTGTTACTGCTACTTCGGAGAATGATTTATATGTGATACATGATGACCAGTTGCAGATGGCTAACTCGGTTTATAACAATGTTAAGCCACATGACGAATGTATACATTTACTGCATAGAAGTCTGGGGCACATTAATTCCAAAATGCTGAAATAAACTGTTAAATTGTCAGAGGGGGGTAAAAATTAAAACCCTGTAGCAAGTACTTAAACTGTAATGCCTGTAATCAGGAGAAGAGTAAGGTTACTCTAGCAAACAGACTGAATGGGTTTAAGACCAAAGAACCTTTAGAGGTTGTTTTTGCTGACATAATTGGTCCTAAGAAACCCAGTTTGGGAGGTGCCTGCCATGTTTTGAGTATAATGGATCATTATTCACGGTACGGTTTCTGCTATCTAATGAAAAACAAAACAGAAATGTTCCAACATTTCTTTAATTGGCTAAGAGTTGCAGAAAGGAAAATGAAATGTAGGGTAATTACTTTAGTTACAGATAATGAGACTGAGTTTATTAATAATAGATTCCAAATGATGTTGAAATTGGCTGCTATCGAGCATAAGCATTCTGCACCTTACAGGCCACAACATAATTCATTTATAGAATGAAGAGGGCAAACGTTACAAGCCATGGCTCACACTATGTTATCCAATTAAGGTTTGCCTGAAACACTGTGGGGTGAAGCCATAATGTGTAGCAACCATGTGTTAAACAATGTGGTGAACACAACAACTGGTGAATTGTCATTCACTCATTGGCATGGCAGAAAACCAAATTTAAGTTATCTACACACATTTGGAGCTCCAGCATGGGTGCATATTCCCTCACAAGTAAGATTTAAAGGGCAACATAGAGCTAGGAAATTATTTTTTGTAGGTTACGAGGCCAACCATAGATCGTTTAGATTTTGGGCTCCAGGTACAGCTAATATTTACTGTAGTGCTAGTACTGAATTTCTTGAGCACATTGGGTGGCATAAACTAGAACAGGAATCTAACAATGATGTTGTTATTGACACCAAGTAGTCCCTAATGATGAGATAGTTAAACCATCAATTGCCATTAAAGAGGAAGAACAGGCACAGGACGAGATAGAAGAACAGGAGCAGGTGGAACAGAAGAGTCCACCAGTAAGCCCTGAGTTGCCTAGATGTTCAACCCCTGTAACACAACCACCAGATAGATATCAGGCTAGTATAGTATATCAAATAAATATAGTTCCTACTAACTATAATGAGCTGAAATTGTATCCAGCTAAGGATCAGACTGCTCGACAGGAAGCAATGGATAAGGAACTGAAATCCTTACAAAGGTTGGAGGTATATGAAAATGTCAGGTTACCACCAGGTGAGCATGCCATAGAGTGTAAGTGGATTTATAAAATTAAGACAGGTGTGGATGGGACTGTTACCCGGAAAGCCAGGTTAGTAGCACAAGGGTTCCATCATTCAGCCAATGACTACAATGAGGTGTTTGCACCTAGTCTGAAGGCTACCACATTATGAGCAGCATTAGTGTGGGCAGCTAAAAATAAATACACAATAAACCATTTAGATGTGGAGATGGCATATCTTCATGCACCGTTGCAACATACCATATATTTAAAGAAGCCTTCGGGGATAAAAACTGATAACAAAACTGATTGCTGGAGATTAAAAGAGTCTATATGGCTTGAAGCACTCAGGCTATGAATGGAACCAATGTATAGTGAAGCAATTAACAAAGATAGGTTTTGTAGCTGGCATGGCTGATCCATGTTTATTCAAAAAGGAAAGTGATGGTGTAATTTCATTGTTGCTATTGTTCACTGATGACATGGCATTAATCACTAAGACTGAGAAAGAAGCTACTGAGATTATTTCACTGTTAGAGAAGAAATTTAAAATAAAACATTTAGGTGAGATTAAACAGTATCTTGGTTTAAAAATAGATAAAACTAGGGGAGGCTACAAAATATCACAGGCAGATAAAATTAACCAGTTACTGAAAAACTTTAAAATGGAACTTTGTAAGCCAGCTAAGACACCAATGAGCCAGGAGTTTAGCCACAGTGATGTGCAAAGTCCTGTTTTTGATAAAGACATTTATCAATCATTGATTGGTAGCTTATCCTATCTTAGTAATTGGTCTGGGTCAGACATAGCATATTGCATCAACCAATTAGCCAGGTTTAATGCTGAGTCTACTGAAAGGCACTGGCAAGCTGCTAAGTGTGTGTTGCGATATCTTAAACAAATGATGCATTATGCATTATATTTGGAGCCTAAGGATGAACTAAGTTTAACTGCATATGCGGATACAAGTTTTGCTACAGACGTACCTACACATAAATCAACATCAGGTACTATAGTGTTATTAGGAAATGGATGGCGGTCTATTCGACAAAAACATCTAAGCTTATCAACAATGGAGGCTGAATTCTCATGTTTGTCTCTATTATGACTTAATATGTTATAAACAACTAATGATAGACATGGGAATTAATGTAAATGAACTTATAGTTGTATATGAAGACAACCAATCAGCAATTCAGATGGCTTCCAATCTTGCTGTAAAGACAAGATTAAAACACACCGATCTACGATATCTGAATGTGAGACAATGTGTTCAAAGTAAAATGATTATACTGGAGTACTGTATGTCAGAGAATAACATTGCAGATCATTTTACAAAAGCCCAAGGCACTGTAAAACAAAAGGCTTGCTGTGAGGAATATGGACTTAAACTGTAAGGTTTTATATATTGTCCTACCCAAAGGGGAGAATGTTAGGAATGATAGTCACCTAACAGTTGGGTTGGCAATATACAAACCAGGATAGTTATTTAATTCTGTTGTATCTTTAAGAGAGTGTTGTAATTGTGATTGGCTGAGGTTCCTCCAATGGCCATAAGATGGAGCCAAAAACCTGGTTTGTTCTTGTTATATTTCCCTATTGCCTTTTGCCCGATTGTTGTTCTGCTTGAATTGCTGAGTCTTGCAAACTGTTAGCAAACTCCGTTTACTGAACTTTGTTTATGATACTGGACTTCATTTTTGGATTATCCCTGGACTGATTGTATTGAATACCACCTGCTTTAACCATGTATGATTTGGACTGTTTGTTGGACTTTGTTTACCCATTTACAGGAAGTAAACCCTACATTTTGCTATTCAGTGTATCTGTATGCTGGTTGTGTGTTATTCCTCACCACTCTCACTATGTTTCCCTGAGTGCAATCATTCTCCTTATGGGGAATACCTCAACAATGCCTCTCAAAAGGCATCCGCAGAGCTCTCCGTGGCAATATGGCAACCAATACTATCTCACTCAGCTCATTTAATTCTCAGGGTGCCCAGATTAACCACGGCAAAGAGAGAGGAAATTAGCCTGTTTTCATTGCTCTAATGTGCATCTTACTGACCGCTGCTGAGAAGGGCAGCAAAATGAGCACACTTACAGCATTAAGGAGTTATTTTTGTGATTGCTAATACATTGGAATAGAGAAAATCCTCCATATTACTGGCTTTAAAAAGCTCTTTGCTAAATTGGATTTGCCTGTGGGTAGTAACAGGAAATGTGCCAGAACCTCCACCTAATGTCTTGCATCAATTTGTTCCTTTTGCTGAGCATTTTCTTAAAATTACTCTCATGTTGCTGTATCCGCGAAGCTACTGGAACACTTTTTTTGTCCTAGGTCTCTTTTCTCTGACACAGATCAATTCCCTTTCTGTGCTATATGTGTGTTTTAATAGATTAGAAAAAGAAAGACAGAAAACAATGGGGTTTTGTTTATTCATTCTAGTTTGAATCTGTCTAGGAATCAGAGTTCTCTGTTGTTATATCTGCTTATCTGAGCAGCAGAACCTTATTAAATTAGGTGGTCCTTAATTCACATCCTGGTGTTCAGCCACACACAAAGTTGCGGGAGACAAGATGCTTCTGCAGAGATGCCACTGAAGATTGTCTGTAGTTTGAGTCGCAAATTCTGCAGAGGGTCAAGGTGTTTGGATCAAATGATTCAAATGTCACTCTTGGTTATGTATTGTAGTTTCCTGGACTTTATCAGGAAGTGCTTTATTAGGTTCCCCAGAAGAAAGAATATTTGAAAGTAGTTGAACCCCTTAAGTCTGCAGCATGCATGCGTTGCTACATTGATATTTCACTTGCCTTTATATTTCATGAAGTTATAGATGGGATTCAGAAGCCTAAATATTCACTCCCCACCATCCAAAAAAAAAAAAAAAAGAAAGAAAGAAAGAAAGAAAAAAGCTTGAATTCAGGGAGAAGAGAAGATTTTTAAAAAGTCTCCAATATTAATTCAGGGCTTATAGGTCTCTAATTGTGACTGACTCTGAGTAGCATACAGTTCCTGAACTTTTATTAAAGTTTGAACAAAAAGCTTTATGTTTAGGTTTAATGTAACTTTTTATTAAAATAATCAGTAAATGGAACAAAATACAATACAAAATATGAGAATAGAAGACCCAGGGAACATAGTAATCCACCACCCAATTAAAGCCATTTCTATCAATAGCAGGACAAATATTTCATCTCTTTCCACCTCCCATGACTGATAAATTGCAGGAGATCCGTTGTAATCTGCAACTCTTGTCTGGAGCATAGGACCCAGACATATATTTACTGTAGCAGTAAGCATAGAGATGGATGGGTTTTTTTCCCCACCCACCTCTATGCTTACCACTACAGTAAATGTATGTTTGGGTCCTATATTTGCATGTAGCAAGAAATGGTTGTGGGGGAAAAACTGAACCAAAAACAATTGGTTTTGGTTCACTTCAAAAACTGAGCCAAGGCAAAACCAATGCAAAATTTGTATGTGGGGAAATTTTTTTGCTTTATCACACCTACAAGTATTGCAATTTGCCCTACTTAATTTAAATGCTGGCAGGAGGGTTGTCCTGTTTGTTGTCTGTCAATCCACAGTAAGCCAGAGAAATTAGACCCCTTGTTGCTTTGCTTTGGTCTGGGTTGGTTTTCTTGCTGACTGTAAATCTCCTGATAAAAGCTTCTTAATTCTTATCACTACTTAATGACATCTAATCCTTTAAGTATATGGATGTATGAAATTTTGTTTTTGGACTCAATTTACTTCCAATTTACTTTACTCCTGGGCTACAATTTGGGAAGAAATGGCAGTAATGGCCACACCACATTTTTGTTGAAAACTTTTGACATCTAAAGAGCTAAAGAAAGAAGATCTAAAGAAATTCAAAATAGAGATTGGCCATCAACCACATCTGTAGGTCAAAGGCTATTTTGGTCATTATCCATCATTGAAGATAGGCAGCTCCTCCTGCCAGAGGTTGTCCAAGACAGTTATCTGGTGGGTATAATTTGTGCAAAGCCAATTCACTTTTCATTCCTTCTGCTTGCTTTTTCTTAAAACAGATTGTTGCTCAAATAAATCTGTGATGAACATCTGCCACAATATCAGGCTAAATAAGTGAGCTGCTCAGGGAAAAGTTATTATTTACGTGCATGCATGTACCTGTATGTTTAATGCCCTCCTGGGTGAAATTAGGGATGGGAAAAAGTTTTAAGGAAAGTACTAGAGAAGCAATCAGTTTGCTATCTCTAGAGCCAGGAGGAAATAGTAACAGCAAGTAATTAAGTCAAAGTAAACAAGTTAATAATATAAATACACAGACAAATTGTAATTTGGATGTTAACTGAATTGTGAAGCAAAACAGTTGATAGGAAATCACTGAACAACATTTGAAAAACAAGTAGAAAAAGGAAAATAAATAAGAAGTACCAACTTCTGGATCTTCCATCCCATTCTTGGTATTCTTCAAGAAATAATTAAATTATCAGTTAATCCAGAGGTCACTCATTTTACACATGCCATTAATCAAGTTTTATATGAAATAAAAAATGAATGAAACAAATACACTGATGGAAACTGCCAACTTAACCTTCCTTCCCATTTTATATCCCACTATTGATTTCCTCTCCGTTTTCTATAGACATGATTCAGGACACATTAGAATTTTATTCCATGAATGCAGCAACAAGAAGAATTTTTCTCTTGAGTATGACAGGGTCAGGAACCAGAAAAAAGGAATATTAACCATGGAAAGAAACAACAGTATTATTGATTACCCATCAATTTAATATCAATTCAATTTGGACAAAAAGCTGACTAACATCTCCAATGTTTACTGGAATATATCTATAGGCATTTGGAAGATCTCCAGTAGAAATTCTTGTTCCCCAGATGTGCAAGTAGATACGCAATAATCAGATAGATAAGTTTCATGAAGCACCACCCATTATTTTTCTACAAATCTGTTTACTAATATAGATTTTACATATCCTTTTCTCCTTTGCAAATATCCCATTTTTGTCACAAAGTTCTCTTCCAAGATGGTTTTGCTCAATCTCTGAAAAGCTCCACTGCAGCTAAATGATAGGGATACTGGGATGCTTTAAGCCTGAGTTGTAGAAGAAAGACTTCCATTGCCCTTTTGAGGGTTTCCTTTAATAAACTCTTGGCTTTTCAAATAAATAAAACAATTCAGGATTGCTGCAAACCCTACATCAGGAGTCCTTTGTGGGAGCAAAGACTTTGTTATTCTGAGATTCCCTGAAAATGAATTGGTTAACAGAAACTAGGTTTAGATCTGGGACCCTTGAGACAGCAGTTTTAATAGCAAGTGAGACTTCTTCCAGAGTAAATAGCCTCTTTGGCATGGTAACCTACCACACTTTTATTATTTGGTTGAGAAAAATGCAGCAGCTAATTAACACTTTGGGGATTCGATTATTATGGATGGGAGAAGGGAACTATTGTCACTTCCAGTTAGTAGTTTAAAAAAAAAACATAATTTGAGATTTAGGGAAACTTTTAATTTCTTCCAAACTTAGCTTGGTTTTCTTAACATCAATAAAGGTATGGTCTTTCACTCATTCCTGGATAAGTCACATTTCTGACTGTTATTGGTAATTTATACAAAATGAGAACCACAAATATCAGGATTCAGTGCGATTAAATGTCATTGATGTTCTGCTGATGAGCAAGTAACTAGTACATTACCAATCAAACATTCCTCAACCTGATGGCTTCCAAATGCCTTTGACACTGATTTTCATCACATCTATCCATCATGTAGGCTGGGGATTATAGAAGTTGATAACACAGGTTGACTTGATATGGAAATTACAATATGAGAGCACTTTTTCTCTTCTATTGTTAGTCATCCTCTTTTGCCCAGCCTTCCTGGGTAGCTTGCAATGAGACTTCTGAATCAGGCAGAAATAATAGCTAAAGGCCTCATTATTTCAGTATGTTTTTAGATGACCTGATGGATGCCAATGGCTCATCTTTTACCCAAAACATGCAGAGGCAGGAGGATGGCAAGAAAAGTGGATCAATTGTGTTTGCCTCATTCTGTCTTCTCCAGGATAATATTCATTACCTGAACAGATGCCTGAGATTAGAGTCTGAGGAAACAAGAGGATTTAGCTAGAGCATAGAGTCTAAATCTATATGGGACCATGAGATAAATGGGAATAGCTGTGAAACTCCACAGTACTTTCTTCCATCTTAAAATACCTTTCCCACCTCCCTCCCCATATCTATTAATATCTTGGGGTGAGGAATCCTCCCCTAAGAAATCAATAGGATCTATTTTTCCTTTTATTTCAAAAGAACCCTCTCCCTGTACTCTACAAGTGCTAATTTTGGTCAGGAAAGGAAAACAATAAAATTCTTCTCCTTCCGTACACCAGACCCATGCTTAGTCTTTGAATGCAAAACTCTGAAACTTATATATCATATATGAAACTGTAGGTGAGAAGAGGTTTGGGACTTTCTTTGGGGGTTAGGGGTGTTTTTTTTTGGTTCTTTTTCTTTCTTTACTAGGAGGGCTCGAGCTGATCACTTCTGTGCTGTAATTGGCTCATTGGCATATACAAGCTGCTACATCTTGAGAACAAGAACAAATATTGGAACAGGTCTAGTTCCTTCACTTGGAAACATCCAGAATCTAATGGACCTGCTAAGCTGAAAGAAAAAAAAGGGAGGAATTGAAGGTGGTCAAAACTAATCTTCTGGAATCAAATCAAGAAGTAAAAAGGTGGTGCCAGGTGGGGATCGAAGCATGAAGACCCTGAGTGACTAAGAAAGTGAGACAGAAGAATCTGTATGTTGAATGTATATTGACATTGAGTACCCTCCTCCCAAGCAAGTACAGTTTTTAGCACTGGCTCATCTGTTTCCTTTCTTCAACAAAACACCAAACCCATCCTTAGTTTTTGAATGCAAAACTCTGACATTGTCAACAAAGGGATAGAGACAACTTGCCTACCAAATACTCTCCTCCACCTACCAAATCCTGATGGCTTCTCCTCTCTTGTGCAGATTACACCTTAATTCTAATCTTTTATCTGCAGGACCAAATTCTGAGAACATCCAGAGCTCTGTGAAAAAGTGAGTGGTGAACAAGATCCTCCAAACCAGCTCTCCATTCAACTTTGCTCCTGTTTCTAAAAAGCAGTGAAAACTATTAAGATTAATAATTGTGGAATGGGTGTTTTCTAATTTAAATACTCCTCAGTGGCTTGTAAATTGGACAGGGGCACTTGTCCAATAAGAACTCCACCTCAGTCACCACTGAACTGCTTTTGTATGAAGTGCGTGTATAATGGCAAACTTTCAACAAAAAAATCAAATGCATTCTAGCAAAAATGGAATTAGTTTTCTTTTTAAATCAGGTTTAAACAAGGTGTGCATGTTTTCAGTTGTCTGCCTCAAGCCTCCCACTGGAATTCTGAATGGAATTTATTCCAATTGGCACCCAAAGGTAGCTGAAATGTAGGCCGTTAATTGGTTTGCTGTTGCAATTTTTGAGAAGCAAAACAAAACATAAAGGTGAGACTTTTGAAAGACCCAGAAGCAAGACTTCTCAGGTTGGCCTCTATTACAGCTCTCTTTTCTCAAAATTCAGAAAGGTTTTCCATTGATGGGTGTTTATTTAATAAGCTGCAGACTCTGCATTGCTTGCATGCTGGCTCCTTCTCCATTCCATTTGCTCTGTTCCAGGTGTCCTACTGTGAAATTAACTGCCCTGTGAAAGAAGCCATTGCTTTAGAGCTTCAGAGAGCCATTTCTTTTTTAAAAGAAAAAAGCCTCACACAATAAGTTAAGCCACCATGTGGTTGGTGAATTTTTGTCTTAGCACAATCTGGGGACCCGACCATGGTGGTTTGTAAAGTTTTAAGCTTTCTTGGTACATATGAATTCAGTTACTGTATATTACTCAATAAACTGGACCATGGCTTGTTGTGTCAATCTAGAAATCACATAGGATTGCAACTTGCCTTTCCACTTTTCCTCTGCCAAAATCCTTTAAATGTGGATCTCTGAAACATAGGGGGATTTGCTTTGGAATAGCCACACTTGGGATTGTGATCTATGCACAGTTAGGAATGTGCTTTCTGCTCCTCTGTTCTTATTTCTGCTGAATACGCATTACAGTAGAGCTTCTCTCTTCATCCAAATGTGAGCTATTTCCCTCAGGGGAAATGCTGAAAATCACTTTCCTAAACCCATCTTTTGTCCTGGGGATTCATTTTTAGAATTAGGCAACTAGAAAAGAGCTTGATAGATTATGACATATACATCTTCTCATTGGCAATGGATTTAAACAGCAGCTGCACAGATTGAGGACTTTAATACAATGGGCAAAAGAATTAGTAGGAACAGTTGGGTAATGGAGCAGCTTGCCAAAAGGAATTATTGCAACTGTTTCTTAAGGCTGAAATCAAAGTTACTTCATGCATGCACAAGGCCAATTTAATTGTCAAATCATTTAATGAACAGTCTGATAGTCACAATGTTTTGAGATGTCTTCTCTTGTCTGAAGTATAATAACAATGGGAAGCACTACATAAACTGATTGATAACATCAGTTTCACCACGAAAAATATTCAGTTGAGATAGCGTCTGAATGTAGGAAATTATAAATTGATCCTCTTCAAATCTGCAAGTCATCTACATTTATTACTCAAACTGATAATCTTCACCTATAATACATAAAATAGAAGTCCCTTTGCAATAAACTAACAGCCTCAGAAGCAACTCAAGAAGTGATGCTAGAAGTCAGCATTTGGGTACAAAAGAAACAAATCTGGGCTGTTAAGGATTGCAAATGTGTTATGTCAGTGATGAGTTATTTATATGAAGCTTTCCTAGCAATATTTTATTATTGTCCAGCAGGTTATTGTGGAGCCTTGTGGGAGTTTCTGGATCCTGATAATAAACTCAGTATGTCATGGTTTTTTTTTTGACCATATCCAATTTAGTGGGCTCCAAATACAAAAGAGCCAAAAACAATACAGGTCCCTAGACAACACATAGAAACAAGCATTCATAATTGTTAGTCATTATTCACCACTACTCTATTGCTACTACTGCCACTCCAACTCCTACTCCTTGTGAGACCTGCTTCTCCTACTCCTTGTGAGTTCTTCTGGAGAAAGTTATTTTTTTCCTGGCTACTTCAGGCTGCTTTATTTCCACACACAAGCAAATGTTTTCATGTGCGCTCTCTCTCTCTCTCTCTCTCTCTCTCTTGTAGCCAATATTGCTGTGCTGGTTGGGGAGAGGACTCACAGAGGCAGGACAACAGCAGCACATGTGCTGGCTATTTTCTAGGCAGCCTGTCCTCATCTTCACTGATTTTAATTTGCTGTGATGCAAGACAGTGTCAAAGGGACTGAGGGATAATGTCAGGAACCAGTACTGGTACCATTAATACATCATGATGCTGTGTGCAAATATCCAGGTGAAAGTAGAATTTCTCTGTAATCCAAAACTTCCACGCTGCATCATAGATACTGCTGGCAGGTTGTGTTGAGGGATTTTGTCATTTGTTTTTGTTCTCTGTGCATTGTATCTCTTTTGCCATGCCTGTTAAACAGGGCACTGGCAATTCTAGGCACCTCAGCATTGTGTTCATAATAAGTGACACCAAAGTGGTTGAGAGTCTGTATGTCTTTGTTCATTTCTCACCCAAGTGAAAGAGACCCTGTAGAGGGAAAAAGAATTTGCTGTAGGAGCAGAAACTCCTGAGAGAGGAAGTAGAAAGAATTCAAATTATGTCACAGAATACAAACATATAGTATAGATAAGACAGGGTGGGATGTCTGATGGCTGCCTGTTTGATTCTCTCTCAATTAACCTGGTTCCTGCAGAAAAGCACAGAACTAACCTTGAAGAAGGAATGAAAGAATGATGAAGTGAACATCCTCTTAGCCTTGAGAAAGAAGAGTAGGTCAGAAAGAAATTCAAGATAATTTCCATTTTCTTTAGTGCAAGAGGAGGACAAAACTCAGGATAAGACAACTGAGGAAAAATTGCTCAGGCTTTCAGGCTTTTGTTATTCTATCTAATAACAATAATGTTCCAGCAATCCTTGTGGTATCTGTTTCCTGACCTTACCTGCTCTGAAGAATTTTCAATTCCAATCCAACAACAGGTTAGGGAAAATGAGACAAACAAGATTTTCTGGACCATCACACAACTTATCTTGACCTCCTCCCCCATCCTGTGTGACAAGAGAGCCCCCTAAGAAATTGGTGTTATGGACCTAGGAGCAGAGTTTCCTGTGGATTCTGAATGTCTTGCGAACCGATACCAACTGGATCTCTAGCTTTAGATCTCTATTGATCATTGTTAAGCAGATTATGGTATCCTTGTGTATTTCAAAGGCAGGTACAGCAAACCATGATTAGTTATGGGAGCCTATGATGCTGTGCAGCAATCAAATGACTTCTGACAGCACTTTTAGCAGTGTTTGAAATCAATAAATCTGAGTTGTGGGAGCTTCACATTTTATTACTGTTTACAACACTGCCAGGGCAGTAGGAATTAATCACCCACAAGAACAGAATACAATCATTTTTCAGGATTATCATTCTCCCAACACCCCCACAGTCTGTTTCTATATTGGAAAGAATTATAGCACATGGTGCTGGTATTCCACACAAAATCATACAAAAGGCTCTTTTTTATTAAATATACATTATTTACAGTTTAGGTCTTTTATACAACAATAACCATAGAAAACAAAAAGAAAAGCTAAGGCTATTTTTGTTTATTCGTTGGTTTTAATCCCCATACAATGTATTAAGACATGATACATGGTCTACAAAACTGACTTGGAACTGAGTCTACATCCTAGGGGATACTATCTTCAAAAGCAAATTCTAGAAGAAGGATCAGTTGAACCCTGGTTTTGGGTTTTTACTGGAATAAAAAGACCATGGTGTGTATTAAGCTGATTTTTCAATGTGCTTTTTAGAATGGATAGGGACATTCAGGGAAACAGAGAGAGCAAGAGATATATTTATTGTTTCATGTGTTTTTCTGTGCCTCCTGTTCAATGTGCCAACTACCTGCTAAAGTTGGGCAAAATGACAATTTGGCAACTTCATTTCTTGGGCAACATGACTGATAGAGGAAAATATAAAAAAGGAGAGATGGTTGAAATTTTCCCCCTAAGTTCTTAGAATGCCCAACATGAGGGCTAGTGACCTAGATTACACCTATTGCTTACTGGCAGACATAAGATTTTTAGAAACACTTTTTTTTTCAAAATTTGAGGCTGCATTTGGAGTTTGATATCAATTGTAGAACGAAATGAGATGAGAAGCAGTACAGATGAAGAAGACACTCTTGCGATGTTCAGTACAGTGGAAACTAGCAATGTATCGTAATATGGCAGATTTTCAATGTGTTTTAGGCATGTCAGCAATATATCAGTTTTAGGAACAAGTATGAATTTCGATTCAAATCATGGAACATTTTATCTTTACTAAAGAAAAATTAGGTCTTGTTATAAGTAGACAGATCAATTAAAAACAAAGCATAAATAAAACTGAGCCAAACAGTTAAATTTGAACATCACATTGTTCCATTCCAATAATAGCAGTGTCTGCCAAATATATATTCATCCCTCTATTTTTCAGCATAAAATTGGGAATGAAAATATATATCTAAATTAATTAATGTATGATAGTTGTCAAACCACACAATTGGCTTCAGCTCCATTTATCTGAACATTACACAAATAACAGTATAAGGTTTCATGGTATCAGTAGATTTAAACACTAGAATTGGCATCTAATGATGGCCCAGATGTTATCTAATTATATCATTCAAACTGTAAGTAAAGTATAAACACACACTACAAGAAAACAACCTTCCATTCTATTCATAGTTTGGTGTTACAGACTTCCCTCCGTTATTTCTTACTAATCTATCAAGGCAAGGCAAGCAATTTTCTTGTCAATGGGAGTAAAACATTTATTGAGTTATTTATTCCTCCATGCCACCCCCAAAGACCTCAGGAGGTATGGTTAAAGATTCATGAAGTCATCAGAATAAATGAGATAAACAATGTCAAGCCCTTTTTGGAGAGAGTTAGGGTTTCAGGGAGATCAAGGCACAAAATAGATGCTTTAAGTCTCTGCAAAACTTAAAGCACCATGTTGCCCTTTAACTCCCCGCCATCCTTCTCTCAGGATGCTTTCAGGGCCACAGAAGGAGTACCAGGACCACCTGGGGCCCATGGATCACTCTTTTGTTCTAAAGAATTCTTTATGGTCTTATGAAATGGAACCTATATGTTGCAGTTGTTTGGCCTCTGTGTCCATTGCATGGTATTCTGGTTTGTCAGTGGTTGGATTAACTGTGTTACCTACTGTAGCTACCCATGTAGCAAAGTAATACATGTTGATGAAAGGTCTAACCCACAAGTGACAATGGCAAATGTTACTGATTGCATGTCTCCAAAATCCAACCAGTATTTTGCAACCCTAACACTATGTGTATTTTAACTCCCGGAATTTCTTAGCCGGCATGATCTTAAACTTTGTTGCATTTCAGCAGATAACAACATCATGCTGCTTTTGTCTTAGAAACTAATATGGTTGGGTCTGGTCAATATGTGAATGGGAAACCACCACAGAATACGCTAATTGATCAATCAATTGACAAAAATAATTGGCAAGCTACTCCATTAGCCTAAACACTATAGGGATATCTATGCACTGATCAGGAAACCCAAAGGAGAAAATCTTAATAGGTAGCAATGCTTTAAATGATCTTGTTTTGGGCTTGACAATTAACCATGGTTGAGTCTGATTAGAATTGAGATTACCAAGGAACACCAAAGCTATAACTAAACAGGGAAGCTACAAATTACTTAATCAGGATCTATTTGCTAAGCTCCACTTTACTGGGTTCTTATAGCATGCTAAGCCATAACTTCTGTTTGCTAACCACAGTGGCCAAGACCAACACAAATTATGATAATTGTAAATTATGCATAACTTTAGAAGCTGTAATAAACATTCTTTTTTTTTTAGTAAAGATGGATGGATTTGGATTCCTGAAATATTTCAATCAAAAACACACATTTAGTTTTTTTCCCCCAAAATTACAAAGAACCTGCTATACCAAAAGCCTACAATTCTTAGTGTCCCCTGCCCCCAGAAAAAAATATGAGTGAATTCATATGTATCAACAACTTGAATTTTAAGTATTATAATGCTAAAGGACAATGAACAAGCCTATTTCCACACTTATTTTTTTAAAGCTTTCTGTTTACTGTTTCCCTAAGTATGCTCACCCGTCTAAACAACAGCAACAAAAAAGCATAAGGAGGAAAAGGAGAAGAAGGCATTGCAATTTTGGGGTCTTATCTAGTAAGATCAACAGAGAAGAATGTTCATGTTGTCTTCCCAGACTGCAATCCAGAAAGATCAGTATTAAAAAAGAAAGAATCACAAAAAGAAAAATTCACAAAAAATATTCTACTCTCGTAGAATATCGTACACATAGCAATAAGAATTACTTTAGATGGAGAAAGAGAGAAACATGTGAAGATTGGCAACACATTGATGGATATTAATTTGTCATTGTAGACCTGGGGTATCTCCAGGGGGAAAAATCATTTCCAAGAGCATTTCAACTAATTCCTTCAATAAAATAAAGTGATAGCATCTTTTATTTTCTTAAAAAATAAAGCAGGCATCAATTTCTAATTCTTGCCACAACAATATTATTCCAAATGCATTTTGTGTGCACATGTGTATGTGCAAGGAAATATTGGCTCCCATGTTATGCTTTCTTCTTTATACAGTTGCATGGTTCCCAACAGTTGCCACAAAATAGCCTTCTATTGTTGTGGTTGGAGTAAGGTAGGTGCCATCTGCATCCAGTGCAATTTTCATGTTCTAAAATATGTGTTTAATTTAAATAAAAAATGACAGTATTTTCTTCTAGAGAGGCACCAGAATGATACCATAAATGGTACCATTAGGATTCATTATCATGTAAGAATTCATAGGATCACAATCTAAGCATGTTACTTCATGACATAGCCCTTTATCCAACTAATGTGGTGAAACAGCAATCCAATATATATATCCTTGCTTTCTTTTCCTTTTAGAATTTGAACAGTTCAAAAGATCCAACAGCTAATATACAACTTACAGCAATTCTCTAACGTGCTCTTTTTTCTTGAAGTTTCCTCTTTGATTTAGTTTTCTGCTTTACTACATTATTTAATAAAAAAATACATTTAGCAAAAGTTTGAAATCATCCAGTGTCAACATTTTCTTCCCAACGAACAAAAAAAGATAGAAGTTACTCAGCCCTTGTGATCCTGTTCTGGTTTATAATAAATGTGGCAGTTTTATTTCGATGATAAGTCACAAAATTGGGGAAAGGAACTAAAAAAGTAATGGAATTTAAACAGGAAGCATACATTTCATTTTCTCTAAATGGCTAGATGTTGATGAAGCCTGGTGTCTCAAGGGAAACTGATAACTTCCCATGTGGTCCATCCTGCATCTCAGTCTAGATTCACACAACAAATGCAACAATTGATTTCTCATGTTCTGTTAATTAACTGAGATTTTCTAGAAAATTTCTCTTTCTTTTAGCTTTTTCTCTTTTGAATTTTATCCTTAGTATGTCACTAAGTTTCCTAATAAAAAAATGGACCATTGATGTCACTCTCCAAAAATCACAACTCTGAGCCCATACAGCTTTAGCAGTCAGCAAAACCCATATTGTGTTTGCTTGCTTCTTGATGCTCCCTGGTAAACTGTCATTTTATTGTTAAAATATCAAAGGTGACCAAACAATGTCTTTCTTGGATTTCATATGATAAATTATGACTTGTACAAGCCTGTAATGAAAGCTCTTTAAAGTATTTAGCAACAATTGTCCAAGAACCTCAGCAAAAAGAAAGTAACAAGAAATCAGCAAAAACAAAAGAATAGAAAGAGATAACTTGAATTAGAATTTGAATTAACTCCTGGACCATTAATCCTATCAATAATCCATCTTGAATCCATTGATGTCAATAGTTTTGAGTATGAGCAACTATTTTGGATCGCAGGTCTTGTTTTCTGAACAAGCATTGAATAGACTACAGTATTGTTCTCAAAATGGGGATATCATTGAAAGAGATTTGGAAATTGCAGGATGTCCAAAATTCACCAGCCTGGTTTTTATTGGGAATTTCCCAGTGGGACCATGTGTCACCAGCTCCAGCAAAGCTTCACTGGGTTCCTATAGATTTCCAGATTAATTCAAGGTGTTTAAATATAAAAGCCTAAATGTCTGGGATCCTACCTATCTGACATTTCCTGCATGTTGTAAAAGGTGTTCTCTTCAAAGGATGGGTATCGATAGGAAGGAGGCATTATGGGACTCTCTTAAATTATACGTTTAGTCTTCTCCTTCCTTGGTGTATTTCAGTATTTTATTTTAGCATATTATTTTTATACTCAAGAATTTCTTCCCAAGTCTGATTTTAAGACTGTTGCCTGGATATTTTGCTGGAATTATGAATCATACTGTCTGTTTAATTTGTTGTGATATTTAGGTTTTTGATGCTATTTTATACAAATATATATTGTTAGTTAGGCTAGTTTGACTAGGAGAAAACAAGATTAAAAAGTATAAGTAAGCAAACCTAATTTTAGTATCATTATACTTAACTATGGTGTATAGAGAATCTGGTATTTGTATTATTATTAAACTAGTATTTTTATTAACTATACACCCTTTTTTGTAATCCCTTAATTCAGGACAGCGTCAGGGCAGCTGGATGGAGATGAGTGTTTACTGGCCAGATACCCTTCCTGACACCACATGGAGCTCACAGCATTTTTTTTTTCTTCACACCCTAGGAAAGAAACATCTGCCATTAGGAATGAACTCTCAACCTTCCAAGTGAGAGACGAGAGTCTTCATCACTAAGCCATCATTACTCTCTTCTACTAACTATACTGAGAATGGTAAATCAATGGAGTTTCTTAGGACAAAGACATAAGCCAGAAGTGGATAATCTTTGTTCAAACTAATGGTCATGCTGGGAAAGCGAGCGGCATGATGGGGTATGTGAAATCAAACAACAACAATAACAGCAACAAATATTAGTCCCAAATTGAAAAATCATCTTAGAAATACAAACTGAAGTTGCATTTATTTTCACATTAATAAAATAGTGAAAAGTTATAAAATGTTGCATCCAAGAACTCATCTGGAATGGCAATGGAAATGAAGCCAAATAATAAAATGGGTCTTGGATAAATGCTATGACTCCAATAGTGGCATTTTTGCTTCCATGTTTCCCCCTTAATATAAGGAATCTTATTCCTTATATTAATGTGTTTGTGTACTGGAATAAATTGTTGGGTCCAACAATATCCTTCTATAGATGGAAGGATTTTCTTTCAAGGCTCTTCTAATCTAATTATTAATTGAACTAAATTGGAATTCAAAAAAGAGGGGACAATTAGAAAAAGGCTTTATGAATCAATTTATCAGCATGTTTGTTTTAAGTGGAAATTTACTTGGGAATATTCTTCCTTTGGATAAAATAAAAAATAAAAAATAGAAAAACAGAAAAAATGTCTATATAATTGTAGCTAATATTTCAACTTGATTAACTAGAACAATAAATTATATTAAAATATTGTTCTCTTTTCCATTAAAATCTAATTATTTTTTTTTGAGAAATTGCAAAGAAACCCATTCTGCTTCAGATGGAGTAAATTATTATTAAGACCCACAAAGACCTAAGGCAGATTTTAATCTTTTGATGACACTAGCAATCAAATTCTTCCTGATGGGATATATTTCATATTAACTATCGAAATCCTTTAGATTGCTTGTGTAAGCTTAGTAAGTGCCAAGATGATACATAAAAGGCAGTAAGCAAGTAATATAATGCCTTTTAATGAGATGGGAATGAAATTCAAGGTCTTAAGATTTATGCCAATTTCATTCTATTGATTTCAATAGGTCTAATTAAACTTAAAATCCAAGGGCTTCTATTTAATGCACAGTGTATTATATAGGACACACAGTGTCTTTCCTATGCAAGAAAGCCTCCAATTAGTAGCACACAATGCAACATTGTGTAGTTAACAAATTAAGATAAGAAAGTAGGACAGTAAGCCCAATAAGGTTTAATGGAATCTGTAAATTGGTGGGTACAAAGTCTCTCCCTTCCTTAGAAGTTGAAAGGAGGATTGAGTTAGATCTGTGTACAGAAAGGTAAGTCACTTAAGGATTCAAAGTTTGGAATAAAAAAGTACTTGCAAGCTTTTTTGGCCCTTGCAAATTCTCCTTCAATGCGGCTGCATTACAGGGGCAAACTCTGTCCCCAGTGTTTTAATCCTGCATTGCAATGCTTGCAGTGAACCCCCAAATGTATAATGAACACTGCAGAGCCTGCTATGTGTATTCATTGCCTTGACATTTTTTTTAAAAAATAATAAAAATGGGATGTGAACAAACAGCTCTCTACACTTAAGAAAGTAGACCAATTTCTGCAGAAGAGAACTTGAAATACTTCTGAGCTAGAAACTAGAGATTCATTTTGTAAGATAAACTTTATATGACCAGTGAAGTAAGATAGAATGTCTGTATATGCATGTAAGTGTGTGAGCTGTGTGCTTGTTCTATATGTCTATATCTATCTACTTGTGAGATCTATATGCATGTATGTATCTCCTTGTGGGCATATATTCAGAATCCAGCTCTGTTTTATTGTCCTGAGCTTCTCTTTTGATCTCATTAGAGATTCAGCTCGGGGCTAAATTTGGTACATTTTCAATGGACTTTTCTATCAAGGGAAGAAAAGAATGTGCAGCAGAGCAAATGGGTGATTTATAACAGCTGTGTTGAATAAGGGGAAAATATGGCACAATAATTTATGGGAGGAAAAGTTATTGGAATAAAAATGTGAATTCTACTTCTTTTTCCTTCCTCTTTTCAGAACGTAATTAAATGAGCCACGAATGAATGGTTTCCTGCTAGTGAAATCATATAAAATAAAACGACCTGACCAAAGAACTGTCAAAGTAATGAGGAAAAATGTGGGGTCCTTAAAAAGAAAAATAACTAATTAATACTTGGAATTCTTTGGGCTACTCCCTTTTTCTTCTGCCCTTATCTCACTCTACTCCTGCCATTAGCCATAATTCAGAACATGACCTGAAGAAATGCTATTTATTTATATGTACGGGCAAGAGAAGTTGGAAATATAGAAATACATATACTAAGTATCACCATAGCCACATATTACATTAGGTGATCTCCTAATTATCAAATATCAAGCAAATGGAAGGACTAGATCTGGTGATTGTTGAGGGTCACATGAGATAGTATATAATTCAGTGAATTTTATACACAGAAGTGGCTGAAGACAGTTAAAGTTAAGCTTTGGGTAGAAAGCATCTTATCTACATATCCTCTAGAGCAGGGCTGTCAAACTCCCAGCCCACGGGCTAGATGAGTCATGTGCTGGCCACACCCATGCCTGGTTTAGTGAAGGGGAGGACTTTCAGGAAACAAGTCCTGATACATCATGTGACATCGCCATGACATGAGTTTGACAGCCCTCCTCTAGAGGAAATGATTTGTAGACATATCTTCCCTCTATTTTTTTTTTTTTTGCCCTCTTTCCAGAAAATTGCCAGTAGCTTTATGCAGACTCTGTTCGTGATTTTTGGAAAGAGGAGAAACAGATGGGAGCTCATGAATAAAACTAGCTAACAGGAGCAAATAAGCACAGAGAAGGTTTGTGAAAGAATTCTACAGGGGAGGATTGCAGAATGAAAAGCACCCTGATTATCCATTTCTAGAGACTGATGAGCAAAGAGAAATTAGATACTGAGTGATGAAGCCAGTGCATCAAGTTCTATAGAAGTTTAACTTAGGAATCAGTCACCTAATCCCTTAAAAAAGAATACTAAAAAACCGTAAACTGTACAAAACTAGAAAATTAGAAAGGGAGGGTGTGCCTTCCAGTTTATTGAATCCAGAGTCCAATATCAATCATTTGACCGTTGTACATAAGTTATGGGTTTGTTCTGGGGGCAATGGGTTTTTGACTTTCAGGAAACAAGTCCATTTCCCTTGAAACCCAGTGGGCGAAGCTGAGATGTTTAAACAAAGGCAGAGAAACATATATGATAGGTGAAATCTGCCAGGATAATAATTGTCTTCTGTTAGGGAAAAAAGTGGCTTGAATAAGGAAGACATAACTTTAAGGTTAAGAAAGAAGTGAATCACAGGTAGAGCCCAATCGTTGGGTGATAGACCTATCTCTTCTCAAACCATGGCACTCTGGCTGATGGAGAGTTTTTAGTTGAGAGGGATTAAATAATTAAAAACACAGGCAAATGGGTTTGTGGTGTCATGTAAATCACCTTAATTTGTTTACTTAGTGTAGAGGTGGAAGATAAGATACCACACACTTTTTAGATAGGCTGCTTCATAGTGCTAATGGGGAGGGAACAGTTGTGTTCCATGTTGCTTCTGTAGCATTGGGATGGATTATTGGTCTCTCCTGGAAGAGGAGGCCAATTGCCTTTCTAATTGTAGGCAATTAGAAACCAGAGCAAATACCAGAACTGCTAAGGTGGTCTATTCTGTTCTATCCAGGGCCAGCAGACAGAGTTCATAGGTTTCACTGCATGGATAACATGGCGGTGACAGAGAAATAAGTCTACATTTGTTAGATATACTTTTGGGGATCCAATGAAGTTAATTAAAAGATTTAAAGCAAAAGGAAGTAATTAAGTTGTGGGATTGATTATTACCACTAGATCCGCTTTCACTACTCTCATAGAAGTTCTATATCAGGGCTGTCAATACATCACACACTGGCCACACTGATGTTTGGTTTAACAAAGGGGAAAAGTTCCCGACATGTCATGTGATGCTACCATGATGATGTGAGTTTGACACCCCTGCTCTATATGGTGTAGCACCAGGATATCTTAGGAACTGCCTTTTTCAAAATGTCTCAATTTTCTCATTATATCAAAAGAGACCATGATCAAGTTGCTGCTCCCATGTGAAATGAGGGAGGGCAAGAAGACAAGTATTTCGGGTGATAGCATCAACTGTATGGAATACCTTCACTATGAAGGCAAGCTTTGATTATTATTACTTTTTTATCCTGGCTTTGGGGAAGCTTCTGAAAATTTTCTGTTTCAATGGATATTTGTTACTGGGGAACAACAGAGGGGGATGAATATGACCTCAGTCTATGGGAAACCTGGAGTCACTTTTACAATGGCACGATTCATGTAACAAATATGCTTAATATCTGCTACAAAAAGGTCGTGATTTACTTAATGATTGCCTTGCTAGCAATGGAAATTCTAGTCCCAATTTTGGTTGTAAATGGATGGCTTCCTATTGTTGATGATTGGGATTGTTTTTAAATATTATTCGTTGAACTCCGGGTGGCTTATCAGGATAGTACAAGCAGCAATTCTGGAAAATTCCAAGAGACTCTGAAATGGGTGGTAGATAACTGACCACCACAAAACCCTGATCTTGGATAATATATTATGTAAACTAGCCATCAGTCCATCAGGGGCTAGGTAGATTGAATCTACCAAGGTTTTGAAAAAAAAATCATGTGATACAATTAAAATTCAGAGAAATTAATCACTAACAATCTGCAGGGCCTGGGTTTTACCTTCATACCACATTATCTACTTTTTCAAGCTTCTAATTGGATTGTTTCTAAGATGTTGTTTCCTACAACATCTGATTAACAATCTTTGTATGCAGAACTATAAGACCATAAAACCAACTATAATCTCTGCATTTAGGAAAATAACTGTTTTTTTTAACCTAGCTCTTTATATTGAAAACATTAGCAGTTATTTCAGAATCTGGGATTTTGCTTTCTATAAAATACCAAATCTCACAATGAACGTGCTGCTCAAAGAGGAATATCTCAGAAACAAGTCACCCATTAGTGAAGTTAACAAGTGTGTTTTTCTACTGATAAGTTTATCACTTAGTTACACATTGGTAAGCTTCAGAAGAAAAAAATCTAGTTCTGCCCAGATGCACTCTATGAATGTCCTGTGATCAAAATCAAGGAATTTCTACATCAGGAAAAAGGTATTATTCACTCAGAGCTTTCTCAGTGCCTTGAATATTCTGGCCACATAATGTCATTTTTGTTATATAGATATGTGGAGTCAGCTGATGAGTCTGAATGTGAGACACATTTGCATCTTATAACTGTTTGCTAGGCTTTTACTTAGAAAATACTTTAAAGAAAAGTACGATGCATGATGATGTCATAACACAAGCCCCACCCCTTGTCTGCTTGCATGCAATTTTTTTTGCAAGTGAAAAAAAGGTGACATTTGTGTTCAGATGTGGTCATCATTTGTTCTGCTTGCCACATCCCTACCACCATCAGCAACAACAATCCCATACTGGTAGTCCTCAATTTAAAACAGTTCATTTAGTGAGTGTATGAAATTACATGGCACTGAAAAAAAAGTGACTTATGACCATTTTTCACACAATGGTTGCAGCATCCCCATGGTCACATGATCAAAATTCAGACGCTTGGCAATGGACTCACATTTATGACAGCGGTATCACCTTTTGTGACTTTCTAACAAGCAAAGTCAATCAGAAAGCCAGATTCAATTAACAACTGTGTTACTAATTTAATAATTGTAGTGACTCACTTAAAGAGCAGCAAGAAAGGTAATAAAATGGGCTAAAACTTATTTAACAAATGTCTCACTTAGCAACATAAAATTAGGGCTCAGTTATGGTCATAGGTGGATGTACGTGTGTGTGCGTGTGTGTGTGTGTGTGTGTGTGTGTGTGTGTGCGTGCATGCATTTTTTTTCTTTTTCAATGGGTGGTTTATAATAGAGACATTATAACAAAGGCTTTAAATTGGGACAGGAAATCCATACCCTGCACAAGCCGGAATCCCTACCATTGCTGAAAGCAGTGGCAATATTCATTATTGCAAAATTACATTGACTTAATCAAAACACTGCTACAACATAATATGGGAATGCCCCCTCTCTTCCCTCTCCCTCTCTCTCTCTCCCCCCCGTCTGTCTCTCTCTTCTCTCTCTCTGTCTGTCTGTCTCTGTCTGTCTGTCTTTCTGTTTGTGTCTGCCTGCCTGCCTGCCTGCCTGTCTGTCTGTCTGTCTCTCTCTCTCTCTGTGATCATTCCCATTAATCATTCTGTTGAAATGGAAAAACTGCCAGGTTGGTACTTATGCAAATGTCACAAAGACACCCCCCCCTCCTGATTTTTTTAGTTGTTTCTATCACAGGAAATAACACTTCTGAAAAAAATGTTGATTTTACTCAGCTATAAACATCAGCAATGTGGTGGAACTGTTTCCCTAGACTGAACACCTTATTTGAAAAATTCTCTTCCAGATGCTACATTAAAAATAAAAGGGAGGCAGGCAGGGAGGACAATTTTCAAATCAACAAAGTTCCAGATCAAAATTAATAGGGAAAGAAAAAAAAGTGAACATTCAACATGTTTTGTGTGTGTGTGTGCGCGTGCGTGTGTATGATTTTAGCTACAAATGACAGAGGGACTAGTCTTCTGTGTCCCTGAAGTCCCTTAAGCCCTATTTAAATGTGGCTTCATGAAATGTGCAGGCAGGTTGCACAATGCCTGACTCACACCTAATTGAAGGTGGTATAGAGAAGCATTGCTTAAGTCCCCTTTCAAGGCCCTTTGAAAGATGTTGCCCAAGAGGGACAGCAGAGAGACCCAATGAGGAGGAGGAAAGTGCCATTCCCCAAGAAACCAATGGGAAAGGTGATGCTAAGAGGCCAAAGCAGAGGTTAAGCATTCATTGGGCAGGCTTGGATCTTTCTGGATTTGCTGAAACTCTGAGCACATGACACATCTCCTGCCTCCTTAGCCCTCCTCATGGGGCTCCTTTGGCCCAGCCACAAAGTGTTCCTTCAAAGGATAAGAACCGAGTGTCCCACAGATGAAGACCACTTACAAATTATTTTGGAATGCCAAAGGCATCACTGGTGCTCAAGCCCAATGGAAACGTCTCTGCTCTTCTCCATCTTTAGGCCAACTCTACTGCAGGCTTGCAAACTCTTCTATCCTGGAGGACATGAGTGGTTGAGTGATGCCTCTTACAAAGCCAAGTTGCTTCTCAGAATCTCACAAGCCTACCTTGAGTGCCACATGATTCTTGAACCAAATTGACCCAGAAACTAAAGGGGCTATGCAAAGAGGAGATTTGTGCAAGGAGGAGACTTTCAAGAAGAGATTGGACTGCCATTTGTCAGAAATGGTGTAGGGTCTCCCGCTTGGGCAGGGGTTGGACTAGATGACCTACAAGGTCCCTTCCAACTCTGTTTATGTGTTAAATCTGTTAAATCTGTTAAATCCATTAAATCTGTTAAATCCGTTAAATCTATTAAATCTGTTAAATCTGTTAAATCAATTATGCCAGTAATCTCAGCTCTCTCCAGCCTGCCCATTCAGAAAGTAATATGGTCTTGCACACTCTGACCTTGTGTTGGACAAATGTTTCAGTTTGAAGGAAAAGAAGTGATCAAAAGGAACATAAATGAAAAAGCCTGTTCCAGATCCTTAGTTTGCAAATTCAGCAGAGCACCACAGACACGAAACAGAATTATGCCAATTTACAAGACAAAGAATTTGGCTCATCTTAAGTACATTTTTAGCAAGATAATTTGATCTTATTCTTTCACACTATCTTGTTGCAATAGCTGTAATGCTACATAATTAGCTTACCCCTCTAGTATATATTACTCAGGTCCAACATGAAATGGTCCAGAAAGCAACATCTCAGAAATCCAGAAACTAAATAGTCAACCATGCATGTAATGATGAACTTAGAAACATGGTTGCTTGAGCAGTTAGGTGTTATCTATGGTGACCTTGGATGGAGAACAGTACAGTTCTGCCTATTTCTTCTGTGTCTATTAGTTCTTTCCAAAGAGTGGGGAAATTCCAAAGTAACAGACGGATTAAAAACACCATCACCACCATCACTACCATCATCATCATGGAAATGCCAAAGTGTAACAAGGAGTGAGGGAGTCTTTTAGATGAAGTATTCTCGTTTGCACTCGCTCACTGGGTTTTGTAAGTCAACCTCAGTCTTAAAAGAACGGTCAACGTGTTCTGGATACTCTTTTTCTTTCGTCTGGCTGTTCCGGTGAGTCTGTTTGTGCCGATAGAGGACTCTGCTCATAATGGCCACAATGCAAAAGATGATGAAGATCACAACTGCAATAACACCTGAGGTGCAAAAGACAAAATGTAAATATAAGGAGAAGTTCAAAGTGAGGTATGTGGCCTATTCAGCAGAATAGATTTCATTTTCTTGTGAAGTTCACTGTTGCTGCTCAAGTGAATTTTGTCGATAATTGTACAGGTTTGTTATACTTAACCTCAACCTTTTTCCTGATATCGAGAGAGAACCAGCCAAATTTGGCTGCACTATATTTCATGTTGTCTTACTTCAGCAAACACTGTTCGTGCACAGATTATTATTATGCAAGAGTTTACTGCTATTTCATTGCAGTAAACCTATTTAAGCAAGCCTATTGCTTAGGAAAATGGCAAGCTATTCTGCAGTTCCCTCATACTGCTTCTAAATACGATTTTGAGGGTGAGTAGAGGGTGAGACATCTGGAGGTAAGGGTGGTACTCATGCAGGACGAAGCAGAGGAGATCCATTGTGAAAATCTGCTCACATGATGTTGGGAATAGCCAATCCCTTCCTCTCAAATGAAGCCTAAATGAATATACTTTGTTACCAAGTTTCCATGATGTATAAGCATCAATCTGTCTACAAATAGAAGTTATCCATTGGTAAGAACTCTCAATTATCATAATTACTATTGAGGGGATTTAAAACATTCATAGTCTCAAGTCAATCTAGCCGAAACTGGATATTCATTTAATTGGTTATAGTACTAATTAAATTACTTTCTCTTTGGTACTCTAATTCTTGTTACATAATTATGAAGTTCAATGGGTCATAAAGTTTGAAAATACCTCACTGAATTGTGCAATGAGACAAAGAAGATGAATGACCCCAAATAAACACAGAAAACTGCTCATCTTTCAAAATTCTTTTTGGATCTATGCTGTAGAACACAAAACCAAATTAAGATATTTTCTAAGGCTCTGGACACAGTAGCAGTATATACCATTACAGGGCAACTACATTAGCTGGTGATTAGTTACAATCAGTTTTCAAATACATTTTCTTCTTAATAGTTCTGAGTTCCAACCCATCTCAGGGAAAGCAAGCTAAGATAAAAAGGACAGATCCTGCCAATAGTGTTTTGCTTTTCCATGGTCATCATTCTGGTGCTGCTAAAGATAAATTGTGGATGGATAAAGAAATCACTGGAACTAGCATATGCAATTGCATTTTCCATGGATTCCAGTAGAATTAAAATAGCACCAAACAAAAGCGAAAAAATCCCTATTAAAAACTCAGAAATATTATTCTTTCCCTACTCTGCCTACATACAATTTTAAATCAGAAATATTGGATAATTGGGAAAGGCAAGAAAAAGTCATTTTAGCAGTTATACCCACTAAAGGAAAATGAGGGTTGAAGAATCACTAAGGCATATGACCCAATCCCTCAAGTTGCATAGGAATAGCAATAGCACTTAGACTTATATATGGCTTCATAGTGCTTTATAACCCTCTCTAAGCAGTTTACAAAGTCAGCAAATTTCCTCCAATAACCTGGGTTCTCACTTTATCAACCTCAGAAGGATGTAAAGCTGAGTCCACCCTAAGCCAGTCAAAATCTAACTCCTGGCAGTTGGCAGAATTAGCCTGCAATACTGCATTCTAGCCACTGCATCACCATGTGATGTTGATTGCTAAAACATTCGCTCAACTTACCTCCAATGAAGGCTGAATCGCTTCTGACAGCATTGCTGAGTGGTTCTTTATCATCGGCCTTCCCAAATGGATCTGCAATTCATAGGGAAAACCAAGGTAATGCGTATATCTTTAAGGCGCTGATCTTTTTTTGGGGGGGGGCTAAGACTCAATTTATAAGTAATTAGAAGCACTTTGAATTGTACCTGGAAGCCTATTGGCAACCATTGCAACTCACAGAACATGTGTTGTTTAGCACATGTGTCACATGTGCTAAACAACAGGCACCCACAACTGCCTGTACTTCTGCATTTTGTACCAGCTGAGCTTCTGAATAGTCTTCAGGGGCAGCCCCATATAGAGTGTATTGACTATTCCAATTGGGAAGTGTGGAAGGTATAAATGTGTAGCCTTCAGGTATCTATAAACATATCCATCCATTTATTAAACAAGAAAGAAACATAATGCAAGCCTCTCTCTCTCTTTCTCCCTCCCTCTCCATCTCTCCTTCCTTCCTTCCTTCCTTCCTTCCTTCCTTCCTTCCTTCCTTCCTTCCTTCCTTCCTTCCTTCCTTTTGTTGCCTTTTATCAATTACCTGTCTTATATATCTAGTTATAATCTTCTATAAGCTGATGATCTCCAGCTGGGCTGATAGATATTGACATTCTCTGCCCATCCATCAAAGTTTTCCCATTTTTAAAGAAAGTTATAGATTCTGTCAGGTAGGATACTACCCATAGTTATACCTATTACCCATTTATTATTCCCTACTATCAGTAAGAATGTTTTGAACACATGTCAACCAGTGTGTCACAAGAACAACCAAAGCTTGCTTTAATTAAATCATAGTATGCAAGTTAGGATCTTTGATCTGAACAAGCCAACATACTGTTGCATCTGGCTTGCATAAAACCTGGAATTTAATTTTATTTAAAACTAAATAAACAATAGAGCTGATATGATTATAGTTAAATTTAAATGAAATAAAATTTTAGTTGTTTGCTCTGCCTTTTTTTCTTTTCCATCATATAAAAAACTACAGGTGATGGCACTTCTTATAAGGTTCCTGGGAGCCACCCCAAAGCCTGGTGCCTCTGATTATATATTATTAAATTAATAAATCAATATTAGAATTAACTATTGCCTTCTGGTTATTTTTAACTATTTTTTTAATGTAGAGGTTAATTTAAATTTTATATATTGTATTAGAAAATGGTTCTTTTTAAAGTGAGGAAATAACATTAAAAATGAAAGGAAAACTATGTTTCTGCAATCAGATGTATGCATGAAGAGACTGAACATCTTTTTACCCAGAGGCATAAGTAGTAAATAGAATTCATTTCAGATTGATAGATGAAAACCCATGACAGTAAATTTCCCTTTTAGTCTCTTTTGCACTCCGCAGAATCAGGAGGTGGAGAAATGTTGACCAGTGCATATTTTCCACTGCAGAGATTCCCCGCTCCATCCCTCCCCCAAAAGCAACAACAAAAATCATGGTTATATTTTGCACAGAAATGAATACAAACCCTAACTTTTCTATGCATGTATCTTTGGTGCTTCACTCTGGAACTTGTCTCATATTAGTCAAGTGAATTACACAGAGATAATGATGATAATGCATTTCAAAATACCCCCAAATGTAATCAGAGTATCCAAAGGTGGCTTGGGACCATCAGAAATGCAAGTTGAAGCATCCAAGTTTTGCTGATTTTCCACAAACTTTGGCATTTTTCCACATGTTGCCTCTATTGATCTGGAAAGCTTCTCAACCATGACTGTAACTTTGTGTGGATTAGTATCTGCCTCAGTCTTTTCTAGGGAGAGTCTGTCAGTTTCATTGCAACTTGCCCAGAATGAAAACTAAGATTCTGAGCCTCAGGAGAAAACGATGCTTTTCAGATCCAGGGACCACAAAAAAACAACAACAGATTTTTAATAAAGTTCATTCAGAATGAAACACCTCAGTTAAATACACATTTGGCAACAAATAACATTTGCCCAATTAATGCACATTAATGTTTGCTAAGAAATCCACACAAAATATTGATAATTGCTTACAAATAGAATATTTGGTCTCCCTCTATCTCTATCTCTCTATCTCTCTGCCTTTCTCTTTCTCATATACACATACATGCACAAGCACAAAAAGAAAGAAAGAGAGCAAAGACACACACAGAGAGAGGCAGAGATAAAACAAAATAAAGTCAAGATAGCCTATTTTTAGGTTTATTTGTTTATACTTCTTATATCCTGGCAGGTTATTAAAAATTTCATGGGCCCTCCATTGATAATAGTTGCTTACACCTATTCTAGAGCATTAACAAATAAGACTAGATTTGCATGGAGAAAGAGTACCCTCACATCTTTTTACCCATCCCTAGAAAAACCACTTAAGGTGCTGCCATTCTGCATTAGTAAGAACTGCTTTCACTGTCAGTAACAGCTATGACAAGGCAATCTCATAACTACAAAAAAGAGAGAAAGCACACATAAATTGGAACTCGTTCAACACAAGGAGCTTATAATAATTTGTTTCTATTTTTTGTTAACAGATTCTAGTGTTTTCTTCATAATATCTCAGACACAGTGAATGGGATGGAATGGTGATTTGGAGGAAATCCAAACAGTTTTAGAACAAAAGAAACAAGGCAATAATGTTGAATCATAATTAAATAGGAAATAAACAACAAAATCATTTCAGGACATATCCTTCCAGTTTATTGGAAGCCGCAAGAGTTTGTTGGGATATGTAATTCACTCTTCTTTATGCTGAAGTAGGTTTTGTAATGTAGAATGCATTTTTGGGGTGGGATATGAACATATTATTCTTTTATATGAAAATGAATGCTGGTATAATTTATACTAAATTATATTTCATTTTAATGTATTATGGCCCCTCACTTTGACTCCAGAAGACTCAGAGCCAAACCCATATAAAGACAAAAATATGATAGACTGCCACAGTGACACTATTCCTATGCCTGGGAAATCAATATCCTTTGGGGGAAAATGATCTGAAAGCCACATGGGTATGTGTTTTTGTACTGTGTTTGTATGTATGTGCACTTCCAACTAACCCTAGCTTTACAATGTGCTCTCTCCTTTCCAACATACAAAACACTTAAGATGCCCAAGGGAGCATTTAATTATCACAAGTGGGAAATGAACTGCTTAGTTCACGATCAGGGTATAAAGTGTCTCTCCTTAAACCAGAGAAGATAAGAGACAAACATAAAACAACAGCTTCTGCCAGCCTAGGCATTCCCTGATTATCTGAGGTGATAAAGTTCAAGCAACAAATTCATTATACCTAGTGATTATGCATGTATGTATGTATGTATGTATGTATGTATGTATGTATGTATGTATGTATACTTTCTCTTTCTAAATAACTTAGTCAGAGCCTGTCAGATGATGACAGACCCAAACAGGTTTGTAGGGATCAATTTCTTGTAGGTTAGGATTCCCCAATTCTCAGGCCTTGGCTCAATACTAGGCTGCAACCCATTCAGAACTGGGCCCTGGAAGCAGCAGGGGCATATTCCTGTGCAACTTTACTTGTACAAGCTTGTACAAATGGAACTGCATATGTGTGCATTTGCACACTGCTCACGTGGAACCATCCCCTTTTCCGCACTGGTCTACAAAACCAGAGAGATTGGGGACTACTGTTGTAGGGAAACTAAACCCATAATTATTAACTCCCCCTTTTCTACACTTCTATGGAAACCACTCATTCATTCTCTGGCAAGCTGATTTTTGGGGAAAAAAACCAAAACCCTGATTTTAAATAAGCTGGGAATTCAGTTAACTGTGTTTAATAATTCTTCCACTTGCTCATCAAAAATGTATTTTTTGTTTTCTGTAATTAAACCCTGATGAAACTACTATGTTACTAAGCAAATTTCCTTTGTGCGATGTCAACCTCCAGCATTTAAACTCTATTCATGTAGCTTTACTGAGTCAAAAGTACAGATTTCATGGCCTGCTTATATTAGCAAAAAACAAACAAACTACAAATAAGATCAAGGTCAATGATAATATTATTGTAGGGAATATATTGGCATGGCATATTATTAATGTTATCTTGTGTGGTTATTGTATACATTGTAAAAAAAATACTATGAGTAATATCCAGTTTACTTTGCATGCAGCTCACTCCCACTCAATCCCTTTATCCAGATCACAGCAATTGTGTCCAGTACTCAGGTCAGCTAGCAAAGATATGGCTTGATATCATTTAGTTAAATATCAACAGAGATCAAAATGGATAAAGGCAAAGAAGAGAGACAGAGATGAATAATAGACAAGAGCTAAAAGAACTGTTCAGTTAATACCAACAATCTACATTTCTAATATTTATATATCAAGAGGCACAGAACTTTCCAGATGCATTGGAAACCATGCTGTGGGTAATCAGCATAGCTAATTACTTATCCCTTCCTTAATTTATTTTACATCACATCACAAATATAGAAAATAAAGAATACCGGGTCATCTCTCCTGTATTTGTAGAAACAGGGAGGTGAACGGGGATAATGTCAACATAATTAAGATACCATATTGCATCTTATTTGAATATTTCCTAGAAGCTCTTGAATACAACAACTTATAAATCTATAAAAATAAAAACATATTCCATTTTTATACATACCATATTTCCATCATCTACTACTTAAAGTAAGCAACAAAATAAGAAATATTACTAAACTAGTTACCTGTAAACTGTAAACCTGCTGAACATACCTGAGGAAGAGTAAATGGAAGTTGCTGTATTTGCATCTACTTCAACCAATGACCTGCAGTTTGATTCAGACAATGAACCCAGGACTGTCACTGGTGCGAGGTTGGGGTGTCTTAAAGCAGCTTTCAATGGAGCAATATGGTTATATTGCATAGATGACATGCATCCAATGAATCCAAAGGAGTTTGCCTTGGAGATTTCCAGATCCAGGCCCTGACTATCTGTAAAACACAAAGCAAATAGGAGCTTCTTCATTTATACTGTAATTTCATATGGACATTAAATGACAGCTGACATTATTTCCCACCTATTTAACTACAGTATTCATTTAATTATTTCTGAACAATTCATGTAATGCAATCTTCAATCAGTGGTTGGAAACTTGCTATATTATTATTTGCCTATTTGTCCCCACCTACCTGTATGATACTAGAACAATTTTTAATGAATTCCAAAAAAAGGAAATCTAGATTTAGGTTTCAGATTTAGGGAACATGCTTACTCCAAGTCTGTGAAATGATTTGCTTAGTAGGTTTGAGGTGCTGCAAACATGACAGAGATAATCTGCATATAATACAAATAATATGTTTTAAAATACTGATTTTGAGACATATGTGATGTACTGTGTTGAGGGGAGAACACTGAGAAGAGGAACCCCCCCCCCCAAACACATTATTAAGTATTGTGAATTCTAGATATTATGTTTTTCTTGGTATTTCTTGACTTCGAACTAAAGACATTACGGTTATGATAATTTTGGCTTTTGCAAAATTTATTTATGACTTCAACAGAACAGAGTGGTGCAGTGGCTAGAATGCAGTATTGTAGGTTAATTCTGCCAAGTGCCAGGAATTCAATTCTGAATGGCTCAAGGTGGACTCAGCCTTCCATTCTTCTGAGGTTGGTAAAGTGAGGACCCAGATTGTTGGGGGCAATTTGCTGACTCTGTAAAGAGGGCTTAGAGAGGGCTGTGAAGTGGCATATAAGTCCAAGTGCTATTGCCATCTGGGTCATTCAGGCTATGCTCCTGGTCCAGCAATTATGCCTGTCTCAGCAGTTTGAGACATAAAGAAAAGGGGAAGGAAACCCACATTTCTATAAAAATCATTGGAAAAGACAATACAGTTTATAAATCATGCAGCAAAGCTCAAAACACACTGTCCAATTATCAAAATAAATCTGCTGTTCCACAGTTTTATAAATATTTGGCAAGACAACACAATTATCACTCTAAACTAAAGCTACTGATCATTTATTTCACAATTTGGGTTTTTAATAATAAGTTTCCTGTAGGTCATATCCTGTGGTTTCCTGTGGGTTTATATAACTCAAGTTCAGCAGCTCAAGAATCATGGTGCTACAAAATAATATCACTAACGAAGTGGGGAAGTTCTCACCTCCTAAATGTCAAGGTTTTTTAAAATTATACCTAGTTGTAGGAAGTGAGCATCATGATTTAGAGAAGCATTCAATATTTGTATCCAGTTCATATTATCCATAGGTAAGCTTGCTGACTTTGTTGTGCTTTGGAAATCAAGCTACATCACTATTGGGGACTGCCATTCTGAAAGCCCGCAAAGAATACACTGTATGGAATACAGACAAAAAGTATATGTGCCTAAGTATCAACTTTATGTTATGCTACTTATTAAGCTAATATGTCATAATATGTAATTCTCTCTCCCTTTCTCCCTCTTCATCTCCCCCCCCCTCCTGCATTATAGTGTAGGATTTCTTTAAAATGCTGTAAAAACAACCAGGGAGAATTGTCCTATGGTCATGTGTTTCCTTGGCCCAAAGGTCAAAACTGCATCAGATGGAGTGTTAAGAACATGGAAAATGACTTTTCCATTTATAACCTATGGACTCTCTTTCCTTCTTGCTTGCATCAGGGTTATGGTACTATACAGAGAATTAATCACTTGTTCAGATTGCCAGTGTGCTCAGTGGTGTTTCAAAGTCAACATTATCACCTATGTGAAGTTCATTCAAGGACAATTTTATCACATAGCCTTTTATGTCTTGCTAGTGACCTGACAAGATCTATGTAACTTTACCTGAAACAAACATGATATCTCCCATAGCCTTTATATTCCTGTCTAGACATGAACCATGAAGCTAGTTTGCTTACTTTTCAGACCATCTTTGCATTTTGCAGAAAAAGAATTGAGGCCCCCTCTATGAGCAGAGAAGATTTTGCATAATAAAGGCAGCTGGCTAAAATGACTCTTTTACAGAAAGAATATTATAAAGGTTATATAAAAGAATTTATGAGAAAAATATTTTTCTCTCAACAATCAGATTAACATGGTTGAAGTTTCTCATATATTTTGATGGAAACTCCTTGTCAGCTCAGCAACATTGGCTTCTATGTATGCTTACAGATGGAACTAAAAGTTTGATTGCATTTGATATACACACTCCAAAATAAATTTTGATTGTGGTGTCTGCCTTGCCAGCAGAGACGTCTTTTCGTTCTTCAGCAGCAGATAGGAGAGTTCTGCCCTAACTCTAACCTAGCTATCCAGGCTAGGATAAAAATAAAAGTAACTTTTCCAAGCTAAATCCAAGAAATAAAAGCAACTTTTCTTTGAGCAAATCTTTATTTTTCTGTTGAAAAAAATTTAGGAGAACGGAATGGTCTAGAAAAATAATTGCCTGTCTACCAGCCCAAGTTATGTATCTGTGCCTGTGGTCCATGCAGGAAACATAAAAACATTGGATTTTAGAGGCTTATAAATTGAAATAAATGAATTCATTAAAAAAGAAACTTTAAATAAATGTATTGATTGCAAATTGCCATTTAAGTCCATTTATTCCACCACTTGCTGAGGCATGCAAGGTGGAAGCCTGGAGGTGGAGGTGCAGAACAAGGTGGAGAAGTTGGGTCTTTGTATGACATAAAGCCAGGTTATTTGTGGGGCCATCTTTAGCCCACTGCTTCTGCTTGGCATACAAGGTTTAGCATGGTCCAAGGGCAAGTTTCCTCTATTAAACAATGTCATCAGATTGGACTCAGTGTTTTCTCTAAGGAAGCCTTGTGGAACTGTATTCCTTCAGCGCCCCTTATGGACCTTTGGACCAAGAGCTTAGGAGTGTCCTATTATTGATGTGATTTTCTATGATGGAATTTACCCAGGGCCTCATTGGTTGCTTTCAATTATTGAGTTTTAATTTTTGTATCCTGCCCAGAGTCACTGCTATGAGAGGGGAAGCCATATTTATTATTCAAATAAATTTTTTTTTTTAAAAAAAATTCAAAATCCATCTGCTGCTTGGGCTTAATGGTTTGATAACTCCTGTTGCCACCACCTATCTTTCAAAAAACAAACAAACAAACCCGACCTTACCTAACTCTAGCATGTGTACAAGATAAGATTCTCATGCCTAATTTGCCTTTCTCTTGATTAAAAGATCAAAACAAAACAGAGCTCTGTTTTGTTGGGCTCTGTGGTATAGAAGTATAACAGCTAGTAGATTCAGACCTTCCTTTGCCTTTGGCAAAATGCATTAAGAGGAAAACAAATCTTTATTAAAGAAACTCCGTCCCATTTAAACTTTATTGAAATGGATAGATTCGACATTGAAAAAGATAAATTGGTATCTTGCTTTCTTGATGTCCACAGAAATACAAATCAGTCACAAAACAAAACAACATCCTAAAGAAAACATAGTGCTCTGGACTGAGCATAGGATTGCACTCATTTGCTAGAAACTGCTCTTTACAGGACTCTGTGGGAAGATGCTGAAGACACATTAAAGTTTTAAAGATTAGAAAACATTCTCCAATGTGGCCTATAAGTCATATTGGATGACTTTAACACTGTTCCTTAACTTGTACAGAGAAATAAGAACCCGAGACAATAAGAATCTTAGCACGACACAAAAAACCAATAATAGTATAAATTTCTACTGATATTTTGCCCTTTTCTTCAAAAACACTCTTTTTTAAAAAAATAACAAAAGTTCTCCTGCCTCATTTATTCAGACTTCTCCCAGATTCTTGGAAACCTATCAGGGACTATGGGGAACTGTGATAAGTCTGTGCTTTCCCCAATTATTTCAAACTTATCCTGAACATCTGGGTTATCTTTGTGTGGCACAGAATATCTCTTCCTTGTAGATAGATGAATAAAAAGATAGATAGGTAGATTTTATAGATAGATTTTATAGATAGATAGATAGATAGATAGATAGATAGATAGATAGATAGATAGAGGCAGGCAGGCTAGATTTATCATAATTTAGGAAAGATTTGTAACATTTCTCATTTTCCACATTCAGATTAACACTATATATATTTAAACTGAAAAGTACTGTAAATCTGATTTAGTGTTATGTCACATTGTTAGAACTTTCAGGAATTCCAAACCTATTTAGATGTTATATTATTTTGAGCCTTTGCTATGTGAACACAGAAAAGCAGCATCTTCAATGATGTGATTCACACAAGGTCAATTTTATAGAGACATCTGTGCATTAGTATAGATGTCTTTAAGCATAAAAACCACTGTGCCTATAATTGTTAGTTCCTAAATGAGTCATAGTCCTAAACATGAGATGTCCTGGTTTGTAAGGAAGTCATTGTATGTACAAATATATACGAGAAGTCTATGGAGATTCTCAATCATTTAAGTCATGGTTATCCCAATTGTGCTTTTTCTGGTTTTTCTTTGAAGACGTTAGGCTTCTCATTCTTGGATGAGAAGCGAAATGTCTTCAAAGAAAAACTGGAAAGCCCAGTTGCCTCTTGAAAAAGCATCTTTGGGATGTATAAAAGAAAGCTTCCTTTCTGCAGATATACATGCTGAATGCACTGAGAATATTTAAGTAAGTTCAACATCCTAAATTAGGCTCAGAAGTGAACTGATAACCTGAAGTTCTTTCAGAATTGATGGAATATATTCCCATTATGGAAAAAAAACCCACAGAGCTGAAGTTTCGAAAGAACTTTTACAAAAGTCAGATGTATAACACAATTTTAAGACAATCAGGGCATGGATAACCAGGCTTTCCTATCCAGAGCTAATCAAATGAACTACAATTTATCAATTTTTTAAAAGCCATTCAGGCCACTTTTGGAGTATGTCGATTCAAAAATGAGATATACACAATTTTCTTGGATGAGAAAAATGCCTTCATTTTGTTCTGATTTAATGTCAGGTTACTGGCATATATTCAACCCATTTTTGATGCAGGAGAATTTTTAACACCTCCACTGCTTTACCTGATAAATGAGACATCAGAACAAATACTTCACTTCAAGATCTTTGCTCCTGGGACCCAGCAGTTTTGTATAGATGTCAAAGAACAGAATAAATAATAGAGAAATTTATAGGATTCCACCGTTAAAATGAAATCTCATAAAATTCTCAGATGCAACTTTCTGAACCTGAACCTGTGGATAAAGAGTTGAACATAATCATGTTCTCCAACTCTCCAATCCATCTTTGAAAGCTTACTTCAATGGAAACTCCATGGTCAACTTTGGATGTGACAGCATATGCACTTGAGGATCAAGATGAATTCCCTGACAATCATATGATGTTCTTATAAGGCACTTTACTATATTCTGGTAAGACCTGAATGCTCTGTTTTCGAAGCAGCTCTATTACTGCAAATATACTTTCATTTTGAAGATCAATCTGTGCAGTCATTGGAGGGGATGTCTGGTGGCCCTGACCCAAATTCCCTACATCTTGGCTGAAACAAGGGTTAAAGGCCTGTTATTGGAAAGAGTTAAATAGCTAGCTGCAGGGACTTTATTTTTTTAATGTAAAACCATGGGAGTATGTTTTGGATGTACTCATCTCATCAACATATGAGCATGGGTTGGCTATGAGGTCTTCATGTGTTTATGGTTATTGATTCTCTGTGGATGCTACAGGCTCAAAAGCAAGCACATACATGCCAGTTTTCTGGCAACTTTTAAATTACTCAGTAGTAAAATGCTTGCTTGAATATGGAAAGGGAAGCTATGATCTTCAGACAATTTATAACTGATGGAGATTGGATATCTTCCACTCGTGTAGGGTTAATTTTCATTATCAACTATGTAAAAAATTGCAATATCCATTTTCAATGTCCTACAATTAGTTTCCAAACAACCATTGGTACATAATTCAGAAGGCCACTGGCCTCTACAAAAGATACACATCTTTTAAAAGTTAACATGTGAAATAACTTTTGTTTAAAAGGAAATTACTATGAAAGACATCACATAAACCATTGCTGCTTTTTTATGTCACATCCCTGTCAATTAGATGAGTCTGTCAATAATAAATCTATTATTTTTTCATAATTATCTTTCCCAACATTTTAAATCTATGTAACAATGGTTATGGAATATGTTTTGTTGAATTACCAGAATTTTAAATCTATAAGAATGTGACATAGACATACCAAAATTTACGTTCAGATACTGGACGTTCCATTTTTTTATATCATGATTCTTCAGGCTCATGAACATCCAATTTGGGGTACTCTAACAAGTATCTAAAAATTACCATTAAAGTCATTATTTTGCAAAAAGCATGCCAAACTCTCTAATATTTGGGGAGGGGGTTGAAAAATGCTTTGGGTTTCCAGTGTTTTATCTGCATGAAAATATGTTTCTGGTCTGTATTTTTCAGCAAATTATATTTGATTTTCTATAACAATCACTCCTTTTAATTGGCCTAAGTTCTATAATGCATATTTCTACCCATGTCCTCCAACAAAAAGAATTCCTTACTTTTAACATCCTTACAGATTCAAAAATTGTCAGCCTAGTGAAGTGAGCCTTATTTTATTTTAATAGTGAAATCAGAGGAACTGGGCAATGGAAAAACTAGTCATCTGGAATCAATGGCAGTACTCCCTCCAATAGAAATTAATATTATAATAACAAGATTTACTTTCATATTGTTATTTCAATTTGATAACTGCAATTGCTGGCTGGCATGGTCACAAATTAGATAGAATAGAACAGCACAATAATTAGCAATGAATTTCTGCACTGTAGCACACCAGCCATGCAGAAAATCACCCTACGGTATACTTGTTTTGGAGCATTAGCACTAAATATAAAAAATGTGTCCTTGGAGCATTTTTGAAAATGACTTCTTCAGTTCGGAGATACTGGCCATATTTTCAGCATGGTTCTGGGGAAGAAAATTTCAGTTTATCTGGTATTGATCCCTTCTTCTGCAAGGTGTATCCAGAAAAGATTATTGAAGGTCTCTATGTCAGAAAGAAGCATCATCTGCATTATATTTCATGATCAATCAGTTTGAGTTCTACTACTTTTTTCAAACGAAGATTTAGGTTTCCACCTACACCAATTTTTCCCAATTCTGATATTCTTTGTCAGAGTCATTATAGGAGAACAAGGAAACATTAGACATATTATCTAATTAAAAACTCTTAAAACAGAAGTAGAAACAGTTTTTTCTGATAGCCTAGCGGGAGAAAAGAAATGAAAGATCAATATGAAGGTATATTCACTAAACACATATATCCATTCAGTACATGGGCGAGCGGATAGCACATTAACTTGGATGACAAACAAATCAAGGCCACCTTTATAGGAATTATTTTATCAAAGAGTATGTGGTTGAATATTTACAGTGTGATCTTGAAACATACAAATATGAACACCATTAACCATGATCCGAGACATCTAGAGTTGTGTTGGCATAAATAGATGTTCTAGTTAACACAACCAATCAATGCACAAACACAAAATCTGACATAGATTATGAGAGATACTACACAATGCTACTGTTGGAACACCTATGTGCTTTCAAAATATGCACAAAAAGTCATACTTCTGTTGTATTGGTATTGTGCTACAACGGTTGCCTTTTTTCTTGGCCTACCAAACTGCTCTACCTCAGGTGATGTAATCAAATCATGGTTTATGAATTCCTTGTGACTCTGAGAAACCATACTTCAGGATAATCTAAATAATGGCCATATTATTTCTTTTTAATTTTTATCCCACCTTTATTGTTTGATATAAATAACTCAAGACAACATGCATACATACATAATACTCCTTCCTCCTCAATTTTCCCACAACAACAACCCTTTAAGCTGAGAGTGTGTGATTGGTCCAAGGTCAACCAACCACCTTTCATGCCTACAGTGGGACTAGAATTCACAGTCTCCAGGTTTCTAGACCAGCACATTAACTATTGCAGTAACAAAGTGGAGCCTATATGTAAACTCAGAATTAAAATGTACTGAAATAAATGAGGTTTGCACACAAGAAAGCAAGCATGGAGTATTTGGGGTATTTGGGGTATTTTTGAGCCAATATTTTAACTTTGAAGATACATGTTGGGAGAGACTACAATGAAGACAGTAAGTAGATTCACAGGGGGTGGGGTTGACCCCTATAACAGAAACAATTTCTTTTGCCCTATGATAAGCATTTTTTTTTTCTTTTGGACAAGTTCAATGACTATTTCCCCTCACCCAGGCACTTATCTTTAAAGTAGGCAGATTACACATCACTATCATTTTACAGAAAACTCCTGATATGCTCATTCTGTGTATAAATCAGATATGTCACCACAACTTTTTTTTCATATGGAAGTTTACATCAGACAATGCTACTAAGATAAATTTATATTGTTTATTTTTTTGTTCTTTTTTTTTTCACTGTCTTAAACCAGCCATTGAAACAATGCAAAATGTCAAAACATAACCACTCCCATTTGGGTCATAATGCCAAGTGAAATTAAAAATAAAAGGCTTCGTGGATGTAACTAATGGAGATCTGTAAATGCCAAAAAAAAAAAAACACACACACCACACTTTCGAGAGCAGACACCTGCAATCAATTGAAAGAGCAACAGTTCATGCTAAAAATAAAGTTCCAAGAGAAAGATCTCATGAAGAAGACAGTGGAGACTTTGCAAGCCTCTATTTTGGCAACCCTTCCCAAAGGGATCCTATCGACTCTCCCTGAAGTATAGCATAAGGCACAGCAATTAAGTAATACTACAAACTCTATTTCTGACAATAATAGCAGTCTCTAGAGGTGGAAGTAGAATGTTTTCCTCTCACTGTGAAATGACTCTCCCTTCCAGTTACTGTGTACTAAGATCCTGGTAGAATTGGAACAATTTGAAAAAAAAAACCCTTTCTAATTGTTCTAAGGGATAGCCTATTTAATTGTTGTTAGTCGCAAAGTCGTGTCCGACCCAGTGCAACCCCATGGACAATGTTCCTCCAGGCCTTCCTGTCCTCTACCATTTTCTGGAGTCCATTTAAGCTCACATCAGGCAATTCTTAGGTGGATGATCTATTAAAGTTTTCCAAGTTTCAGAGAGATCCCACTGTTACAGTATAAGTAGTCAATTTTGTAATACATCCAAAAAGATACATTGTGGGCTGTTTCCATTTCAGAACAAAACAATGGGGTTGGTAATGAGAAAGGAGAATAGCAACAGCAACAGCATTTAGACTTATATATCACTTCACAGTGCTTTACAGCCTTCTTGAAGTGGTTTTACAGAGTCAGCATATTGCCTCCAACAATCTGGGTCCTCATTTTACTGACCTCAGAAGGATGAAGGATGAGTCAACCGTGAGCCTGGTGATATTCAAAGTGCCAATTTGCAAGTAGTCTACAGTACTGCATTCTAATCACTGCGCTATCATGGCTCTCTTGGTCATCCTGATCTTACTCCATTGCTAGTGGTACTATAGGGTTTTTTTTGGGGGGGGGGAGGCATGCAAATGTTTCTATACATCATAATTCAATCATTTAAAAGCTTTCAATTTCAAAATATAATGTCAGCTTTTCCAGTTGTTTGCATACTTATTGTATGCCAGTATATGTGTGTAAGGATGTATACATGTATGCATGTATGTATAATACATACATACAGAGAAAGATACAAAGAAACTGACAGGCTCAGGAAGAGTGCCTTATTATAACTCAGTATAAATAACTTTAAAATTGTACTTTCAGTCTATTTATCTGTTCCTCATTGTCTTTCTGTGAAGCTGCATAGTGTTAGGAAGTGAGAGCCAACAAAGAATAATGTTGAACAAGGACTGTTGAGAGAGACCCAGCTTAATTGCTTTTTTTAAAAAAATTATTTATTTATTATTAGATTGGAAGACCATCTGATTCCAAAAAGAAATTAATCCAATGCACACAAAGAAAACCAGTAAAAAAAAAAAAATCTGTGTCCAGGAAAGTAAAACAACAAAACAGTCAAAACCACCACCATCAACAATAACCTAACAAAGGCTCAGCATCTACCTCACACCTTGGAGCAGAGAAATGTTTTAATGACTTTTGGAACAACTCTAGAATCAGTCTGTATGAATCTTGGGAGATGGGGATTGTTCATTTGAAGGCATCTGCAGCATGCACAGTCTGCTCAAACTCCTTGGTTGAGTAGATAACTAAGCTCTAAACCAAGGGTCTTCAAACTTGGCAAGTTTAAGACTTGTGGACTTCAACCCCCAGAATTCCTGAGCTAACATGACAGGAAGAGGAATTCTGGGAGTTGAAGTAGCTAGTAACCAGTGTATCTCATAAATCAAAGCCGACACATGGTTCAACATAACTTTGAAGTGCTCATTCAGTTATGGAAGCTTAAACAATAACTTTAGGTCAATATTGTCTTGTAATCCAACCTACTTTCCAATCTGAAGCCAAACAATGGTGGTTTGATTGCAAAGATTTAAAGGGAAATATAAAATCTAATGCTCTCTGCCTCCTGCTCCTCTCCCTAGTCTGAAATGTATGTAAACAATATAAGTTTTCTTCCTTTTGCTACAGTTGCTATCACACAGAGCTTTTTACAGTTCTGAAACTGTGAAGAAGAAGGCTGATGTTTGTGAAATCTAGAACTGGAATATAGAAGGTTACTGTAGACTGTAGGTTCTACTCCAAGGAAATTGAAACAATGTCTAGGTTGATCATATTTCCAATTCATTTCATAACATAAGAGCTATGGCCATCCATATATTGGATTTCAGGCCCAATCAGTCACATTCAGCTTATCATTAATGAGAGAGGCAGGGAACTATTGTGGGGTGCCACAGATTTCCTAAATAACAAATCATACTCTGCCATCAGTAGATGTCCTGTTTGAAGCTAGTAATCAGGAATTTCAATCCTTAGTCCATTTTTCTTAACATAAAGACCTTAGCACATTTTGAAATAATAATGCTCAAATTCCCCACCAACACAGTTGATGAAATTGCTGTCTTGATATAATCCCATCAACATATTTGAAAAGCATCCATTTGGGAAAGGCTGACTTAGAATATTGGCAATATAAGCACTCAGGTTTGGAAGGATTGCCCCATGAAATTAGAAGAATTGCATAATTCTTCCACCAAATAGCTAGATAAAACCTGAAATAATACAAGAATGCAAACTTTTATCTTCCAATGCAATACAAGAAGGAATAAAAGAAGCAACATGAATGATAAAAATAAAATTCATATTTGGAATTTTATTTATATTTCTTTATCCATGTAATAAAAATCTGAAGATCAGAATCAAGGGTGCTCATCAGATAACATTGTTCTGGTGTTGTAATTTTAAAACCTGTTTTTTAAATCAGAACTGTAATTTGGGAGAGTTTGGCTTACATTTAAAGGGCTATTGGAAAAAAAACAACTAATTTCATATATTCGTCCTCATTTCTTACTTAGATAACTGACATTGCTGACACCATTTTCACATTCCACTCCACCTGGCTTGTGAGATTTATATACAGTTAATTTCAGAACCAACTTGTGTGCAGACTCTTTGATTCATTTAGTTAATCTTCCTCTTGAATATAAGATGCAGGCATGCATGACTGACCATGCACATAAAAAGTATCCCCTTTAATTTAATGGAAAACACAGCCATTTAATTTCAGCTCCTTTGCTGTCCTGAAAAATTCCCAGATGAGATATGCACATCGAGGGAAAACAGATTGCCTGGAAGCAAGGTAATTAATTTCAGGAAAAGGCTGGGCCCGTTTCATTGCCTCGCTTTGATAAAGATAAGGAGATTCACATCTAGAGCACGGTATCCAATGGTGTCCTTAAGTTTTGAAGTACTGAACAATATCCACCTAGCAATTATTAAATGGAGCCTCTAGCTAGCTAGACTATCAAGTGCATTAACTAAAAGAAATGACGGTAAATTCAGCACAGAGTTGCTAGATTAAATAAAGAGAAGGGACAAAGCATTTGGGCATGTTACTATTTCACACATGCAATTGCTAGTTTTTTTTAAGGGTATGGAGAGACATGCAAATTGAACTCAATGGCTTTGTGTGCTTTACTGGAGCAGAATAGTTACTTCCCTATAACTGTTCTTGGATGCACACTAATCATCTATCTCATTCTCTGCTTCAGTGGCAATTCCAGTCTAGTCTTTTTGCCATGATTTTTACTGCAGGCTAGGTAAATATATCAGTTCTGAACATTCAAGGACACAGAGTGGGAATCTTTATTCTCAAATGCTGGTCTTTTAAGCTAAAAATAATGTTTTAATTCTTTGGATGCATGGCATAACTGAAATGGAAAGTACTTCTGTTTTTTTGAAACATTTCTATTCCGTGTTTATCTCAAAGAACCGCAGGCTGCTGACAACAAAAAGAAAACCTTACCCCCTCCCTTTATCATATACACTATAATCATAGACTCATTTTCCTGGAATAAGTGTCAAGGAGAGAAAAAAAATTATGAGGATTTTGAGGAAACAATAAGAGTTCAGTCAAAGGACATTTGGGGATTGTATTTTCCTCACTTTTCCAAATGGCAGGACTTTTTATACAGTCCTCCCTTCATGATTGTCATCAATTCTGGGGGACGGAAGGTGAGAAAAAAGATTTGTAAATTATATCAGTCCAAAGGTTCTCAGTTCTGGTATTCTAGTTGTCAGCCTGGCATAAGATGGCTATCATCTTAAGAACATATTGACAATTTGCAATTTGAGTAGAAAGTGATGAGAAAGGATAGATATCAATGTTCTCCAGATTGAGCTCATCTATTCTGTGTAAGCAACAAATCAGGTATGGGACCATCTCTGTGTATTATAGCCACTATGGTACCTGTAGCATGGTTGTCATGGTTGCCATGATCTCACAAGTCATTCTGGAATCATTGCCAAGAGTGTGAGAATTCATGTGTCCCAAGATCAAAAACTTTGGGATTCCAATACCAGATCTGAGATGGCATTCAGGTGCTTGTGGAGAATCCAGACTGTCACTATGGCCCAATTGAACTGACACATGTAATTGTCATCTCCAGGCTGGTGCTGTTAGTGATTGCAATGGTCTCCAAACAATTGCATCAACCCCTCCTCTTCACTCTTGGCAATGGGGCAATGTAGCTTACCACATGTAAGAATGCTATACATCTTAAATTGCAACCATGTGCAAACTTTGCCAGCAGTAAAATCCATTAAACTCAAATTTTAAGTGAACATGCACGGGATTGTACTGTACCAGCTTCAAAGTAATTAATTATCTTTGCTGTTGTTATATTACTTCTGTTTTACTACCCACTAAATATGGAATATTAAAAAGAGTCCTTAAAGTATTATCTGCTTTACAGCCTGATTCTATTTTAGAGGTCTGTGACAATCTGCTATTGAGCTGTTCAGGAGCTCAATAGCCTTCATAACTCAACATTTTTCTTCTGTACTTTTGCTGCACAAGAAAAGATCTTATGGTCAGCATCAACATTTATGCCTGCCAAGTTAAAAAAAAAAGCATAATCTCTTGCAATAAGTTTCATATTAACACTGTTTTGACATAGCAATGATGTAAGCAATATATTGAAAATAAAAGTGTGCCAACATGTATCCAAACAATGCATTGCATAGTTGACCATAAATAATTATCTATAAGTCAGTCAGAAAGATATCTCATATGCCTACCAGTCACTTTCCCCAAGGTCAGCGATTTGATGGCTCCAAACTCAACCTCAGAGGAAAAGTTGTGCTTGACTTTAAGAACCTGGTCAATCTGGAAAGGAAGTAAAATTGCATGGTATTAACAATGCTTTTGTAAGCAAGTGAATACTATATTCTTTTGTTGGTAAGCATTTTTCCCACATTTATATTTCACTCCAACATGAAACTCCTATCAGAGAAATCTTCCCCATGTTTGTACAACACTGAGATTTTGAGAGCAGCTCAGTAATTCCCCAAGCTTGTAGCTGTCAACTTTATCATTCTAATATCTGTGCGGGTCAGACAATGTTGGGAAGCTGTCCAATTTGTTTTCCTAAGACTCAATTAGCCTGGATTCTTAATCAACTTGATGCTGCTTCTGTTTTTAGTTTCTTATAATTATGCATATTCCTATGCCAAGTCATACACAATAGCAGAACAGCATTTGAGAAATGGAGAACTGCAAATCGACAGGTGTTTAGAATTCATTGATCTTTCATTTTTTGTGTGTGTGTCAAAGCACAGAATTATTAGAATAATTCACAATCAGCCTTCTGACCAAAAGGTGCCTTATACTGTAATTAGGACAATAGACAGAATGATGTTATTTTGGGAAATTTGTTTTGAAGTCATTAGCGCAAACCTACTGAACTGTATTCTCTTGAAAGTAGGGTGAGCCAAATGCAAAATACATCTTCATGAATAATTCCCTAAAGAAGGCACAAGATCCTTTTGACATTGTAATCTTTACTCAGCCTATACATTTTACTTTAAATTAAATATATCATGAAGCTCAATATATATTTCTTTATTGCATTCTAGATCTATAATCAACCGGTGTGGTATCTTTTCTGTTTTTTTTTTCTTTGTGACATTTTTCTATCATTCTTCCTTTAGGGTTCTCCCATATCTGTAACCATGGCATTTACCAACATGCTTCTTTTGTTGCTGATCTTTCACACTCCAAATATAAATGAGAGCAAGTTCTATTCTCTGGCTTTCTTCTACCTTAGTAATGCATTAAGTATGTGTTTCTTGTCTTCTCTACTCCTTGGTAAGAAGATTTCAAAGAACAACTTTACTACAATACTAGGATCCTATCAGTTTTTATAAGGGAGGGAGATACAAGCTTTGTTTTTTCCCCTATGTGTTTTCATTCTCCAATATCTGCAGCCTATTATTTTAGGTATATGGATGATACCATTCTATTAGCAGAAAGTGACCAAAGCTTACAAGTCTTACTTTAGCAAAAATACCAATTGACTTAATCTTATAGGCTAATTATAAATTGGAATCAAACAAAATTAATAGACATCAGTAAATATTAAGCATTATACTAACAGAGAAAGAAATGGAGTTTTTGATTCTCTCTGAGCTTGGTTGTCTGCTTGCATCTGTTTCAAATGTCTCAGACAAACAAGTTCAGAAAGCACAAAGAACTCCACAGTTCAACCTTGATCTTTATATTCTCTTCTAGAGAAAAAAAGTTCCAGGAGTTCTGTATTTTGAATGACATGGCATCAAAGCATGGTGATAAGGAACAGGGATGAACAAAGGAGACTTGGAAAAATTATTTGAAAAATTTAAGGTTTTTCAGCCAATTATATGCTGTTATGACTTGCTAGTTCGTTTGTATGGTGTAAAAGCATAAGCAATGGCCCAGATAATATGGCATGAACAGTGGAAACTTTGGATCATCCTTCTTTCTGTTCTTCTGTTCTTATTTCCAGTCTTAATGTAGTTGCTGCAGCCAGAAGACAAAACTCTCACTTGGCTTGGCAAAGTGCTTATCTGACCATGCCATTGCTGTAGCTACTTACAAGACCCAACAGCAACTCTAACAAACATGGGCATGTGCTTTTCAGGACAGATATCAAATTTATCTTTTCATTTGATTACTAAGGACAGTAAAGGGTTCAAGAAGCTGTGGGCCACAACAAATGGTAAATTAGATACCTGAATAGTCAGCTCTCTTCCATCTCTATTGATCTTCACGCTGTGCAGTTCTCTGTTAGCAAAGTTTCCAGAATCAATTGTGAAAATAAGAGACTTGTCTTTACTCAATCTGTATCGGACTTGCAAGCTTCCTTAAATAGAAGAAAGAAAGATTTTTGATTATACAAAGTACCCATTCCCATATCACTAAATTGCTGTGAAGAAGCGGGAAGTAAATCTAAGCAGAAGAAGTCTCAGTGGGACAAGGAAAAAGAAAGATTATCCATTTCAGCTGAAGAAGTAAAGTACTTTACACATCAGATCCACTAAATCATAGTTCTGTGAGTCTTGAAATCAACTGGCAAAACTTGTCTATAATTTGTCCTTAGCAGAAAGAATCATAAAGCATTTATCCTGTTTGTGTGAGAGGTAAAATTGGAGAAAAGATAAGAATTGCTGTATCTCAGCTTCCTCATCTTTTCAATCTTGGACCTTTCCAAGTGTCTGCTTTATGGTACATCATAAATAAAGACAAGAGGATACAAACCAAAGAAGCAACAAGAGACTGAACATCAAGGAAAAAGTCATGTTGATAATTCAAGCAAGTTGTATCAATAAACTGCAGATGTCATCTAAAAATCCCACCACTAAAGCCACTAAAAGAAAAAAAAAGTTGGTTTGTGGACAATTAACAATGCTATGCTCTCTCCAATTGACAAAGCATTTGTGTGACATATTTTTGCAAACAGTCATTTTTCATTTTCAGAAGTGAATCATGACATGTTCTGTCAAAAAAAGGAAAACTGATTCTGAATATTATACACTGTAGATTGTTCTAGCCGTTTACATGCACTAAAGCAATTTGACTCATACATAAACATAGACATCTTGAGGATAAAGGAATGATAAAAGAAATGTAGGTGATTTATGGTTTCTTTTTTTTTCTTTAAGAAAGAGAACACAATATTTCCTACTTGTAAAACAGACTAATGAGACCACTAGCATACGATGATACTATAACAGATCAGGAACAGAAAACCTGCGGCCCACCAAATATAATTGAACTGTAGCGCAAATAGGATGACTCCAGTTGGAAGAATCTGGAATCTAATCTCATCAAAAAGGCTACAGGTGTCTTATGACCAAAGTGTAAAAAAGTCACAGCTTTATCACAGCTTTGATAAAGTTATAGCATCTTAAACAAAGATTGTATCGTGCCTCATCTTTAAAGTTGAGTCATCATGTTTATATTTTAAAAATCACAGAAAGCTCATTCTGACAAGTTTGATCCTTATAATTGTATTAATTTGAAAGTGAATGGAGGAAAATAAAAAAGTGTAATGTTTCAATCATTTTTTAAAAAATGCCTGTTTTAATTATCTGAACATATTGAAAAATATATTCATACCATTAAAGCATCAATTCATTTGTTAACCATAAACCAAAACAATCAGAATAAAAATAAGATATAGAATTCCATAAAAACTCTGAAATATCATTTATACGGACCATTTATAAACTTCAAGATTGTGATATAAAATTACAGTTTATTAAAGTATAATTACACAAACCCTAATGATACAGCTGCTAAACAAAACTGTGCATAATACCGATCAAAACTTCCATATACCTACAACTAAGAGAGCTACAAATAACATTTTGAGACCAAATATCTTTAATTAAAGCAATTATTAATAAAGTCAAATAAACGAGAACCACCTGAAAGGAATGTTTCATTTTTCTAACGTAGCAATGCTTTTAAAACTAAAGTTTGAAAAAAACATGTGCTTTTAACCCAAAATATTTTTTAATTATACTAGCTCTGGCACATAAAAACAAGTAAATAAATAAGCAAGTGAAGGAAAAAAAATCACCCATTAAATACAGCCTCCACCAATTTGCCAATGCAGTTTCCTTACTAAGCTTTTTTTTTAAGGAGTAGCATTTTCTTTTGGATAAATATGTAAAGGATTGTACTTGATTGATAGTGAAATTGACTCCTGAAACAGCTGAAAAAATGCTGTTTAAAAATCTACTGGAATGTGATTCAGAGTTTCTCAAAGGCTTTCCTGTGCTACGAAAGAATTGTCTGCTTCTCTTTTTATTCTCGGGGGGCTCAAGATTTTATCCTCTCTGTCTGTTGGTGATATTTCTGTGCTTCCTTTGGACATGGCAAGAGGTGCCATTGTTTAGGGGTTGTGTTCTGTTCTACTGTAGACCTTCCCTAGCTACCTATATCTTCTTGTCTAAAGCAAAACATAACATAACAAAAACAAGCAAAAACAAAACACAATGCTCCTGGGACAAGCTTCCTTCTTATGATCTCTTTTGGGATTTATGGAAATTTGGATGCTGAACACCATTATTGAGACAATAGTACTATATAGTGAAATTCAGGATATTTATGTACACCATTTGCCCATCTCAAGTTAAATATATTATGTTGTAAGAAATTCTTACTCCATCCTTGGGAATTTCACTGAAACTATCTTCTTAGAAAGTTACATTAAAAGAAAAGCTTGAATTCTTTCATCAAAATGAATTAAAATCAATGTACAGCACAATTCTAAGCTACAATAAGCAAAATTGAACAAAATCGATCCCTGGAGACCTGATGTAATACAAAGTTACAATTGCAGTTAAGCTGTCACAATCAATAATCTTCTTTCATCTTTTCATCCATTATCTATTCTTTCATAATATTCTTCACAAAGAGTAATTGTTTCATTAACTATATTACAGAACAAATACCAAATGACTTTGTTTTGCGTATTCATGAATTCAGATGTTCCAGCGGACTAGTTCTATAGGACATTATGCCTCTAATAAGAATATGTGTATAATTTATTTTAATTTTTAGATCATTTATATCACATAATGTAATTAAAGCAATCTTCAAATTATGTTTTGGGAGTTTTTGTTCCAGTCATCAGTTGGTTTGTCAACCTGCCTTTGGCACCATATCTTTCAGCATATTACAATACATGAAATATGTATTGCTGCCAAGTTATTAGTCAAATGGCTTCTAAGAATAATTACCAGTTCATTTTGCAGCTTTTCTAATTAAATATGAAATCAATAAGTGTACTTCAAGATTTTCTACCCAGGGTTGGTCAACTTGCAGATGAATGTAACCTGCAAAGCTGTTTCATCCGGCTGTTGCATATTTAATCAAAGACAAGGTAAATATTTGCCCACAACTTCATGCAAAAGGGAGAAAATGTTTATAAAGGTGTGAATTCTAAATCTCTATTGTGCAATGTTTCATCTTTCTTTGAGTTTTGTACCAAAGCAAACTAACAGCTGTTCATAGAATAACTGAATATGAATGAGCAAATCTGTTAATTTCTCTTTCACTTTGCTTCTCATCCTATTACCTCCAAATTCGCTCAGTCCTGTTTCTACAATCAAAGGAGAAGGTGGGTCATACAAAACAAACAAGAACACAGTTCTTTAACACAGTTCTAGCACCAACAGTCCCCTCTAAAATTCACACGAATTTATGCACATTGAACTTATGTATGCATAATTATATATTGGCATGCACATATTTCTAGCCACATGCATTGTTTCCTAGTATTTATTTCTTCTCCTAAATATTGGAATTATATATATATATATATATACACACACACATACACACATATATAGTACACACATATATACATACATACACATATTTATTTCTTCTCCTAAATATTGGACTTATACACATAGACAGTACATACAAACACACACTTACATAGTGTGTGTGTGTGTGTCTTTATGTAGATACAATATATTTGTGCTTATTGTTGTTTAACATAGGACTTTTTGTGTGTTTTCTATTTATGTTCCAGCTGTAAACATTTATTTATTTGTTTGTTTGTTTATTTTTATCAAATTTTGAAATTACTCTTCTCTCTAACAGAGGGAATCTGGTACTCTAATCCTTATCCTCTGGATTGCTAACAAACTGGTGTGGCTGAGATAGGCTACATGTGCACTTCTTAAACCCTTTCCTAGAAATGCAAATGGGTGAGTTTTACATGTTACTAGAGTGTTTTTATGGGTGGACCTTGGGTGAAAAGAGGGCAAGAACTTTTCTTTTCATCCTCTGATAACTGTGTTTTTGCTTTTAGATCAGAGTTGTGCAGTTCCCTTTTATCAAAATAATCCAAGCCATATTGCAATATAGTCAACACATTTCTTGCAGACATACAGTCCACCATATACTACAAAAGGATGAAGTTTTGTTGAATTGATGCAGCACTGCTTTTTTCCCTTTTTGTCTCACCTCTCCATGAATACTGCTAATTTGGTATAATTTAATTTCAATAGAGTGTTTGCATTTTATTTCTCTGTAACTATGTCAAGATTCCAATGTAAAGGTCATGCAATATATAATATATAATCTCCCATCTCTCCTACATTTCCTTTTTTTTTTTGCAGAAGTCTTTCTTGTTTTTTGACAATCTTTACCTGGGAACTAAAGATACTATATAAAAAGTAACTTTAGGGCCAGGAAAAAAAAATTGAGTGGAGCTGTTACTGACAGGAATGGATTTTCCCTGGAACACTGACAATATGCTTTATTTAATTGAACAGAAACAATGTTACATTAAAATCTAATTAATGTAATTAATCCCCTTCAATAATTTCCCATTTTGCCATAATTAAAAATCATAATGTGATAGCAATGGAGAGCCATACCTCAACATAGATGGCTGTGCTCTAAGTTCAACATGATACGACCAACATTGGCAGGGTAAACTACTGTATATAAACAGGGAGAAACCCCAAACTCACTAGCACTGATAATATTACCTAGTCTGGTAATGAAATCTCTTGAAGCGAACAATTCAGAGACCATCAAGGACTCTACATTTCAACCTTGAGCTACAGATATTCTCTCCTCTTGGAACTAATAGGACAATATAATCTATGTCTAGCTGGTAGTAGGACCTAACAAGTTCAAGGACGTTGAATCATAGATAAATTGCAGCTCAAATCTCCCTTTGGACCACGAAATAAGTGCTGAATTGCTCAATTATTTCAAAGCATACAAAGAGATGGGTAAGTTTAGATAAGTAGAATGGATCTTTGGCATCCTCTCAATATTTTTGAATGTCAACTTCCAGTGCACAAACCTAATGGGAAGCACACTATCTTTTCTTCAGTGTTGTTCCTTTTCAAATTGATGGACTAATGCAAGCATCTTGAAACCATGTGAATGGAGTACCTTCTTCTACCAGTTTCAATTCTCTATCAATGCAGAATCTTTCTTTATGGCGTCATCTTTTTCCTTACATACTTCAATAGTCTTATAAAAAAGCGGACTGCTTCGCTAACCATACACACATACATACATGCATGCAAGCATACATACATACCCTGAGTGGAAATAAAACATTCACTATTTGGCAATTTTCCTGAGCAATGAATTAAAGAAAATTCATTTTAGAATATATTATCCCCATACTTGGCAGATTCTTCTAGCTTGATCAGCTAATTTTGGCATTTGATATGCCTGACAGCATCCATATGTTTCATTTGATTGTTCACTTAATATCAGAATGGTAGAATCAATTACCCTTGGAGTCTGACTTCTTATGAAACTGTCAAATATATGCTCACAAACATTTCTCAGTTTCAAAAACCATGAAACAGGCCTTCTCTTTGTCTAATGCAGAGTTTTCTTATGTAAATAAATAAATAAAAACAACTAGCCAATTCTTTCCTGCAAAAAAAAAAAAAGAACTGTTTTTCGGGGTCAACACAGTGTACATAGGATTTTCCTATTTTTTCACATCCCATGCTGGCGGGGGGGGGGGGCATTTGGTACTGCATCTCAGTCTAACTACACAACAGTCAAGTGTTTTAGTAGCTTATTAAAAGGGTGACCACACTTTATCATTGCATCATCACACATGCATGAGTGATTGCTAAAGAGGAAAAAATAATTAGGGAAGGTGTTGAGTAAAGAAGGAAAGATCACATTAGTGAGGCAATTAGTAACATCGGGTATTCCATATGTGTTGTTAACATTTGCATGGAGAGCCTTTTGCAGTGATTTATTGATAATAGGAACACAAAAAAGTAGAACTTTGGATCATTAACATCAATTCATCTCCTTCTTGGAGTGGCCAGTTATCATCAATGCCACAGAGTATAAATTATGTTCCTGGAATACTTTTGAGACCTGATATATGGAAGAGCTGGCTGGGAATAGTGTTCTTTAATTAGCAGACCCTTCTTTGGTTTCTCCTGATGAGAGCTTGCTATAGTCACAAGTCTCATTGCAGTAGAGAGATCATAGAAGGCAAAACAGTGAAGTTAAGTTTTCCTATAATATGAATGGTTCACTTTGAAGTCCATGTTTAATTCGAGTTGGCTTTGAATTAATTCAGTTTTGTGCCTGTTTCATTTTCCCACTTCTGTTTCTCACTGACTATAGTAGAATGGAAAGATAAAATTTTAAGTTTCTAATTTATTAAAAATAATGTTGCAGATAATCATGTTAAAAGCCCCAAAACTGTAGGATATGGAAGTTCTAGAAATCTACGTTTTCCAAGAATTTGCGTACTATTCTGAATATGCCACCAGGCTCTGACATTGGGACACTAGAAATATGATTTCTTAGCATTCCTGAATCAAAATAACTATATTCAATAAGCCTGAGGCTGCTGCTAAGCTTAATGGACAGAGAACTTTTTTAAAAATGTAACTCTGATACTATATATGCTGACATCAGGAAGAATACTCTACGCACAAAAATTGAAAGATACTTTGATTCTCACAATGAAAAAATAGCTGCAAAAGTTGATGGAGTTAGCAGAGATGGCTACATTGACTGCTTATTGTTGTTTAAAAAATAATTAAATTTGTTTCTATTTGGAAACCACTTCTGGATTTTGGGCTTGAGAGGAAAACTTTGATTTTGGGTTTTGCTGATTAGATAGCTTTGTTGTTATAGAAATGGCTAGTATATATTATATAAAAGTAAAAAAGTTGAGGTTGTATGTTATTATCTTATTCTAAAAAGAGTAGGAAGTCAATGCTTTTTCTTGTCTTTTCACTTTTATCCTACACACATCCCTATTTTCTTTTTTGTTACCCTTTTCCCCATTATTCTTATTTTCTTGGTATTTCTATATTTTTTTATATTTTGATCAACTACAATATTACAATATTTGTAATTTGAATAAGCCTGATGTTGTTGCAGTACTGTCCCTTGGAAATCACAGACAAAATAGCGCCAACTTTAACAGTCTTCAGTGCTAGTGATATCAGATTGAGAAAGGAGTAGTAGCCCTGGCAAGATTAAAATCTTAATGGAGGCTGACACTTTTGGAAACTGAACCTGTTGTTGCTCTTAAATGTCATTCTTACTCAACCTAATGCTTGGAGTGAAACTAACTATACTGGAGGGAAGGGTTGTGTTTCATTGCAAATCAAGATAGGCAAGCAGAACTCTCCCATCACCAACTGCAGTAAACAACTCCTCTTAATGAAAACCTAACAACCTCTTAAGCAAACATAGGAATGGGGAAGAATGGAAATTGTCTCCAACCTACTGAACTTTTTGGAGTCTGAATCAACTAATTGTTGGATCAGGAGAAATGCTGCAAGAGAGCTTCTCAGTGCTTTTTCTAATGGGAGGGAGCATTGAAGCCCATCTGTGCACATGCAGGATCCAGGCAGTGCACAAAACCACATTGGTCTGTGGAAAAACTGTCCCCCACAGAAATGGTCCCTGGTATCCAAAAGTTTGTGGGTTGATGACTTAAAGAAAACCATAAATGCTGATGGGTTTGGAAAGTAAATGTGGACCTGAAAAGGTCTTTGATCAAATTCTCTACAATGTTCTACTGTTTATCTATGAACTATTCCCCATTTATCTTCTCCTCCTCCCTTTTTTTAAACCCTTGACTTTTTTTGTACAAATGGGTTTCTCATTATAAAGATTATTATTATTTTTCTTCAATTATGTCCAATTCTTGGAGATTGCCTGGAATAGTCCCTGCAGATTTTGTGGCAAGGTTTTTCAAAAAATAGTTTACCATTGCCTACTTCCAAGGGCTGAGAGAAAATAACTGGCTCCATTTCACCTTGGTGGTTTTGTGCTTCTGCTAAACAACTAATTCCCACAATACTGTCAAACTATTTACCAAGACTGTATTACTATTCTTCTTCTCATCCTTCCGATTACCTATCTCCTCCCACCTATGACTATAACCTGTTGCTTGTATCTTTATGATTTATATTGTTTTATTTAGTTCTTAGTATGATTTGATTGCTTATTTAGTATCCTACAACTATCACTAAGTGTTGTATCTTATGATTCATGATGAATGTATTTATACTGTCTATGATCATGATTTATCACTTATATCTTTAATGTACACTGAGAGCTTATGCACTGAAGACAAATTCCTTGTGTGTCCAATCACACTTGGCCAATAAAGAATTCTATTCTATTCTATTCTATTCTATTCTATTCTATTCTATTCTATTCTATTCTATTCTATTCTATTCTATTCTATTCTATTCTAGAACTCACAGTCTTTCTGTTTCCGCTGGATGCTGGAATACATCAAACTGGTTTATGCTGGATTATACTCCACCGATTTTGTTCATAATCATCTGTATGATCACACAGTAGCAACCATCATTTAAGGGAAGATTACATTTAACGTTTTAAATCAGAGGAATAATAATAAATGATTAAATGTATATGCCACCCAAATTATTTTGCCAAACAATGTCTGCTCTGCCATATGAGATGGGGAGTTCAGAGTTTCGGTTGATGAATAACCAAGATTGCTTCTTCAATTACTCCTGTTAAGACTATGATCAGGATGACTAAAAACCTGCATGCTTTCCTCCCCTTTCAGCATTTCTTTAAAGTAATATGTTCTGAGTTTCACAAAGCACAAGACCCTAGAGATGTGTTCTTTATAGGGCTTTCAACAAGGTGCACAGACAACAGGCCAAAGCAGGCCTCTTGAGAAACGATAGTATCATGAAGACAAATGGCCTGTCATATCCAATATATTGCTTGAGATGCATATATAAAAAGTGGAGAGATAGGCTTATTCCAATTGCCCTCTGCTGCCTACTGTTAATAAGATGGAAGACATTTTGCAACTGTCCTCTGCTGCCTATAGCTATTAAATGGGTTTTATCCCAAACAGCCTACGTGGACATATGAGGCTACCAAAATGCAATGTGCAGATTACCTGCATATTGCTTGAATTGCTCCCCCCCCCTTCTCTTTCTTTAATCCAATTACTGTCCCTTGGCTGTTGAGTTTGAATCTTCTGTACATCTCCTGGCCCTTCACACTAACCTGCAGTGCCATAAGTAGGAAAATAGTCTCTATCAATTCAGCTTTATATTCCATGCCTTCTAAAATGTCTACTACGCAGAGGTTTTTTGTTAAGAGGTGGCCTCTTGACATTCATCTTGCATACTCAGGGATTCAAAATGCTAAGTATTAAGATTAGAAAAGCTCAAAATGTATGGTGCGCATTTTGGGAGCTCTCAATTTGCTCATATTTTTCACAGCTTCACATTTAATCTTTCACCATTGTCAGCCTTAGAAGCACCCCCTAAATATCCAAAGCAACTTGTCCATGCTGTTGATAATAATAAATACAGTTCATCCATAATGATTTTTCAATCCTCAGTACTAAGAGCCAATGCTAGCATAAGACTTAACTGTACTTAACCATGAATTTCCTTTCTCATCACTTCCCTTCTACACTAATACACTCCCATCCCAATTTATCCCAAATGTGGCAGGAAGCCTCACTAAGCAGAATGGACTATACTATGATTGAGCATAAGTTTTTACACGCACATGTTCTGCTTACAAAATAACAAACTTGCAAATTAATAAATGTTCCTCTTTAGGCAGATATAAAGCAAGGAGCTGGAGCTGAACTCAAATGATGATTAAATAGGAAGCTCTCTTTAGCAACGATTACCATTAGAGCTGACACAAACCAAAGGCAACTTCAGAAGAATAAAGGAAAATATTGGCCATACTGTTCAAGAGGAAATAACATTGAAGCATGTGGAAAAATCTTTACCTCATAACTAGATTTCTGCTTATCCCCTCAGCACTCCTCCAGGGTAGGTATGATAAAACCCCAATAGTTGAGTATACATGTGGCAATGGGAAAGTTGAAAACATCTTACATCTTATTGTGCTGCAAGTTGTACACGAATATCATATTAATGTACATTTCCCCTCTATTAGAGAAATTTCTAATGAGAGCACATAATTTCTATGTGAACTGTCTTCTCCAGGACTCGGTTCTAGCCACCACTTGTGCAGTAGCAAACATTTGTGTTGCTGAAATGATAATAAGGAACAACTGGTTAAAGAACTAAAGATCCTTATTTTTATCAATATTTTGCTTGGTTATTTTCTAATAATATTTAAAGGACATATATTTTAATGAACAGTTCTATTATATTATTTTTCTTATTGTTAGATAAATAAATGATATTATTGTAATAGGGGAATTTAGAGTATACAATATTTGATTTATTTTACAGTTGTCAATACATAACTGCACCTACCTCTCCTTGTTGATTCTGATTGTAATTGCTGTCTTTTTATTATTTTATGCTGCTGGTCATTGATGGAATAAATACATTTCAGATTTCAGATTTCTGCTTGTAGTTGTAGATGCTAAACTAACTCACCTGACACAAATTCTTCAAGATGCATCTATTTAGTATCTCATTTGAGAGCAAAATAAAAGGATAATATATCTGTCCCATATTATTCTTATTTCCTATTACAGTCACGCTTTTAGTCACACTATACTGCAATAGAGTACACTCTACATCTGCATTATTGGAACAGAAAGCAATATTACTTTCATGTGAAAGGATCTTCAAACAAATGAAAACTGTTTATTAGGAGTGAGCAGAATTTCTTCAGTTTTCAATTTAAATCAAATTTACTCTATTAAAGACTTCCTGAACAATGATGTAGAATGCAGCTTTATGACAAAATCTGCACGGTTCTGAATTTTTTGAACCTACCATGCAGTTGGCAGTTCAAAACTGGGTATGGAAAGGTTCATTTTAGAGCTAAGTCTCCATAAAAAAAATAGATAACACCATTTTAAAAGATTGCTATATTAAGGAAAAATGCACACTACAATATGTGCATTTTTGATGGCACTGTGTTTTAGCTCCACATGGAATTTTTTTTTAAAAATACCATGGAAATGTAAGTGATATCTTTTATTATTACTTTTCCTGCAGATTGTGTGATAGATGTGAACAAATGGGATGACAATACCAGTGGTGGGATACAATTTTTTTTACTACTGATTTTGTGGGCGTGGCTTGGTGGGTGTAGCAGAAGAAGGATACTGTAAAATCTCCAATCAGAGGTGGTATTTGCCGGTTCTGAAATACTCAAAATTTCTGCTACCAGTTCTCCAGAACTGGTCAAAACCTGCTGAATACAACCTCTGGACAATACATATAGTGTCCATTGACCAACTACAATTGGAACCATCAGCTCCATCAGTAAGCTACATAATCATAAAGTGAAATATCCCACGACTGAACCTGACTTACAATTTCGATTTGTTAATTCTGGTTTTGGGCCTTAAGTGAATCACCCACAGTCATTAAATGCAGTATCATATGACCATGACTTTTGACTTCCTGCCAGCTTCCGCACTGACTTTGCTTATTGAAAATCAGCTGTGAAGGTCATAAATGACAACCACATGGCTGCAGGGGATGCTGCAACTCTTGTAAAAGTGCACCAGCTACCACATTGCATTCATGTGACAGAGTGGATTTATTTATTTATTAATGAAAGGTATATAGATAACCTACTCACACATGGGAGACTCTGACCAGCTTACAAAATTTAATGGCTACAGTGGCTGCAAATTTGAGGACCTGCCACAGGTTTCCTCATTCAGCATTGTTATTATTTCAAACCACTAATGAACAAGCAGTTGGTAAGTGTGGACTACCTATAATGGCTCATAAACTAGAAGCAGAATCCCTTTTCTCTACTTATAGCACAAACTTGCATAAAGTCCCCATTCCCAGCTTCTGGACAGGTTGTTACAGAGTTAGGATGTATAGCTTCAATAATTAAAGAGCTTAAAGTAAATTATTTTTTAAAAATCCACCTTATCAGATGGGTACTCTAGTGGGTCCCTCACTTGTGATAGGAGATACACAGATACTATGTTTACACCAAACATTATAACTGACCTTCACAAAATAAACACTTTTGAAATTATTCTATGTAAAATCGTGGGCAATTTGCTGAGAAGGCTGAGAGAAGAAACAGCAAGTTCAAGAAGCAGTTAAAAGACCAAGAAGTTAAATTGGAAGCAAATGAGAAAATAATTGCAGCTTTAACTGCTTGAGACATAACAATAATTAAAGAGCTGATCTCTAGGCAAGAAGGCTGAGACTGTATCCAAGGCCAAAGGAGCAGGGAAAAAAGTGGTTACCATATTTTTTGCAGTATGAGACGCATATAGCTCTTGGGAAGGAAAACAAGAAACAAGAAAATCTGCCTCTGCCTCCCAGCATTTTGTCTCCTTGCAGCAAACAGCAAACAGCCTGTTTCAGCTTCAATACAGGCTGATTAGGACAAGCAGCTGATTGTCGGTTGGATCGACCTCCCGACGATCAGCTGTTTTAGGCTGCAGGGATTGCTTTTTGCGGCCTCCATGAGCCCCATTTTTGGCCTCTGCACACTCAGTTTTCAGCCTCTGCGTGCCCCATTTTTTGTCCATTTTGTGTGGTGGGGATTGGAACGGGCCAAAAATGGGGCACATGGAGGCAATGGCGATCCCTGCATCCTGAAACATCTGATAATCAGGAGGCTGATCCAACTGACAATCAGCTGCTTGTGCTAATCAGGCTGTGCTGAAGCTGAAACAGGCTGTTTGCTGCAAGGAGGCAAATTGCTGGGAGGCAGAGGCCAAAGTGTGAGGGCCGGCAGTTGGGTGGGGCTTTGGCAACATTCTCTGTATAAGACACACAGACACTTCCACCCACTTTTGGGGGTGGAAAAAGTGTGTCTTCTGCTCTGAAAAATACAGTACTTTCATTCTTTCCTTTTCAAAATAATAATAATTAAAAAGAAGCTATTGAAATATTTCTAGGATTATTTCTCTCTGCTGAAATTTCAGAGGAGGTTTATTAAGTGCCACTTAAAAGCAAATTTTCATAATCTAGGAATCATTTTCTCACTGAAGTTTTTAAAAAGTCTGATCAAGACAAAATATCAGAAATCCCTGGAATCATAAGAGGCTTGGAACATGAGGGAAAGCAATTTATGTTGTTTGTTGATCTACCTTTCTGAGTAATTAATACAGAACCAAAGAGATTTGTGCAAAATTTTCTTTGTTTTTCCCTGAAGATATTTCACTTTCAAAGAGAGTGCTAACTACCACATGACTGCAAGGAATATAAATCTTTCCAATCAGTTCTTCAGAACTCAAGAAGCTTCTTGGATGAGAAGAAAATTGTCTTCAAGGAAAAACAAAGTCCAACTGCCTTTTGAAAAAGCACCTTTGGGACAGGTTGGATCATTGTTGCCAATTGTCTTTAACTGAGTTTTGGTTCTATTATTAGAACAGAATTAAGTTTTGAGAAAACAGTCCAAAAGTTGCACTATTCTTTACAGATACATCCAGGAATGTAAGTAATTAAATGGACGTATGGAGAATTATTAACCCCAGAAGGTCAAAGTGTGCTTTTTAAATCTCCCCCACCTGGCACATGCTGAAGACTACATTATTTTTAATATCACATCTGATGCTTAATTCAGTTGATATGTGCAAAACTGGTTAAATTTTAATTTTTGATCATACACCCACACTAATGCCATTCACCTTGGATAAGAATATCCTAGTTAGTAATTTCCTACTATTTCCTTATTGGAAAATATGCTAAGTGTGGGACAACAAAACAAAGATTTAATAGATCTCAAAGCATGATAAATGCTTTCAACTAATTTGGGAAGTATTTGGGATACATTTACAACATTTTATCCAACGTAATATGGCAGAAAATAACCTGAATCACAATGTAGGAAACATGAATTAGAAATTAATTAAGCACTGAATGGACATGCCATAAAACACACTCAGGAAGTAAGTATATCATGCTTTGAGATGTATTACATTGAAATTGCACTAATTGTATGCTTTATTATTATGTTTAAAATTCAATATATAAGGAAAGAACATTTTTAAAAAATCAAATTTGTTGTGAATAAGGAAAAAACCTAGGAAATTATTGCATTATTATTGAAAACATTTGTAAAACAGTAGAATATTTAATAAGACATTTGGGATTAGGGGAACAAATTACCTCAATGGTAATGAAATTAATAAGTTTTTAAATTATTCTAGAATTTACATACTTCACATGTAGATATAGCTAGTAATCAGATAAATGGTTTTTTCAGCATAATAAATCTCCCAGAAACTTCGGATGTATACCCAGGTATGTTGGGCTGCACCCAGAATATTACAGGATATCTATAGTATTGATATAATAAAATAAAGAATGGATTCCAGATCAAAATAGAATAGTCAACACAGTATCAACAGTAGAGACCTTCAAATTTCTAAGTTCTATCATATCTCAGGACCTAAAATGGACACCTAACATCAAAAACACCGTCAAAAAGCAAAGAATGTTCTTTCTGTGCCAATTCAGAAAGCTCAAACCACCTAAGGAGCTGCTGATACAGTTATACAGAAGAATTATTGAGTCTGTTATCTGCACCTCTATAACTGTCTGGTTTGGTTCTGCAACCCAACAAGACAGACACAGACTTCAGAGGATAATTTGGACTGCAGAAAAAACAATTACTACCAACCTGCCTTCCATTGAGGACCTGTATACTGCGCGAGTCAAAAAGAGGATTGTAAAAATATTTACAGACCCCTCACATCCCGGACATAAGCAGTTTCAACTCCTACCCTCAAAACGATGCTATAGAGCACTGCACACCAGAACAACTAGACACAAAAACAGTTTCTTCCCAAATGCCGTCACTCTGTTAAACAAATAAGTCCCTTAACGATGTCCAACTATTTATTAATTCTGCCTAACTATTAATCTTCTCATCATTCCTATCACCCATCTCCTCCCACTTATGACTGTATGACTGTAACTTTATTGCTTGTATCCTTACGAATTATTTTGATAGTTTCCTAGTATGATTTTATTACATTTGTACGTATGACTATGATTAAGTATTGTACCTTATGCTTCTTGACGAATGTATCTTTTCGTTTTATGTACACTGAGAGCATATGCACTAAAGACAAATACCTCGTGTGTCCAATCACATTTGGTCAATAAAGTATTCTATTCTATTCTATTCTATTCTATTCTATTCTATTCTATTCTATTCTATTCTATTCTATTCTATTCTATAGAATTGTATGAAGAATTCAAGGAGAAAGTGGCTTCTGGAGTTATTACAGAAATGGAAAGAAAGCCCTTTCAGCTTTTTAATACGTAACTTATTTTAGTGTAATTTTGGAGGCTGGCAAGGATCCTATCCAGCGAACAAATTATTGTCTAATATCTAATACATTTTGAAATGAAGATTGTAACAGCTACTTTCGCAAGAAGATATTACCTGCAATCATTCTTCCTGCACAAACTTGCATCATAAAAGGCATCAAGATTGAGATAACATAGGACTTTTGATTGATGTAATGGTCTTATACACCGATTTAATAAGAATCTATGTTATTAGTTTTACTGCATATAGAAAAATCTTTTGATATGATTTAAATCAAGTTTTGAGTTCAAAGTATGGCTGAGGTTTAGATGTCCTTTATAATCTATAATCTTAATATTTTTCATTTTATTTCAGGGAATATAAAAAGAGGAGGTCCTGAACAATTTCAATGGCATCTGATGAGCAGCTTAATAACAGGTTAAAATGTATTTATTTTTATTTATTTATTTATTTGATTTGTCAATTGCTTACAAGATAATAGGTATAAGTATATACATAGTTATGAATACATGAAATGGGTACATATAAGAAAAATAAAAGAAGCAATAGGACAGTGACGGTAGGCACGTTGATGCACTTATGCACGCCCCCTACAGACCTCTTAGGAAAGGGTGAGGTCAATAGTAGACAGTCTAAGGTTAAAGTTTTTGGGGTTTGGGGAAGAAACTACAGAGTCAGGTAGAGTGTTCCAGACATTGACCACTCTGTTGCTGAAGTCATATTTCCTGCAATCAAGTTTGGTGCGGTTAACCTTGAGTTTCTTTCTATTGTGTGCTCTTGTGTTGTTATGGTTGAAGCTGAAGCATTCATTGACAAGTAGGACATTGCAATGTATGATTTTATATACCATACTTAGATCAGACCAAAGACGGCATAATTCAAGGTTTTCTAGGTCTAGAATTTCAAGTCTGATGGCATAAGGTATTCTACAATGAGTGGAGGAGTGGAGAACTCTTCTTGTGAAATATTTCTGGACTTTCTCAACTGTGCTAATATCAGATACGTAATGTGGGTTCCAGGCTGATGAGCTGTATTTGAGTATTGGTCTAGCAAATGTTTTGTATGCTCTAGTTAGTAGTGTGATATTGCCAGAGAAAAGCTACATAGGATTAGGTTAACAACACTTAATGCCTTTTTGGCTATGTAGTTACAGTGGGCTCTAGCACTTAGATCATTAGAGATGAGTATTCCAAGGTCCTTTACAGAGCTTGGATCATCAACAAGATCTTGATGATTCAGCTTGTATTTTATTTTCTGATTTTTTTTTGCCAATATGTAAGACAGAGCATTTATTTGTTGAGATTTGAAGTTGCCATTTGTTTGACCATTCTGATACATAGTCAAGATCTTTTTGAAGGGTAGCAGCTTTACATCATCAGCGAAAAGAATGCAGTTGCTCTTGATATGATCACAGAGGTCATTTATGTAGAGTATGAAAAGAGTTGGTCCTAGAACACTGCCTTGGGGGACACCACTATTGACAGGTACAAAATTTGATAGGACACTCCCAATTTTGACCATTTGTTGTCTGTTTGACAGGAATGCTTCTATCCAGTTATGCAGTTGTCCAGAGATACCATAAGATTTTAGTTTTAGGAGTAGTTTGTCGTGTACCACTGAATCAAAGGCTTTACAGAAGTCTATGAAGATTGCGTCTATTGCTTTACCCTGATCGAGTTGTGTAGTCCATATGTTTTTGCGGTGTAAGAGTTGCAGATTACAGGATAGTTTTTTCCTGAAACTAAATTGTTTATTGGAGAGTAGGTTGTTTGTCTCTAAGTGGAGGATAATGGATTGGTTAATAATTGATTCCATGACTTTAGAGGTGATGCAGCATAAGGAGATTGGTCTGTAATTTTCAACTAGGCTGGGGTCTCCCTTTTTGAAGATGGGGATGACTGTGACTTGTGACCATAGGTTAGGCAAGGAGCTGGTCCGGAAAGATTTTTCAAAGATTATGCTTAGAGGTTCGGCTATGGCAGTGGATAGCTTTTTAAAGAAGTAGGCACATATTCCGTCCGGTCCAATAGATAGAGATGGTTTTAGATTGCATAGTGCTTTTTTAACATTGTCTTCTGTAAAATCGATATGTATTAGATCATTGTAGTTGTCTGTGGTTCAGCTAGGAAATACTGGGCATGATCCATTGCTGTTTTCAAATACTGAGCCAAAGAATGTGTTACAGATGTTGGCTTTAATGGTGTCATTGTTGCAGTCTTCACCATTAGGTCCTATCAGGGGTGGGATGGACCTTGAGTCTTTTAGTTTGTTGTTTACAAAATTGTAAAAAGCACGGGAGGAATTGGTGCATAGAAGGTTTTCCTCTTGTTTAATGTGATAATTGGTGCATTCAGTCTTTATCTGGTGGCATACATTTTTGTATCAGCTTTTGAAATTGGCAACGTGACCAGATTTGTTTTTCCACCAGAGTGATCTCTTTTTGGATTGAAGTTTCCTTATTGTTATGGGTAATCTGTTTTTTTGCCTTGTTTTGGGAGTTGTTGGTACATATAATTTGGTAACTCTTTTGACTTCAAGTAAAAATATGTTGTAATGGTCTTCAACAGTATTGCATCCAGTGAATAGAGATTGACAATCAAGGGATGAGAGATCGTTGTCTATAAGATCACGGTTGCCTTTTTTGAAGTTATAATTGGGGATTACATCATTGTGATGATTTTTGTGTGGGCGTATGTTGAAACAAAAGTCAATCATATTGTGATCACTGCTGGAAAAGGGTTCTTTAGTTTGTATTCCATAAATTAAATTCAAACTATTGAAGAAGATGAGATAGAGGCAGTTGTTTAGTCTAGTGTTGTTGGTTACTAGTTGTTCCAGTCCCAGATTTGTAACAGCATTGTAGAAGGTTGTGTGTATGGGTTCAGTTGTACATTCATTTAGGGTCCAGTCAATATGAGGTAGATTGAAATCACCAAGAAAGATAAAAGCATGTGGGCAGGATGCTGCCCATGTTAGTAGTGTATTTAGATTGTTTATATGTTCGATGTCATAATCAGGTACTCTGTAACATGGTAAGAATCGAAATGCGGTATTTAAGGATAGTTCACAGATGACGGTCTCAGGAAGAGCAAGCTCCTGGGTAACTTGGATGTTTTTTAGATGTAAGGACTTTTTATAGAAGATAGCAACACCACCTCCTCTATGAATTTCACGATCTGATCGGTAAACATGATAGTCTCTTACTGCGGTAATGGAGTCAGGGAGAGATGCGTTGAGCCATGTTTCATAGACAAATATGATGTTGAATTTAGCCATATTTAGTAAGAGGAGAAATTCAGTTATTTTATTTGCAAGGTTTCTTGCATTGAGTAGCTTGCATTTAAGGCCAGCAGTAGTTGGAATTGAGGTAGTTAGGGGCGTGTGTGCCTAGTCTTGTGTGATGGTGGATGGGTTGAGGTAGGTTAAAGCTGAGTCGTGGGTTGTGTGACTTACTTTTAATACAGTCAGCATGGTAGTCAATGTACAGGTCCTTCTCTCCATTGTCTGGATGTTTTTTGAGTTCAGTGCAGAGTACACGGGAGCGGGCATGTTGCTGTATGGTTAGGTCAGGGCGACAACGGAGGTTCTTATGGTTGGTGTTGGTTTTGGCGAGTGAATTTATAGTGAAAATGAATTTACGTTTGCTTGATTCATTTTTGCAAATGACCCTGCAGAAGCGTTGGCCACAGAGCTTTCTCTGTTTTTGAGCTCTCAGCCAATGCGGGAAATGTCAAGTATTTCATCAGGGGAGATGGTTGATGCTTGATAATCACTGATGATGTTTCGGACAGTTGTGATGTCATCGTTATCATTAATGTCCTCTAGACCAAATAAGATGGCGTTTGGATGTTTCCGTTCATGCTCAACAGCTTCTCTGATGAGGATTGGGATATCATTATTTGTCTGGCTTATGTTTTTTTGTGGATTAGGTTGTGGATTGAGTTGTGGTTGTTGGGTAGAGATGTGGTTTGTAGCTATTGGATGTTCAGGTTTTTGCGTTGTGTCTTTTTTTTTCAAGGTTGGATAATCTTTCTTTCAAGGCATCCAGGGATGCTACTATGGTGTCAAGGGATGTTATTCGTGCTTCAATGGTATCAACTCTTTCCAACAGATCCAGTTTGGGTCTGCATGATTTGCAGAGATATGGAAACTCATTGGATCATTCTAGGTATTGAATCATTTGCTCGGGTAATCCCAAGCAGTCATGATGAGTGTATTTGTTACATAGAGAACATTTGATGGAATTTTCATTATCCTTTAGAATTTTGTAGCATTTAAGGCATGTGCAGGAGTCTTGTGGTTCATTGGTGGGGATTACTTTCTCTTTAGGTTGTGGTTTGGCATTGGATTTTTTTCTTGGCATGGTAGGATTGTTAAGATGGTACATTGATTAAATTAATTAATGGAACAATTTTGGGTAATCAGTATAGCCAATATCACACCAATCAATCAATTGCAGTAATCTCTCTAGTCAAATAATTTTCCTAAGCAACAATCAGCCTAATCAATTAATTACACTAATCTCTAATCAATTAATTACACTAATCATTAATCACATTGTTCAATTAAATTCACTAAATCACTGATTTTACTAATCAATTAAATTACATGAATCTTGATCTTTTAAACTAATCAGTAATCACACTATTTGCACTAAACACTCTAATCACACTAATCAATTAAAACAATAAATCAATTCAACCATTAATGAAATATTTTATAGAAATTGATTATCTAATCTCTGATATAGGTGATGAGGTAGAAAAGTTGTTAGTTTTGAGGTAATGAATTAATCAGTGTTTGATTAAAGTAATGAGGTAGTATTGAGAGTCTGCAAGGAAAGGGTTAATTGTTTTACTAGCAGCTGTGATTTACTGGGTGGGAGGAATTTATTGCTCTGATTGCTGCTGCTATTACTTTGTAAACAATAGGCTGTAACAAAATGTTCAAAGCACGCTGGATTTTTGAAAGAGAGCAAAACTCGCTTAATTAAAACACTTTAACTCCAATCAATATGTCTCTGAATAAGATTGTTTTCCAATAGTTTCCTAAAGTTCTTCAAGTTGAGTAGTAGTAAAAATACAGTCCAGAAATTTGGGTTAACCAATCCAATCTGTCCTTTACTTTTAAAGTTACTTCTAGTTGCAATATCTTTTTTTTTAACTAAATCTGACAGTCACTCCAGATCGTTAATTGCAGCTATTTTTCTCCTTTGAGTCCCACTTTCCAAGGAAAATTCCACTGCAGAAATTGGAGTGATTCTTACCAAGACTAAGCACGCTGTTACAAGATCTTTCCTTTCTTTTTCAATTCTGTCTCAGCTGCCTTCCTGGCTTCGATTTAGCCATGCTGGTAGTTCTCTTTTTCGTTCGGATGGAGGGGTTTTCTTCGGGTCAGTCGATGAGACTCTCCTCTCCTTGCGACCACGGAAGCATTCCTCTGCCTTTACCACTCATCCAGGGTGACTTTCGGCTCCTAAGAGCCTCAGGGCTTTCTCCTCCCTCCTTGTTTCTCCCTGCCAGCTGTCTGATGTGGCTCCGGGGAAACTGTGTGGGGGATATTAATGGAAACACGTTGTCTGGCGTGGAAGATACTTCTATCAGGTGTGTGAGGGATTTAAATGAAGGTACGTTGTTTGCATTCCGCTGGCTCCAAGTGATCCAGTTCAAGAGCTCCACCAGTGTGGTTAATAGGGCTCGATGGAAAGAGCTTCACTTCTCTGGGGAAGGAGAGGAGGGCTCCGGATCAGTTAGCAGGAGCTCCACCAGCATTATTAGGAATTATTATTATTCCTAATAATAATTATTATTATTAGGAATTATTATTATTATTATTATTAGGAATTATTGTCATGTTAGATTGAGGGTTGGATAGTTAAACTTTTTATTCAGTGCTTCCATATTATTCATTTGAAATACCATTTTTTTCTGATCTAAGAATTATTGGAAAGCATATTTCAGGAAATAAATGAAGGTCAGTAATGACAAAACCAAGCACTGGCCACATAAACAAATGAATGAAGTTTAACTTCCAGGAACAATCAGGGAATGTAATGGAACAAAATAAATTATAATTAGTGATGTCACTGTAAATTTCTAGAACCAGACTTATCTAGACACTTATCAATTCTACTAGTCAAGCCTTGAATTAAAATGTCAGTGTCTAATTTATATATTATAGTTCCACCATTGAGGAAAAGCAATCTGGGCCTATTCAAATATCTGGTTCAACTTTTGTTAGGGAAAAATATCTGAGTCTTCTGAGAAGCTGAAGAACTACAAAGAAAGTAATGAAATGGTGCAACTTTCTCTGCAGTGGTGAAATTTATTAGGCATTTGAATCTTCTGCACTGCATGAGGCTTCTTTTGATTCCGGTTTTACAAATATGATAGGCTAGATAAATATACATATTATTTGTATTTAACACTGCAAATAGCTGCTATGAATCTGCCCACCACCATCTCTGAAGTAAGGCAGTGCAATGAATGGGATTTATCCAAACTCACTGTAAAGGTCATAAAGAAAGCTTATTAGTTTCCCACTGTTCTTTGCACTGAGATGCAACCGATACTGAAATTTTAAGATTAATAGTTGGATAACTAGGTATCTGAAAAAATGGGGAATGAAATATTTTCATGAGGGGGGAGTTTAGGATTTTTATACTGTATATCTTCGTATACAAGAAGTTTTTAAAAACGTGTAGATATATTGTGGATATGCCTACCAAATACACATGGGAAGGAACAATAGAAAACTACATTAAAATGTTGAGGATTATAATAAAAACTGAGGTTGAATTGTTTTGTATCTTTACTTATAGAAGAATATTGTTACAAAAATTTCTCAACATTCAAAAATGAATGCAAAACATCAGGAATTCACTGTAACCTATCAATTTAGGGTTAATAACATGATTGTGTAGACTTTCTCCATGTCAGGACTTTTTATCCTCATTACAGAAATAAAAGAACAATATTAAACTATCACTAATCAAGATAAAACAGAAGAGGAAGTAAAGAAATGAAGGAGATGAAGATTGAAGTTAACTATGACAAAATTAATAACAGATAAATTTAAAAAAGTAGAAATATAGAAATATAATGTGTCAAAGAATCACTGGATCAGTGTTTCCATGGACACTCTTGCACACTTAGGTATACTTACCTGGAGGATGAGCAGGGGTGGTATTCTACCAGTTCTGTCCACTTCTGTAGAACCGGTAGTTCTGAAGAACAGCAGACAGAGAGCATACATAGAACCAGTTCTATGTCTGCTGCTGTTTTGGCCCACCCACCCAACCGGGCTCTTACCTGACCTTTATTTCCTGCTTTTTCAACCGCAGCTGCTTTGTGTGACCCAGCTGCAGTTGAAAAAGCAGGAAAAAGGGGCTTTTTCAACCGCTGCGCAACTACACACAGTGCTGCTCAGCTATCCAGGCAGCTAGCTGACGATGATATACACGTGCGCGCAAAATGTAAAATCACGTTTTATGTGGTTTTACACTGGTTGGATCCCACCCCTGAGGATGAGCCTTTTTCGTTTTCATAAAAATTATGTGAAGCAAATGGATTTCTGCCAAATGCAAATAATATTATACATTGTCAGCAACTGTGAATCACAGAATTATTTACCTTCAGCAATATGGCTCTTTAAGAAAAGACATATTTTTAATGGTTCTGTGTGGAAGTTCAAGAGTAGAAAATTTGATTAGCCTGGTAATTAAAATTCATAACATGACAGTATTTATTCAATCCGGCTCCAAAGCTTCCTTTCAATTTTGTTTTCTGAGTAGGTCCTGCTGAAGCTATATTGTCATGGAATTGTTAAGCTTTACATTCACACTTACCATTCTTGGACAGAATAACAGCCAGATACTCATGAGAAGAAGCATTGAGGTAAAACAGAAGGCTTGGAGCATTTGCTGTCAGGAAAGTAAAAGCAATGTTTTCCTTGGATATGGATGTACCCGCATAAATGGCCGAAGAGGAAGAACTTGCATTTTTAGTTACAGGATAAGGTTCCTGGAATGTGTAGGTAATAGAAGTGTCTTCTTCAAACACGGCAGAGACTTCTAAAAATACAAAGAAAATGCACAAATCAGATTCAGTGCAGTAGATTGAAAACTATTGGAGCTGTTGAAATTGAATTTTTACAATCAACAAAACAAATGCATTTGTGTGTGCTTTGTGTTTTACAGTCTACAGTCGGTAAATATGAATTTCACATGAACCAAGAACATCCAAATCTTTCCATAGATGGATCTTTATTTCCCCTTATTTGCAATATGGATGCAAAATCTGACAATCTAAATACAGTTAGTCCTCGACTTACAACCACAATTGAGCCCAACATTTCTGTTGCTAAGTGTTCTGACCCAGGCTTCGTCAAACTTAATAAAACACACTGATTTTAAAAGTAAAACTTATTTTAATGTGATGCTGGGAATTACTTGCATTCATAGCCAAAACTATTATACACAGTTCCTGTAATTATACACAGTTCCTCCAGATAAGAGCACGCTTTTCAGTGCTGTAGAATGCTTGACAACAAACAGACGTCCGATTAAGGCTTAACATAAACCATGACCAGAGCACAGAGCTTCAAGATGCACTCGGAAATTACTGAACTGCTTTGCTTCCTGCAAACCTCTTTGTCATTGAGAACTGACTTTTATCCCTTATGGGAGGGGCAATCACCTCCCAGCCTTACTCCCAAGTTGCCCCTTCTGCTTCAGCTTCTAGCAGCTCTGTGCATATGTGCACTGGGAAAAGGCTCCCCTGGGTCCTCTGCTTCGCTGCTGTCAGACTCCAAAGGCTCCAAAGGCAGCACCCCACTCTCAGATAGTCCTGGCCCCATCCCTGCATCAGATGCAGGACCCTCATCCAAGTCCTCACCAGACTCCCTGACTGGTTCCCTTTCATCCTCACTATCCAATACCTCTGCCGGCTGCACCGGCTGCCAGCAAACCACAACACTAAGTGAGGCATTTGCTAAGTGAGTTTTGCCCCATTTTATGATCTTTCTTGTCACAGTTGTTAAGTGAATCACTGCCGTTATTAAATTAATAACACAGTTGTTAAATGAATTTCCCTCTTTCATTGACTTTATTTGTCAGAACATTGAAAAAGGGGATCGCATGAACCTGAGACACTGCAATCATCATAAATATGAGTCAGTTGGCAAGTGTCTGAATTTTGATCATGTGACTATGGGGATGCTGCAACAGTCATGCGTGAAAAGTGGTCATACATCACCCTTTCCAGTGCCATTGTAACTTTGAATGGTCACTAGATGAACTGGTGTAGGTCGAGGACTGTCCGTGTATTCTTTCTCAGAGGAAGTATGATAATTGAACCAGATAATCTTTTGCCAGCCTGAAGCATTTTACTGAACATGCAGTATAATATCAGTATTTCTCTGTTGCTACCTGGTTGGCTGTAGAAAAAGCCATGGGGCCAAATGAGGCTGAAACATATGGAGGAGAATGGATTCTGGATTCACTGAAAGAAGTGAGTCAGTAAAAATTGAGAGGTGAGTCCATAGAGGAGGACAAACTCCCAGCAGGTTGCGGTTTTCAGTGAAGGCTTATGAATACTTTGCCTAGGGGGTTTCATTGTTTGGAATACTGGGAAGTAGCGGCAACATTTTCAAATATTTAAACGTCGTATAAAATAATCATTGGCAACAGTCAAGGAAATAATAGAATGGATCCTGGCAGGCTGTGTGCTTTTCTAATTCATGCTTTCTTGGTTTCTCAGTGACAATCACTATGAAAAGTCAAAATATTTGTCAGTGTGACTTATTTTAGGAAAAGGGAAAAACGTAAACAAGCCATGTTGATTAGAAAATTTTTTAAAAAAATTACACTCACTAAAATTGACTTTGGAAGATCACAAAAATATGCTACTCTTGATCTCTTCACCTAGCAAAATAATTTGTTCTCTCCAAAAGGAAAGTAAATATGGGGGAGACTGAGGAAGGGTGATTGAAGTCTGCCGGGTCAGAGAAGGGTCTTTTCAAATCAAGCTCCATTTCATGCTGTGATGTTTAGTTTGTCACTAAACATAATGTAATGTTTTAGTTTAGACTAAGCTGTCAGTGTAAAGATGAAATCTTTTTGAAAATATGAAAATGCAGTTAAGCTCATTTCTTTGAATGGAGGGCACTCTATTATTTACCATGCTCATTTTTCAAACAGGACTTGTGCACTTTATATGATGTTCTTCTAACCATTTTAAGTAGCCAAGGATCACTTGCTGTTAATGGGCCATTGCCAGTTTGCAAGAGGCAGTAACAATTAGAACTAAAATGCTTAAACAGGCTATAATCTTTATTAAAAAAGAGATTGAGGATCATTAGGGTTTTCCACTCCATCTAAAATGCCATCTAAAGCCCAAGTTTTTTTCTCGTACACTATAAGAAATTAATATATATAAAGTTCTGACAAATACACATTGTCTTCATTTTCTGAACAGTGTGTTCCATTTTTTCCTCTCAGATGATAATCTTAGTGCATTAACATATAATTACAAAAGTAAGTACACCAAAAATAATTAATTCCCAAGCCATGAGAAGTTACTTCCACAGGACATATAAAAGTATAAATCATCAAGGGATTCTTCAACTAGTTTTTTGCTTGTTTGTTATTTGAGTTTTCAAATGAGAAAAGTCATGACAATTAAAATAGTTTTGTGTTCTGGAAGACATGACCTCATTCCAGGTTTCAATTTATTTTTTATATCTAGATTACTAATCTCCATATATGTATCTCTGAAATCAGATACATTATTATTATTATTATGGAACCTTTGTGTAGAATCTAGTGGGGGTTTTGAACAAAGAAAAAAGCTGGCACATCTTCTCACCCAAATATTATATTAATTTATGCAAGATTTATTGAGAACCTAGATCAGTGGTTCTCAACCTTTTCTTCACCATGGATCCCCTTTAAATACCTTTTGAGGCCATGGACCATGGCCACAGACCCCAAAGACCTAATTCAAGATTCAAATAATAACATTTCTTCAAGACTTTATGGGCTCCTTTGATGACATCTTGGCCCCCCAGGGGTCTGCAGACCATAGGTTGAGAACCACTGATCTAGATAATTTAAATTAGAAAGTGACATTTTGTATAATATAGTTTGGTCAAGGTGAACTGGATGAGCAAAAAGGAATTTTAAGAATCCATTCAGCCATCCTACCTTCTCTGCAAAATGGTCCTTCATATGGTGAATTGGTGCAATCGCACAAGTAGCCATTGGGTTTTTCCACACATTTCCCTCCATTCTGGCAAATGTTTCCATAACTGCTGCAATGACCTGAGCACCCTGGTTTGACACCAGGAGTCACTTTGGCTCGTTCTTCAAGGTCAAGTTTCTGTCCATTTAGATGTAGAGAGCGAATACATCCCATAAAACCTTTCTGTTTGGATGCAGATGCTCCTGTTTCAGGTATAAGCAAGGTAAAGCTTATATTTTAACAACTGATCCTTTAAGAAATGAAATTCTTATTAAGGTTTCATTGTACAATATTGTAAAATATATATTTCCCATTGATTCCATATTAATGTACAAGGGAGTATTTATTTAGTTATTTCTAAAAATTGTGTTCTACCAACTCATCTCTAGGTACCTTATAGACATCGAATAAAATGCCGTATAAAACAAACAAAATGATAAATAAAGATCCTATATTTAAAAATTCAATTAAAATGAAACTGAGCAGGATAGAGGGGAAAGGAGCAAAATGCACAAAAGGAGGAGGTGGGTTCTCTATTCCATTAGCCACCTCCAGTATTGTTAATTGAACATACATTCTTGACCTCATTATCAAGCAGGATGTTCTTTCTGCAATACAGTGAGAGTCTAATGTGCAATGATAGTATAAGTGGTGGAAACAATTGAAATAAAATTAGTAACCTAAAATATAATATAGACATAGGTTTTGGAGATTTGTACTTAGACTTATATGTTTGTAAATCATGAGATTCCCATGAATTAAGTCTCCAGCTTTATCATTTCTGTTGACTTCATCTTCATTTGATAATTTTGCAACTAGAAAAATACATAGATCTAGAATATTGGGTGTAGAAAATTGACTCCATATGTTGCAATAGTTGCAGTTCAAAACCAAACCAAAAAATTCAAGCATGAGAAATAACTTGGAGAGTGTAGGATTTCTATTCGTAAAACATAAGATAGTGAAAATCATCTCACAAAGACTTGCATTTCAATTTTATCTTAAATATTATATAGTGGTGAGAAATTTTGAGAATTCAATAAGCACCTGTTGAATAATCTCAAGAATATGCAAAAATTGTGACTAAAAGCCCTTTGGGACTCTGTTTCTTGAATAGGTATCAAAAGGAATGCAAAAATTAATCTTTTGGTATATCAACAACACGTTTTCTATCTTTTATGTTATTGCTGTATATTCTGTCACATAAGGAGACAAAATATTATGGTAACCTAAAGAGCTAGGATTGTGGATTTGCTGATTCTTGTTCACTATTAATTTGGCAGTGAACTATAGTAATTTATATGCATGTCTGAGAATGGAATGTTATAATTTTTTTCTCTTTTTCTCTATTATAATTTTTTTCTGTGAATTTGTCTGAGCTTTTTTCTATGGTTTAGTCTTTGGTTTTGTTATTCATTGGTGGGACAATTTATATCAGTGTACAAATTCAAGAAAAACAAGTTGTTAAATTCATCTTCAAATAGTAGAAATATCTAAACTTTCCATTCAAATTCATTGAGGAATCAGTAATATCAAATATCCAATAGTTAAAAGAATATTCATTTACCTTAAGTGACTAGCATTTGTAAAAAAATAAAATAAAAGGAGGGGATAGTACCAATGATTGTACCTACCCACAAATAATTGACTGTTTAGCTGCAATCGAAAATGTCCTTCAGCAGGTGCTTCTAAAGTCTTCTTTGGAAAGTTGTCTACCTGAAGAGAGGTTTCTCTAAGATTCCTTTCAGCATGCACAGAATGCCACCGGTTGTCATTCAAGGGCATGGGGGATTGAACCGTAACCTCTACAGGGCCATTTCCAACATCAACTGTGAAAATTATGTCTTTAGAAGCTGGAATGCATAAGGTGAAACTTAGTATGTTTTGCTGATAACAAGAAGTACATTACTTTGGTAGTAATATTTTAAGATTTTTGAAACAATAAACCTTATGTGATTATTGAATCCACATAGTGAATCATCTATATATTATGGTACATATCCACAGACCTAAACCTTCTTTGTGAAATCAAATTCCTGGTCAGTTATTCTCATTTTCTCTACGTTCACGCATTACTCATGAAATAGAAGGTATGCTATACTCATGAAATAGAAGGTATGCTATACTCATGAAATAGAAGGTATGTACTTGCTTTGTGATGGATCAGTGAGATAGAACATTGCCACAAATATTGTGTTATTTATTTAACGTTTGTTTTTTTAAAAAATCAATAATTCTCATTCAAATAGCCTGTAAACTTGTAGAAAATACACAGAGGTCTAAAAAAACTATAGCAAATTCTCAGCCCTAATTTTTGGCAAGTGAACATTTAATGGATGGTTTCCACCTACATTTGCTATATTCAGATGTACAACTTGTTGATATATTATAGACAGTATTAAACATGTTTCAAACACTAGAACTTTTGTTCAAACTGTATTATTAAATTTAATGACACATGCTGTTAAAACTGTTCTTTAAATTTTCCTCCCTCCCTTAAAATATCACTTTTTATTCTGTTGAAAGTCAGAGAAACACATGAGAGCAAGTTTCTATTCCTAATGATTTAAAGAAAAGTAGAATCAAACTATGAATGCCATAAAGGTTATTCTGCTAGTTAAATCATTGATATGTTGAGTCTTGCCTAGTTCAGTCTGTCAAGAACTGGAGGTTACAGACACTGGCCTTTAGAACCAAATAAATAGGAAAAAATAAACAGGTGAGAGAATTAAGTCTTTTATTTTTATGTTCTAAGAAAGACATATATAATTGAATAATTAATCAATCCTAACCTTAACCCCTGCAATCAACCTCATATTTTCTGAGGATTAGTTGGGGTACATAGACCATAGTTGTGGACTGGAAATCTAATTGAGATGAGAGAGTTGGCAGTATGACATTTAGGGCAAAATCAATTCCAAGATTAATAGAGGTTCATCTCCATGAGGACAAGAGCAGAGCTAACATCTGGTACATTGCCAACACGAGATCTATAATAACAATGTATGTACACCAAACATACCTTTGGGCAGAAATTGTAACCCTGATTTATCAACCTTTTCCAGTTTCTTAAAAAGTTTAGGGCATGGAAGCAACATTATTTTCATCAGGGTTTCATTACACTAACAAAATAAAGCTGAAGTATGGCTGTAATCATTCATTTGGACCCTAATTTGTACGTCTAGCTATGTAAGGGAGAAGATAGATTTCTGATAAGTTTGCACTCCATTGATATATGTATGTACATAACTCACAAAAATCTTTCAATCCATAGAAATGCATTTTCTTAGACATAGGGATTGGGAACTCTCTTCTATTCATGGAAGGAAATCAATGACATTGATCTCCTTACAGTTCAACTGATTTGTGCACTGTACTCACAGCCATTTAGCTCTGAATAATAATTTACCCTACGAGAAAATCATAACCCAGTGGAGAAACTGACTAAGCGTTGCATCAGATATTTCTTTCATTTCTACAGTGCACATGCTAACCCATCATCTTGACAGATTGCATTATTCTGATGTAATTTCATGTCAATGTCTCGCTTTTATTGTATACTTTAAAGAAAACATAAGAGCCTTGAGAATGAAATACAACACACTGAAGTATCACCCAAATAGGAGATCGTCTGCAATTAACACTAAACCATACCTCATTATCTAGTGATAATGTGCTATGGCTTTTACCAAAGGTTTAATGAATCAAAGGGCCTTGGGGGCTTTATTTTATTAAATTTTATGTCAAAGTTATTACAACCATATTACAAAATGATGGTAATTCATTCTTGGTTTGTTCAGCCTGATGGAACATCTAACAGAAAGGCCTTCTTTCATTTTAAATCCACAACACAACATCTTCTATTAATAGACTAAAACAGCAGATAAAAAGATGACTTAAATTAGTTTTTTTTTTCCTTTAATACAGTGGTCTCCAACCTTTCAGGCTTTGTGGATAGGCGGCGGGGGGTGGGGGATGGTTCTATGCAAACAGCAGGCATACGTGCTTGAGGGCGCAGCATTATTTATGCCCACTGCTCACACAAATGAAGCAGTGCAAGTAGAGGCTGCTGCTTGTGCATCCCAGTTACAAACAGGCTGTGGCCAGGTACTGGGCTGCAACCTGGGGGTTGGGAATCCCTGCTTTAATACTTTAGGCAGCAATTGCAATTTAATTTCAAAGAGAGATAGTTTATTTCACAGGCCATTATGACACTCTGGGCATTCTGGAACCTTCCCCTTTCCTCATTTGGTATGCCAGCTGCTTTCCAAAAGGATATCATCACCTAAGAAGAGAAGGAGAGGCAATCTGCTGATAACTCGTATACTATCTGTGAAAAGTACAAATTTTGTGTGCTGCTTCAAATAAGGGACAGCTGCCCAGCAGAGTTGATAATAATATTATCTTAATTTGGATGAAACTCTTTGAAGAAGAATGCACTTCTGTTTGGGGTAATGGTTCAAGGCACCTTGAAAATATTTCACTTCTTGAATGTGAAGCAAAGCATTTTCAAGGAAGAAACCAAGAAAGTCTAGTTGCCTTTTGGAAAAACATCTTCGGGACAACCATAACCTGGATGAATTAGTTTTTTCATAGACATTTCATGACCTAAACTGAAGATCTGCAAAAAAAATAACAATACACTACAATTTCAGTTGATAAACTTACAGCTTATTTCAACCCTGATGAAATCTTTCATTCCCAAATTTTCCAAAAAGACTCCAGACATTTTGGTTGTTTTGAAGAAGAAAGAAATGTCTGCAGTGAACTCGGCATGGAAAGTGGGGAAGAGAAGGTATGAAGCTTCGGTGCTGAAAGAAGCTGCATTCCAGAACTGTCCTGCAAAGAACCACAAACTTTTCTATAGTTAATTATATGTGGCAAATAAATGAAGAATGAAAGAAATACTGTAACCTTTAGTCAGAGTTCATTAAAACAGAAAAATGAAACCTAGGAGGAAAAATATGTTAGGGCTTCTGCATTGCAGGTATGGGCATCATTCACTCACTCACTCACTCACTCACTCACTCACTCACTCACCCACCAATCTATCCATCCATTCATTTATACATTTTGTTATTTGTCATGACTGCATCCAAATTAATGAATCAAATCATACAAAAAATAAATAGTAAAGCACTAATAAAAATATAGATTTTTAGATGCATAACATTGAAATCACTTCTATGAAACAGACAAAAAACTTATCTTTAGAGTCATTCTATGCCAGGTTCAAAGTTTAGTTTATAAATACTTGAAAGAAGTGTATCTTGTGCTACTTCAAAAACCTGATAGCATAATGGTCAGGCATCACTAGACTAAAATCATGCAATTTGGATGCCATCACTGAGAGTCACCATATTGTGGATTACACTCACTAGCATGACCACAAACAGCCACGTTTGTGCACTGGTCAGGTGATAATTGGGAAACACTTCTTTCTAAAGTCACATATAACGTTTACCCTGTGAAATTATATCATTCCCCATACAATACATACACACAGCTGAAGTAGCAGCACTTCAACTCCAGTGATAAACTTTCAAGGAATCAAGAAGTTAAAAAAATAGTTTGTTAAGCACCCATGGAAGTTTTGCAAAGGGCAGATAAGTTAGGACAGCATAACCCTCTCTTACATTTGATACAAAATCATTCAAATTCTATGTTAAAATAGAGAAAAATAAAAACCGTGGTGAAAAACCAGTAAAACTTGTGAAGCTTTCCAGATACTTCTATCTGACTGATGTACAATAAATCTGTGTTCCTTGGAGAAAATGTTTGTTGAGTCTACAGTAGATTACAGTAGAGTAATGACTTTATAGAATACCAGGTTGCTGACCAAGAGAACTGAGGATTTCAGGGATGTGATAAAGAAAGAATAAGCCAGAGTTCTTCCAAATGAGTGAGGCCAAAGGTGAGGTCCTCTATAGACCTTAATAGGGACCAAATTGTTTTTAAAGACATGAAGTGCTTAAAAAAGTATTGGGAAGATTAAATTTATTGATAGTTTCATATTATTTTGGGCGATTAAAACAAAAAAAAGCAAAAAAACTTTTCACAAAATAAATAGGAATTAATATAGAAAATACATTTAAACAATTTCACAGAGAACTGCATTGGGTTAAAAAATAGATTTACATATATCACAGAAAGGATGTGTTGGATTAATTGACCAATGGCTAGATTTGCACAAAACACAATTCTACTGAAGAATAGGGCAGAGTAGTTTTTTTGTCCAATGTGTTATAGGTATCCAAGCACTGTCTTATTTATTGTGTGAATCAAAGCATCAGGTTAAGCTATAGATGCTTAGGGCAGTTCATGTTGTCTGAACATGATTATTACATTTTGCTAAACATAAAATTTAATATTTGCTCTAAACCCAGGAAATGTATAATTGCTGGGAAAAAGGCAAATCACATACTGAGCATCATTCAAAAAGGATTTTTTAAAAGTTGATGGGGTACTTTTTAATTTGACCTAAGCAGAACTAAGGGAAGGCAGACAGAAGGATATAATTATATGTATCTACACGGAGAAGAAAAGGCCAGAACTTTTTCTCTTCTGATAAACATTTTCAAACAGTGAACTGAATTGTTGGAGGAAACAAGGAAATGCAAAAGGAAGTCCTTCACACTGAACAAAATGGGGAATTTTGTATAGGAGAAAATGGTAACCACCAGCTTTAACCAACACCAGCAGCTTTAAAAGAGAATCATAAAATTTGATAGCCGATAATAATTTCAACTACTAATGGGCAGGATGGTTGGATATTACTTCTAATTAATGAAGAGAGCAAGTTCTCAGTATTAATTAGTTGCTGAAGGATATGAACGAGGAAGTCCTACTGTATTCATATCATGCTTGTTCATTTCTCATATGTAAGTTTATTCCCCCATTGTAGAGACAAACCTTTAATTTGAACCTATAGCACTCAAAGCCTTATTGCAAATTATTTAGAATAATATCCTTCTTTAGAAACTGTACAATTCATTTCAGGAAACAATCAGACAATGCAATTATTAGAAGGTATCTGTTATCACTAGTGAAAACTGCGTCCCTCACACACACACAAACACACACACACAAACACACAAAGACACATACACCAGCTTCTTATAGAGTTTGTGTATAAGGATGCTGAAAAGAGCTGATACCCACTATCTCCATAGCAACGAAGAGGACCAATTCTCCAGGCAGCTTCAGAATTAGGTCTGTTTGTATCAGTGATAACTATCTGGTTCACAGGTAAATGTTCTTTAAAGGAAAGGAAACCGGTGTCATTGGTCCTACAAATAGATAAATGTGTAAAATGTATATCAGGGTAGAAATATTAAATAGCTTTGCATGAGAAATTATAAATATACACATACTTATATGTACAATATATGTAAACAAGCAGATGCACACTCACACTTATAGGAAAACCCCCCAAAATGGTGTTTAAAGTCTATTTTGGTAACAGAAATCTTCCTATTGGTATATTTAACACATTTCATACCATGTTTCACTCCCCCCCCCCCCCCCCCCCCGTTGCCATATTGGGGTAAAATATATTCAGTCATAGTCCAAATGCAATGAAATAACATCTAAAACCCTTCAGTCTTACACACACACACACACACACACACACACACACACGTTCAAATGCCTAATCAAAATTGTTTTGATCTTATGTCAGATTGCTAGCCTAATTCCTGACAAGTCCCTTTACTGAGTGCAACCCATAATTAGGAATCCTCCATCAAAGTGCTCAAAAGAACTTGTGTGAAAATATTAACAATCACTTCCTAAAGGTTTCACAGAAGGCCAGGTCACATTTCATAAGCCATTTCATAAGTTTCCATTCAGAGCTAAGCAACGCTTGAGTTACCAGTTATAATAGCAAGATTGTTGTGTGGACACTGATAGAAGTGAGTAGTGCTACCCATTTGGCTCTACCTTAGCAGAAGCTGGGTTTGTATAACTTCCTTTATTTGGTTTTCTGGATTTTCAAAGTTCATTGGCACAAATGTTTGTGTACCATATTGAAACAATAAGAAAAGGGGAAGGAAAAAAGCAAAGGAGAAGAGAGGAGAGGAGAGGAGAGGAGAGGTGAGGAAAGGAAAGGAAAGGAAAGGAAAGGAAAGGAAAGGAAAGGAAAGGAAAGGAAAGGAAA
>NW_020769345.1:5637375-5672978 GCF_900518735.1 Pseudonaja textilis | reverse complement strand
GAAAGGAAAGGAAAGGAAAGGAAAGGAAGAAATTGTGTGAATGCTTATGTTGGTCTTTGACTGGCCTATTTAATAGTATTTCTGAACACAATTATATAAATTGTTGCTAAGAATTCCTCAGAACTGATATGTAAGATATTTGAGGTCAGACATGCTGCATTATATGGTTACAGCATCCTGAGGTATGCATTATATCTGGAGGAATAGAAGAGATGCTGAAATTAATGTAAAGTTCACCACCTAGCTTTTAACATGCTGTACCAGCTGAAAGTTTTCAATGGTTTTCAAGGGTAGCCAAAGAGATTAATTCAGTTTTGAAGACTGCTGATATAGGAGATTTCTATGGAATCCATTAAAGCAATCTTCAAAAAACTTTTAGGTTTTGGAAATTGGTTTTTGAGTTTTTTTTTTCCCCTTTTCAATGACAATGCAAATGTCAATGAAACATATAGGTAATATGGCGTTATATGTGCGTATAACAAATGGCAGGTAGAAAATAAACTCAGGGTATATTCTATGTTCTGGCACTCAATATATTAATATTTCTTGTGACAAGAAAGATATATCTGTTTTATTTTAAAAAAATCAGCAACACTGCCAAGCATTCCTTGAGATAGTGCCCCACTGCCATTAGAAAGATTTTGTATTATTGTTTTTTAAAAATGTGGATGTTATTGTGCTCTTACTGAAAACTGATTTGAAAATTGAACAATAAATCTTTTAATTCACTAAAAATATTTTTGCTACTATGGAAGAAATATCTATATTAACTGCATGCTGGACAGATAATTGAAAGTCATGGGTTGTTTACTCGAGAGTAGCAAAAATGGGAGTGTTCAACTGTTATATTTTTATTTTAAAAAACCAGCATAAAATAATGTAACATTGATTATCAAATCTTTCTAAGGCAAGTGGTAATAGATTTCCTTTCCAGATTTTATTACATATTTATATGGCTGACATTTTGGTGTCCATCTAATATGTTAATAACTTTTAAGTGGTGTAATGTACAAAAACTATGCAAATCACAGATTTATGATCTATCTGGATTATTGACCAATGATCATAAAAATAAATCATAAAAACATTTTATGTTTGATCATTAAAATAAGGGCCATAGCATAGACCAAATAGCCTAAGTAACACATCCCCCCACCCCAGTCTTAAGTTAATATGCGAAGAAGACAATATAACAGTAAGGAACAAATAATTATTTATGAGGAAAGATACTTTAAAAGACTTTATATTTCTTAAGGCAAGCAAAATCTCAGCCCAACTATTATATGAAGTTCAGATCTGAATTTGCAAATGTTAAAATTCTGCAGAAAAGTCTGAGCTAAAAGCTCAAGAGGACAAGCTAAAATTTTCATTTAATTAAAAAAAAACTTTTTTTAATGCATTTGTAAATTCACGGAAAATGGCATTATATTGTACAAGACATTTGCATATGAATTAGAAAGAGGCCAAGATAGAAGAAATAAAGCAAGCATATTGAGAATGCAGATCTTTGAGAAATTGTGCTAAGGTCCACGATACCTAATGAAGTTTTCAGAATATGATTTAATTTTATTTATTTAATATTGATAAGCAATATTTTCAAGACATAATTCCAGGTAACTCTCATCTAACAATTAACCAGAACCAGGCAATCGTGAAATTAGCTAGATGGTCCATCATGTACTGTATTTTCAGATCCTTGTTAATCCATACCCATAAGATATATGTGAACAATATGGAAACAAATTAACTTTCTTACATATTACCTATGTTTCAAATGTGCCCCAACAGTTCAGAACTTCATTACATCTATGAAAGAACATGTAAATTGCATGTTCATAGCAGTTTTTAAATATTTCTTTATAGTAATGTATCAGTCATATTGAAAAACAAATCCTCTTGTATTTCAAGATGCCATAAACTGGAATATTCACAAACTTCCCCTTAACTTGCATTATAATAGTTGGCAGGAAGTAGTGTTATTCAATTTAATTTCCTCTCTTATAATATCCTTTGGGTATATTGCCTAGTTTTAAGTTAATGAAACCTCACTTGAATAGGTAGCTGCAACAGCATTTAATGAAATTTGTGATACAGTATATTATGAGAAATGTACTATCAGCATATGTCTGGTGCTATGCAACTTGGAAACAAGCCAAAGAAAATATCTTCAAACATTTTGGAAGTTTGCAAGTAGTGGAATGCAGATTATAAGTGTTTAAATGTTTCATGTTGCTAAGCAAGTACTAAAAAGTTAAACCAGCATTGTAAGTAAAGTACTGCAGCTAATTACATAACAAAGAGATCCTGGAAGCTAATAACATTAGAGTCTGCCTAAATAAGTCAACCCAACTCAATAATTATTCTAGCATCTGTTGTTTATGACAGAGAATAAGGTTAGTGCTAACAGAATAACAGAATAACAGAGTTGGAAGGGACCTTGAAGGCCTTCTAGTCCAAACCACTACTGAAGCAGAAACCCTACACCATTTCAGACAAATAGTTGTCCAATCTCTTCTTAAAAACCTCCAAAGTTGAAGCACCCACAATTTTGTTCTACTGATTAATTGTTCTAAATGTCAGGAAATTTTTTCTTAGTTTTAGATTGGTTCTCTTCTTGATTAGTTTCCATCCATTGCTTCTTGTCCTGCAGGTGCCTTGGAAAATAGGTTGACCTTCTCTTCTTTGTGGCAGTCCTTTAGATATAGGAGCACTGCTATCATGTAATCCATAGCCCTTCTTTTTATTAAAGTAGACATACTCAATTCCTGAAATCGTTCTTAGTCTCTAATTCAGTAGCACAAACACGACTCAAAATATAGAGATTAATATAGAAATTAGACATTCTCTGAGCATTGAATATTCAGAACTCAAACTCTTGTCTGTATATGAATGGAAGGCTGTGTTAGCTTTGCTCTCTTTGACATTCTAATATTTTTAACTTTGAAAGTAGGGGGGTATTATAAAAAGTTGGATAAATTTTGGAAAATTGCTCCTTAAAAATTACTAGCAATGCTTTTTTCACTCAGAGCTAAAAGACCATCTAGATATGTGTCAATAATATGCTATTTGCTATACAATACATTGTATCTAAAATATTTTCTCTGGGTCAAGTTCATCAAATAATCAGTGCTCAATAATCAATTGTGATGTTCAAACTTTCTAGCAATTGAGACTTCATGGAGGGAATGGAGATAAAAGTTTTTCTATATACATTTTTCTAACTGTTTTAAGTTCCTTCTCCTGCCCTAAAATATTCAAAATGCTATATGCTTTTTATTTTAATACAGCAGGGCTGAGCTATTTCCTTTCTAAATTGAAAATGCCAAATTGCTTTAGCCTATGAAAGCCATTCTATGCTCACATAACTTTAACTACGGTCCTTTGTTCATTTTCCAATTCTACTGTAACCATTTTTCTTACTTCACCACTGATTTACACTGCATTGGTATAATTTTTCTGTAATATAGGTCAGGAATAGAAAAGATGAATTCTTTTTTTTCTAAAGTGCAAGTTTTTGAGCAAATTTTTTTTAGAGTTTCTATTATTTATTTTTTTCTTTGGCCTCCATCTCGCTAATCCAAAGTTAAAAGCTGTTCATTATTACCATTAAGCAAGTATGGATCATTAATACAAAATTTGTGTAACTGTTTTATAAGAATCAGAAACCTGGTGCAATTATATAAATTAATCATATGATGAACAATAGGATATATCTAAATATGAAAATCTTCAAAGCAGGAGGCCAAACTAGATTCTACAGAAGACTGAAGAACAGTTTATTCCAACTTCAACAGCTTAAATCTGCAAAGGTACAAGGAACATCTATATAGTACAGTGAGGTTGAAAGAGAATTAGTTGATTTTGCAATTCTAACTTATGAGTGACAAAATTAAAAGAGAATGTTTGTCAATTTTATAGATTTGAAATTGTTCTTGAGATCAAGCACTTCTCAAGAATGTTATCCTTAGTCATAAAGTTAAAGGATGGCTTACTTCTCAAATTCAAGTTCTCCTGGGTTGGAATTCAAATTGGAAACACAATTTGAAGGCCACCATAAAATTTATTTAGACATTAAACTTACTGAATGCCTTAAAGAGGCATTTATATTATATGTTTTGTGAGGTTTGGAGCTCTACATTCCCCCATTTGCTTTTCAAACTTATGACTGAAAAGTAAACTTTATTTCCATCTCATTATATGCCATTCCAAAAATCAACTTTATTTCCATCTCATTATATGCCATTAAACTTGCACTGATTTTTTTTTCTCTTTTTTAATAAGAAAAATTAGTTCACCTGTTGGCTTTGATTAGTGATACACTAATTCATCCTTTCATAAATGAAGTCTCAGCGACAATCACTGGTATGTCTTCTACCAGATTATAAAACCATGACTACCCCTAACATAGCCAAATTTTGTCTTGATACATGACAGTGAAGCACCAAATATTGGTCCATAAAATGACTTTTCTTTGATACCTTCAACATTTTATATTCTTTCTGTCTTTTTCTTCTGTTTTTAACTCTTTTAACTTCCTGTAATTGTTTTTTTTAAATAATGCATGTAGAAGTTCATGTATATACAATATGTGCATATGTACACACAAAATGGTGAAAGCCTGCAATAAAGTTTACCAATCTACCTTTCATTAAATCCATAATATATCTCTGTATGAACAATAACATAAATTAGAATGCACAGTTACCATTCTTCTCTGTCTGCATCACAGTTACAAAAGTATCTCAGATCCACACAGCTTTCTTCTAGACCACAAGCACATTGTTGGATTCCTGGAATTGATCCTCCCCAATATGGGTGTTTTTCGTTGGCACGACCAACCCACCAAACAAATGGAATTCCATCTGGAGGAACAAAGAGAGAAAATCTGCCATAGGAAATGTGAAATAAGCAGACAATTCAAGGAAATGAAATGGGTAAAGGTTTTTTTTTTTTTAATCCTATATGTCCTACCACTGGTAAAATGATAGGAAAGCAAATGGTGACTTTGGATTTATCCCCAAAATTTTCTAAAATGTAGATATGATGAGCATATGTAACTTCACTTCACTATCATTTTTGTAGCAACATATTAAATGTCCCACAATCAGATAGGTAAGATGGAAGCATGGTATCGATAAAAGGAAATTTGCAATCATTTGTATTTTTTGCTAGGATCGGTGTCTTTTGTTTTTTTTCCCCTCTTCTCTTGTTTGTGTGTGTCTCTGATTAACTTATGTATACTTATGAATAATTAAGAAAGATGCCCAAGGTGACAGGAAAACCAGCTATAAATAAAACATAGATATGCAAATTAAGGGCAGGAGGGAAGAGATTATTTCTATAGTTTAATGTTTAATTAGCTTTCCCATATAGTAGCTTGTTGATATTTCTCTCCACGACACATCAAAAATCTTTTGGACATCTTATAAAATTTAACATAAACAGATTCAAAGGATAGAGGATACAATTCTAAAATGCATAGAGGATACAATTTCCAAAGGTGAAATGTTCTTGGTGTCTTGCTGGTCTCTGAATTTAGTTTTGAACTTGAAGTCATTTTATTACTGTGCAACAGTAGTGGGATGCTACCGGTTCTGCCTGGCTCTATAGAACCAGTAGCTCTGAAGAGTAGCAGACACCAAACTGGTTCTGTGTTTGCTATTGTTTGGCCCACCCGCCCACCTGGGCTCTTACCTGACCTTTATTTCCTGCTTTTTCAACCTCAGCTGCTTTGTGCAGCATAGCTGAGGTTGAAAAAGCAGGGAAAAAAATGGCTTTTCAAATGCTGTGCACCTGCGTGCAGAGCTTTTCAGCTGTCCGGGTGGCACAGCGTAAGGTTTTTTACACATGCGTGTGCATAACATAGTCACCGAAAAGGTAGTGACACTGGTTGAATCCCACCCCTGCTGTGCAAGCTAACACCATCAATGTTTTGAGATAAGGTGAAATTCAGAGGTTGTTTCCAGGGGTGGGATGCAAATATTTTTATTACTGCTTCTGTGGGCATGCCTAGTTGGAAGTGGCTAAGTGGGTGTGGCCAAGTGACTGACTGGCCATGGCTTCTTCTTCTTCTTCTTTTGGCAACACCCCTCCCCCACACTGTTTTTTTTTGTCTCCCCAGGAGGCTTCCCTGAGGCCCAGGAGGCAAAAATCGAAGTGTGAGGGGGGGGTCCACACAGCACACACACACACATGGCCCCTTTTTGCTTCTTGGACCCCGGAGGAGTCTCCTGGGCGAAGCAGTAAGACAGCAAGGGGCATCCCGGCACAGATGATCATTGGAACAGCTGATCGTCAGGAGGGGAAAAAAAGAAATACCAGTTTAGCTGAACGGTAGCATTTTTTACTACTGGTCCACCCAAACCGGGTTGAACCGGTAGAATACCACCACTGGTTGTTTCCGTCTAGTTGCTTATCCTACCAGCCTTAGGTTGTGAGGGTGTTCTTTGATTGATCTGATTTTGCTCCTAGTTCCTGCTTATTTGAGTGGTTGGTAATGTGCATTTGATATGGAAGGATGTGCTCAGAATTGTTTCCTTTGGCCTTTAGCTGATCCTTTCTGAATGGTTTATAAATGTAATTAATTTCTATATGTCTGCTGATGGCTAATTTGTCAGATTGCCAAGCTTTAGAAATTGTCCTTCCTTCTTAGAACTGATGTAAACTATAGTTTCCAAGATGTAATTGTGGCTGAATTTCTCTATAGGCTGTGAAGTTAAATAATTCCCATCATGTGTTCTGAGTGCCAGTTTGATCTTTGTGAATGCATTCCTTTTTGTGTATATCCTGTCTGTGAATTGTGTTAGATTACGAGGATAAACACTTTTAAAAGAATTTGTGTGGGTATCCTTTCTGTTGGGAAATGTTATACTGATATTCTGCTTCTGTTCAAAACCACAGTGCAGTAACTCAGAATACCAGAAAGCAGAAATATTGAAGTACATTTTAATTTTATGTTTTTGAATTTGAGGAATGTAGTCAATTGTTTTACCAGACTAATTTATGTTTTGTGCACACTTGACTGAATCTACTTAAATCTTATGTATAGGCATGGTGTATATAAAAAAAACCCTGAAATATAAAAAAACAGGCTAATTATGAAGTACAGACAACTAATTAAGAAATGCTTTTAAAGAAGTCAGTTTATGTTGCTCTGCTCTTTTCCTTCTAATCTTAAGACTTAACAGTGTGAATTCTTGTAAAGAAACAAAAGCAAACAACAGTTTTAGGAAGAATAGAACCATTTGGGGGCATAATAAATTGAAAGAGATGGGATTTATCCAAAGCCCAGTCATACTCATTATAAAAACAAAAAGTACACTGTGATTTCCCCAGGCATGTAGCTTCTGGTGTTTTTTTTTTCTTTTCTAATTTGTGATACATATTACGAAGAACATATTATCAACTTTATTATTTTCAGCTGAAATGGTTTTTTTACAGTACCATAAGTTGCAGATATGAATAAGTTTTCCTTTCATGAATGACAAGGGAAGTAGCTCCTATTCTTTGTTCAGGTACTATGAAATTTCCAAAGCATATTTCTTAGAAGTTGTAAACATAGTCCAGGATTTGTTGGATGGCAGATAGTGCACAACTTGCAACTGGATGCTTAGCAACCATTTACAAGCAAGTTAGAGACTACCACCCCATGGTACATATGATCTGGTTTTGAAGTAACGATGGCCACGTCCCTTCCCTGTGGTCATGGGACCGTATCTCAGACACTCAGTATTTACAGCTGCTTTCAGAATCCTTTGTTCACATGATATTTATAATATATAGATATATATTATATTTATGGTCATAAGTCATGTTGGTCACAAAGCGGGTACCAAAGTCATTTATCTGTTTTAATTATTCTAAGGAGATTTATACCATATAACACATACAATTAGCTCTTGATTACTTGTACTATTTACATTTTTGCCAAAAATCAGTGTTTACTTCCAACTTTGAGCAAAAATTCTACACAGTGAATAAAAGGTTCACTTAATGATTGTGGTATTTGCTTAACAATAGTGGATTCATTTAATGGTGATATATTTAGTAACCACCACAAAAAATAAATTGAAAAGTCATGTGATGACCTGCTTTTGCAACCAACATCACTTATGACCATAATGGACAAGCTTCATTACTGTCATAAGTAATGAACAATTACATGTATGTTCTATATGATATAAACATCCATAAAGTAATCAAAACTGACAAATGACTTTGCTACCCAATCAAACCATTGCTTCCCCCACCTTCTTACCTTGTACCTCTTGCCTCTTTTTTTCCTTCCCCCATTTCCCTATTAACTTTGTTTCTATTTATATTCTATTTGCATTTTTATTATAATGAATTTTAATTAAAAAAACCTTTTTGCTATTCTTTTAAAGATATTTGGCGGCACACACAAATGTATTTAGTACTAGCAATCTAATTCCAAAGACAATTTAAATAGATATATTGGAAATTATTATCTGACTAAAAGGTGCTATATAGCTCTATAATACTTTATGCAGTTACCAGGAAACTAATGGTGAGCATTAATCAATACTAAAATGCATATTATTGGATAAGTGCATTATGCTACAACATAGAGGTATGATAAATAAACATTGCTAGGGTTGTAAGAACAAATATTTTTATAACATCTTTTCTGTGTTTGACTATTTTATTCTACTACACTAATCAAAAGATTTATGAAAGTCTCTCAAAGTAGTGCACTTGCCAAATCTTGAGTCATTTAAAACCAGACTAAATAGAAAATTTGCTAATACACTGGAGGGAGGAACCTGACAAGAGACAGGGAATATATTTCTATTGTCTAATGTATCTTTTTTAGTATCTCTTGGAGCATCTGATTCTGCCACTAAAAAATGACATAGTAGCTCACTTGAATAGCAGTGAGCAAAGGAATGAGGTTATATAGACTGTCTTATAAGTTCAACAAAGAATTTTAACACATGCTCAGGAAAGAACTTAATTATGTTAATATCAGTTTGCAATGGCTTAACATTCTGTTTCAAAGCAATATAATTACATCACAATGCTTTAAGAACAATTCTACAGTGCATAGGCATCTATGCAGATTTAACAAGGACCTCTGAGGTTGATCCAAAATGAAATAAGGCAAAACTAAGAAAAATAATAGTATTCGTATATTGATAAAGTTATTGTAATATACCTCTATCTTTCATATACAACAGTGAAGATATAAAGTACATCTACAATTATTTTCAGACTTAGTCCTTCAGAGTAGTGACTACGGACAATATATTAAAGGTTTACTGATTTTAATGAGACTAATTCTGGATCTGACTCAATGTACTATAGTTTAAGAAGATTGCCAGACGTGGATTAATTTGGTTGAAAATGTTGCAAATTTAATTCAACTTTATCTTGAGATTCTCCCCAGATTTTAACTGGGATTCTTATCTTCCTTATTACAATATAGCATTATGCCAGTATTGAAACATTACCTAATAAGACTACAACATAAGAAAAGCTGCCAGAAACCAATACAAATATTTAAAAGGCTTAATTTCTTACGTTCTCCATTCTTTACTCACAGGCACAAGCCCCTTTCTCATCTTTTACTTTTTCCCTTAATTTCTCTTAAAAGCTCACTTCAGATTTTAAAAACTAACAAAAGTTATCTTTCCATCTCCTTCTTATATCATATAAGGAAGAAGGAATATTATATATGATCACCACCTTGAGTTATTTACAAAAGAAATAAAATAAAGGCAGGATATAAATAAGTAGGTAAATATATTTATATCCAGATACCTTAAGAAGTAAGAAGACCATTAGCAAACCAGTGACAAACAGTTTAGGGTGATTTTTCCAGAGTCATCCAAAAGAATTTGTAACTAATTTGAGGTTTGATATTCCTAATCCCAGCATAAAGCAGCTTTTATAAATACTTATAGGAAAATAGCCAGCAGAACATATAGGATAGAGGTATTTCCTGCTTAGGTTTCCAACTATTGCTATTTTATACTAATACAAATGAAATTCAAGTAATACTGAAGAAGCTTGCTACTATTTCTGGGATGGAGGAAGAATAATTGAACAATGATTAATCACCCATTTTTGAAAATAAAAAACCCAGTTATGATTCAGAACTACCTCCATTTTTCAGCAAAATTTTCCCTTGATGGGTGTAGAAGAGAATTAGAGAAAAATTAGAGTTTTAATATTGTTATAACAGAAAATAATTTTAGATAGTGTTGCAGATTAAACATAAAATCCATACAGATCAAATTAGGTCTTAGATGAAATGGGTATTGCTTCAAATTGTAAAGATGCAAAGATTCATATGATATAAACTCTTCCTCCTTCAATATAGTGCCTGCTACTGAAGAGTTAAATTCTTTATCTTTCAAATTATATGAAAAAGCAAATATAATAATGTTTTGGTCATAAGGGGAAAAATTAAATGCATATTAGAATGGTTTATGTATTAGGCAAACTCAGTTGCTATAAATAAAATGTAAGTTTTAAGTAAGACCTTCCAAAAGAAATATTTTGCATGCAGTTCTCTGTGGCATTATAAGATGCAATTATGTATCATGTGTATTACAATCTATATAGGGAAACTGGATGCCCTAACCTTTATTTATCCAATTGCCCAGAGAGAGGAAAATAATACCTTCTTGTGTCATTGACAGATGGCATATACCACCTTTTTCTGTTACATAATGCAATAATGACCAAACCAATTCAGGCAGCAATTTGCTAGAGAGATGTACATCCATTTGTTGCACAGTTGTAAACTGAGTCTTTTTTCTGATAGATGACAATACTGCTTGTTCAACTTACTGCAGGTAACAATAGAAGTACATCATTATCATTGCTGTAGCTTAGGACATGCAGCAGAGTGCTCCCACTAGAACACAATTTGTTCTTTGTGAGTGAGCCAATATCCAGTCTTGGCATGAGAGGATATAGGCTTCTCCCAGCCACATTCCAGGAACAGGCAGGATTAGGATTGTTTGTGATCGGGATGACAACCTTTCTAGATTGTCAAAAGGAAAGTAAAATAATGTCTTCTTTGAGTCAAACTTGATGGGTGACTTCATGGATATGGCCATGTGACTTTTGGGGAGCAGTACAGAACTGCTTTCTTCTGATATATGTTTCAACTAATTAAGATATCAATATATAGTCTATCCTACAGCCCTAATATTTTCTGGTGGTCTACTAACTAGACCCTGTTTAGCTTCTGAGTCAAGAAAAGATGATCCAGAGTTACATCATGTTGATGTTATTTTATTTTATTTTAATTATTTTTACATAAATGCCCTCAAGAAATGCTTGTGGTACATTCATCATGTGGTAAGCCTTACACCTCAATTCTGTGAAAGAGTTAAAGTGATATATATCAATTAAGAATAGCAGTGAACAGGGTAAAATAATACCAGAAATGAGGATCTAGATGATAGATCCATCCATAGTTTGGATACAAGACAAAAGAACTATTTAGGATGTAATATATATGTGAAGAATAACATATTCTTTAACAAGGCTTAAAGACAGTGGTGGTATTCTACTGGTTTGGCCTGGTTCTGCTGAGCCGGTAGCGCTGATGAGCAGTGGACTCCGAACCAGTTCTCTCTGACACTTTGCTGTTGGTCCTACCCACTTGCCCAGGCTTCCACAGTAACCTTTATATCCTGGTTTGGAAGCGTAGCTGCTTTGCGCGCCATAGCAGGTTGCTGTGTGGCAGCTGCTGAAGCGACAGGGAGAGTGCAGGATTGCAGGAGGTGAGTCAAAATGCCTTTGGACCTGTGTGCACAAAGTGTGTGTGTGCATGCAAAGCACGCCCACCAAGCCACACCCACTGAACCAGTGGTAAACATTTTTGAAATGTACCACTGCTTAAAGAGTATAGCAAACTATTGTCCCTGACTCTGGCATAGCAAACATAGGAGGGTTAGGGAGCCTGGTTCTCCTCAACTCAAAGAAATTACCAATCACGTTTTAGAAGAAAAAAGAAAAATGGAACTTCTGCTTTCATTCATGGCAAAAAGGTTGCCTCAGCCTTAATACACAGGTGAAGAAAAGTAAAACTTTCCCATCTTACCTCATTCCTGTGTAGGTTTCACTGCAGACCAGAACTGTGTAAATTATATTGAATCTTAAGTCACCTATTACCTGTATCTCATCTTAATCCATCTATATCCTATAAGTAATGTCTTTCTTCTAGGTAAGTGGTATAATGATACAGTATTCTATTGTAATCCAGAAGCAGATAATCTCAATTTATTTAATAAGAGGAACACCATTATTGCTGAAAAAGACTGTTCACTTAGAAAAGTACATCAAGTAGACTTTAAGCCTCCCCTTGAAAAAAAGTCATTTAAATCAAATTTCTTGCCATTTTGGAGGCACTATCTCCCAACTGCCTCTGCTAAGTAACAGAATTTACCTACAAAAGCACAATATGTTATTTCTTATTTGTCATTTTAGAAGAAAGTATCCACCTGGTATGGTTTTAAGAATTTTTATTTAAAAAAAAAAACACATTACCTCCCATTCTAGAAACAGAGTTACTGTCAACTTTTTGAGGTAGACCAAGCCAGGAAATAAACACCACAAGCAACAGTAGAACTTAATTGATAAATACTACAATAACAGAATCTTGAAAGATTGGTAAGAGTTCCTATTTTCTTCTCAGTCATATCTAAGAGAGTTAAAGCAAACCAGTCTTTTATTTATTTTTTCCTTGCTCCTACCTTTCTTCTCTGGATTAACTGATACAAATTTCCTTCTCTATACTTCCATACAGGATCCTTACTCTTGCAAAATAATTGATATAAGAACCATAGATCAAAATGTAGTCTTATTACTGAATATTTGTACTTATTTATTCATCTGTATCTCACTATTAATTTTTCCCACAAATAACTCAAGACAGTGAACATATCCAATAAGATATAACATACCTTATTTTTCCCACAATAAATATCCTGCGAGGTGAGTTGGGTAGAGAGAAGGAGGGAGGGAGGGAGGGAGAGTGAGAGAGAGTGAGAGTGAGACTGGCCCAAGGTCACCCAGCTGGCTTTCATGACTAAGGCAGAACTTGAATTCATAGTCTGTCAGTTTCTAGCTTGGTGCCTTAGTCACTAGATCAAACTGGTTATTATTTATTATATTTTTCTTACTCTTATTCTTCATTTTGTAGGACAGAAATACATATTTTAAAAACAGCTTTTCTGCAAAAGATCTGAACTGTAGGATTGTTTTGAAACTTCTATTTATTACACTATGGCCTTGTACTACATGAATTTATACATATGTATGAAACAATTCTAGCATTAAATTCCCACTCTTTTCAATAATTGGAGATCATAACATAGGCAGACACCTAAGAATTCTTGGTCACCAGGTCCAAGTAAATGAAGCTTTTTTCACTGATGCAGAAAATTAGTGCACTGGAAGTTATATAGGAAAAATATACTTAATCAATTCCTTTTGTGAAATTCTTAGACTTCAATCAGAGGAGGAGGAAGAGAGGGATTCAGACATTCATCATGAGAAAAATTGAAGGTTGGGAAAAAATAGGATTCCAATTGTACGATTGTAGAATACTTAGTTACCTTTTGTTATTGTTATAATTATAATTGCTTCCTAATGTTTCTGAGATTGTCTTGGAGAGTTCATAACCATATCTCATTTTTTTACCTCAGGTTTGGGCTTGAAAGAAGAAAGAAAGCAGGGACTTAATTTTTTTATGGAAATAATATAGAAATCACATCAGCTTCCTTTTGCATTCAGGGTAATGATAGATAGAAATAAGTTCTGGTTCTATCTTCTTATGCATACAGGGTAATTGATAGAGAGTAATTAAGTGAAATTTAAACAGAACTGTATAAAAATCATCCTTTTTAACATAATAGCAGAGATAATTATGCAAAAAGAATTGTAGAAACTTCCATTTTGATACATATATACCAGAGGTGGTATTCAGCAGGTTCTCACCAGTTCTGGAGAACCGGTAGTAGAAATTTTGAGTAGTTTGGAGAAGTGCCAAATACCACCTCTGACTGGATTTATAGTACCCTTCCTCTGCCATGCCCACCAATCCACACCCACAAAACCGGTTGTAAAAAATTTGAATCCCACCACTGATACATACCGTGTACACACACACACACACACACACACACACACACAGCCCCATTGGAGCCCAGGAGAGGGTGGATGCAGCCCCTATGGTCCATGAGGAATGACCTGGGGATGAGGATGAGACAGTCCTGGGTCCCTCAGGACTTGGGAGAGTAGATAGGAAGGAAGGGAGGGCACAGGCTGACTGAGGTAGTGGGGAGGAGATGGAAAGGATAGGCAGTGTAGCAGTGGAGCTCAGGTGACGAGCAAATGCTTCCCCTTGATCCTCGAGCGCAGAGAATGGACAACAGGCAGAGTCAGAGCAGGGCAATCTGACTGCTCAGGAGGAGGGTGCCCTGCCCCTCTTCATGAGGGTCACCTGGAGAGTAGCATTTAAGGAGATGCTGTGGGGAGGGGCTTTTTTGTACAGATGTTGTATTTCACGGCAACACTCTCCACAGCTCCAAGAAGAACTTTGCTCCAGAATCCTTGCTGTTGTTGACTAAAGTTTGATCCTTTGCCTTGACGTAGGCAAGCGGTGCAGCTCTGTCCCAGATTTTTGCTGCATTCCCGGTGGCCTCTCCGTGCTGCAAAGTTCCAAGGCATTTATTGTGAACTTTACCGAGTTTGAGATCCTGTCTTACTCCCAGAGAAGTGCTGTTCCCATAGACTTCCATTGCTGGGAAGTTGCATGAAGCATGTGGGTGTGGGTGTTCAAGTCTTGCTCTTGGACTGTAGGTGTAACCCAAATTCTCTGTGGGCAGACACTTTGGGAATGGATCAGGAATAGCTGGAATGTGGGGATTTGGGGGGATGGCGGTTGAATGAAGGTTGACAAGCTTCCACCTAATACATGTTGTATGCACACACACACACACACACACAGACACACACACTGACACAGAAAGAGAGATACATACATACATACAGTATGTACACACACACACACACTCATACACACTAATTTCTCCAGGAAATCAGCTTGTCTTCGCTTTTTGTTTTATACTTACAATAATTCTGTGATATGGACTGGGCTCAGAAGCAGAGATTGCCCAAAGTCACCCTGTGAATTTCCAATGCTGGGGCTGTATATGAACCTGCATTTATCCAGTTCTGGCTGGAAAGCTAGAAAGAAAAAAACCCTCTAGCTTTTCTATAAAAAAACCTTCTCTTCCTTTATACTTTATACTTGGTGGAAAAGATATTCATATAATCATACACACAATTTATTTTCAGTCTCAAACCATGCTTTATGCTGAAAGAATATTCACATTTCCACAAACATTTTTTTTCCAGGATAGACAGTTAAAGCAATTTGAAACTGCTGTTTATCTAGTTTTCCCACCAAATCCAATAACCATTGCCACAGGTCCCCTTCATCTCTGAATATATGCCCAATGAAATTTACAGACCCTATTGTTTTCCTCTGCTACACCTCTCTAATTCAGTAATTCCTAATATATGTATAGCACATTCAGAATCAAAAACAGTATTACTTAAATACTGTTTGCTAGGAAACAATAGAGAAAATGGGACATCACTCCCTGGTTCTGAAAGTTCGGTAAGTATTTGCATGGCCTCTCAGTGACATAAACTGCTAGACCAGATCGGTTTTTGTGTTCTAATGTTCTTCTTGTGTTCTTATGTTCAGTGCCTCAAGCATTTCCCCTTTCACAGCTGTTTCAGAATCTGTTTAGATGAATATTCTTAGCTACAGTAGAATTAATCCCATGTCTTAATGTTATTACATAAAGGGAGGGAGGGAGGAAAGCCTTCCAACTTCTGCCCCCTATACTATATATCAAAAATTAACTCATGACCTCAGGTCTACATCACTTTGAATCAGTGAGACTACAACTGAAGAGACCCTTTGATATGAAGTGTCAAAGCAAAGCACTGCTTTCATTTAAAAGTGTCAGATAGTAGTAACATTGCCACTCTGATAACTGCCACATGCAAATTATCTTTTCCCAGTCAGTCATCATGACTGACAGGATCGAGTTGAATATTGTGGTGTCAACCTTCCAAATCAAAATGCTGTTTCAAATCATGTAAGCAGAATGGTCAAAATGGAGCTCAAGATAAAAAAAAAATCCTCTAAAAGAGCACCTGAGAAACGTAATGGATAACAGTTATCAGTGAGTAAATGCAGATTGCCCACTTCCTCTGCTTTGTGTCCAAAACAGCAAGAAAATGAACAAGCTATCGCCTTCAAGTTCCCAATTTAAAAGTTTCTAATTTGACAGAAGAGAACTGACTGGAATTCTTTTGGTGTAACTTTAACGCTCCTTCTAATCATCATCTTCTTTTATAACAACCCTATAATCTCTTGCGTGATGGAGTCTGGGCAACTGTATGTAACTGAGTGTTTAGTGGCTGGATGCCCTTCCTGTCGCCAGTGTGAAGTTATATTCAGCAGAAATATTCTCATCATGCCCAGAGAGAGAAATATCAGCCTCTACCTAGGATTGAACTCACAGCCTCCTGATTGTGAGGCGAGAGCTCCACCACTAGGCCACCGCACCTCTCTTTATCCTTCCTTCTAATGTGTACTGTTAATTCAACTCTTAGTTTCTTATACCCAAGATCAATTGTTTTCAATCCAAACTCTAAAGAGGGAAGTCTTCTAGCTACTTTGTTGTCTCTTTACCCTTCACCACACATGCTCTCTTAAAAGCTCTACATCTTGGAGAAACTTGTGAACCGAACAAATGGAGAATGGTGTTACAGATTTTTTTAAAGAATCACGTGAAGAACTTCTGTACTGTTCCACTAAAACAAAAACCATTAAACATTGTGGATTTATGCTGATCCAAAAGTTCCTTGATTTCTATAAGTCCTATATTGCAAATACGCAGTACAAATTTGTACAAAGAATGAAGAACTAGCAAACTTTAGTAAGATATGGTGCCATTTTAAGCATTTGTGAGGCAGAAAATATTTTGAAATATCAGGAAAATGTAGGGCAATATTTTGAACTGTACTGTAAAAGAATTAATAGCACAAATACCATATTCCTTAGGAGTAACATTGATATTCAATTTTCAGAAATATGATATGTTTGAAGTACAAGAGATACCACACTTCTACTTTTCCAAATCAAAGTATCTAGAAATCTCAATTCCATAAGAACTATGACAAGGATAAATGATTATTGAAAGCCTTCCTTCACCCTTTAAGTCCCACAATATAACATTTGTCAAGACCTGTTTTCCCAGGATGTAGCTGCACATGAAACATATGTACTGTACTATTGATACCTACATCAGTAGTGCCCTGTAAACTGACAGTAGCATACTTATTTTCTCTTTGACATTCATTTTACTGTAACATGGTTGGGTGCTTCCTGCTCTTTTACTGCAAAATGAAAATAGCAATCCAAGATTTTTACTTGCAAGCACCAATGAATTCAATAGAATTACTCCTCCCTTAAAATAAGCACTTTTAAACTCTCCATATAGTATAATTATAAACAGTATTGGGAGAAGGAAAAGAAGATGGTGAAATTTGTATGTTACAAATATTGCGACCACAAACACAAATATGTAAGGGTTTTCAGTATGTTAAAATGAGGTAAAGGGTGTTTCATATAATAGCAATGGAAAGACTTATTTTTAACATTCTGAATTCATTATAAATTTCCCCAATGGTAAGAGCCGGACAATCACACATAGGATGTGGATTTTGCTATTCTTGGACCAGATTAAACATCATCTCTCCTATCGTCCACACATTTGCTTAACCCCTCTCCATTCTGCAACAGAAATGTAGAGTTTTCATTTAAATGGTAGCGTGAATAGTATTTTCATTTCAAAATGGAACAGAGTTCTAGTTCCAGTTAGACCTCTATAATATTGATTTTAACAAGCCCCATATTTGGTCACATTGTGAGCATAGTTGGGAATCACATTTAAATAAATATGGAAGCTGATGGAGGCAGTGAAAAGTTATCATCCAATAAATTCCTTATCATTGTCCCATCAAACTGATTTCATTTCTCCTAACTGTATCTCAAATTCTGTTCCTTATGCTTCAGTTTTTGAAACCAATGATGTACATGAGCATTTATTTGCATCTTGCTATATGAGCATAGCATTCAACCAGCAGTGTTCATTTCATAGCTATGAGAAGTAGAACAGAGTAACACAGTAATTTTTCTACACACGAATGACTGATATATATATACTCCTCAACTTATGACTGAAATTGAGCCCAAATTTTCTCTTGCTAAATGAGGTATTTGTTAAGTAAGTTTTGCTCCATTTTACGATGTTTCTTGACACACTTGTTAAGTGAATCATTGCAGATGTTAAGTTAGTAACAAGATTATGAAGGGAATCAGGCTCTATCTATCTATCTATCTATCTATCTATCTATCTATCATCTATCTACTGCAGTTTCTATCTGTATCACCTATGTGTTCCAAAGCTTTTTGCTGTGTCTCCCCAATCATAGCAAAATTGCATCTGAGGAATACAATGACAAGCCATTGCCCCAAACCTTAGAAAATCTACTGTGGTGGCAATTCTTTGCCCTACTTCTTTGTGTGCTGTAATTGGCCACTCTATCAAACAGGCAGCAAAAGAAAATGAGTTTGTTTTGTTTTCTGCTTCGTGTGTGTAATTTAAAGGGATTTGTTCTTCCCCTCACCCCACCCCCACCCCATTTGAGCTCTAAATCACTCATACAGCAGACTAAAAAAGAAAAACAAGGACATATCTTTAAAAAAAAAATCGCTGCATTTGAAAAAGGAAATGTACCGTGTGTGATACAATAAAGTAATAATATTGTCTATACCCTACTCTTTTTTTCCTGATTAAAAACTAAAGCTCTACCTATCAATTATTCCAGCATGGAATGATTACCCTAGTCATGTGACTTCACCCAAGTATTCCCCCCAATGGAATTCAGGGCAATCAACCCTCCTAAGCGAAAGGCCATTGCCAACCACAGAGTAAGGACCCATTAGCCTTGTTTGTGTCCTAACAAAGGAACCACCTCCCACACTTAATGAGTCACCCACTGCATTAATATTGCTCATTAAGCGGCTTTAAGCCTAATGTGTTGAAATACATTAAAGAGCAGCTGTAAATAAAACTGCTGCGGATTCAACAAAACTGTCAATCTTTAAATAATTGCAGAACTGGAAAAGTTACAATTAATGTCAGTAGTTAATGTTGTAAGTGTTGGAGGTGGGAGTGTTGCAGCAATAAACAAGTGCAGTCAATTACAATTTAAGGGCGAATCTAAATTCCCGCACTGCTGTAGCTCAGCCGTCCTGTCTGAAACTGGCAATTGGGTTTCTGTTGGTCAAAACAGCAGGGACATCATTTGTTTTCCCAGAGAGTGCTCAAGAGTTGTGAGAGTGTGCAGTTTGGAAAACTGCCGCTTTAACAGAACATAGGTATAAGCAGCAGTGTTATAAAATTAACTGGATGGAAGCCAGATTGTTTGGCTGAACAAATGTAAAGAGAATTAAAAAAATGCATCGACCATTGTTCACAGCTTACGTTCACCAATATATCTTGACAAGGGTTTAAAAGTTAACACGGCACAACCTTCTTTTGTTAGGAAGTATCTTAATCACCTGCAAAATAATTTTCTTGCTTAGCAGATAAGGAATGTTCTAGCTCTTAAATCAATTGTTTATTGTGCTTTACTGTCTACATATTTTAGAAATAAGTCATAATAATATTCCATATAGTATAGCAATAGCACTTAGACTTATATACCACTTCACAGTGCTTTATGGCCCTCTCTAAGCGGTTTTACAGAGTCAGCAAATTGCCTCCAACAATCTGGATCCACATTTTACCAATCTTGGAAGGATGGAAGGCTGAGTCACCTTGAGCTGGTGAGAATTGAACTGCTGGCAGTCAGTAGAATTAACCTGCAATATCTCATTCTAACCACTGGACCACCATGTTATAGTATTCATACATGCAAGTCTATGGAATATTAGATTGGAGTTGAAATTTGTCTTTGCTTTTTATTTATATGTTTCAAAACTTAGGATATCCTAGCTTCAGCAGATTTTCAATTTTAACTCCATCTGTCACAGCTTATAATTCTTTCAAAAGATATGATTATGATTTCTTTTCAAAACCTGGTTGCTCCATCCATAACAATCTTCAAGGAAGCAGAGACAAAAATTACGTTTTGAGGACAAGAGCTTTGGAATCATGTTAGCAGGTCAGCGGCATCCATTAAAGTGGAAAAGTCAAAACAGGCAAGATGATAGCTGTGTGACTGTGTAAACACCCCACCTCTTTATACACACCCGCCCAATTTGACCTTCTTTCTGGATACTGCTTAAATTGTGACAAACAAATGGATGGTTATCCACATGCATTTCATTCTTTTCCATTCCATCATATTAAGCATTAAAATTCAGTGACAACAGTTGAAGAAGCCTCAAGGGTTACATCCAAAGGTTAGGTGTGACATTTGTCTTTGAATTAACAGTCATGCTCTATTTGAAATGTGACAATATAGGCTTCTCACAACAACCCCTGGGATCATTCTCTGACTGTTTCCATCATCCAAGTGTTTCACTGACAAATAACCCCAATTATCTGATCTTTGTTCTTTCATTGTTTTATTGCATTTAATATTCTAAGCTGCCCAGAGTCTTATGGAGTTAGTCAGCCTCTCAATTGAATCCATGCATCTACCCTATCGCAGAAATTTAGAGGCAAATGAATATAATGGGTTCAAAATAAAATTAATTTTCCTCACACTAATCATGCTGTCATGTTGCTTAGAAATGTACACAATAACAGAATTCCTGAGTGAGGTGTAAGGAGTTGATCAACCATCTGCATCCTACAAAGGCTAAGATATTTCTCAAGTTTATGTTGTGTTTAAACAGAACCCAAAAATAATAGCCAGCTGCAAGCAAACAATTTTTAACAGAATAACAGAATTGGAAGGGACCTAGTCCAACCCCCTGCTCAGGTAGGAGACCTTATATCATTTCAAACAAATGTTTTTCCAATCCCTTCCTAAAAACCTTGTACTCCTTAGTTCAAGATTGGTTTTTTCCTTGATTAGTTTCCATCTATTGCCCCCTGTCCTGCCTTCAGGTACTTTGGAGAATAGTTGACCCCCTCTTCATAGATATTGGAAAACTGTTATCATGTCACCCCAGTCCTTCTTTTCATTAAACTAGACATACCCAATTCCTGCAATTGCTCTTCATAAATTTTAGCCTCCAGTCCCCTAATCTTCTTTGTTGTTCTTTTCTGCACTGCTACTAGAGTCTCAACATTTTTTTTTGTACTGTGGCAACTAAAACTGGATGCAATATTCCCAATGTGGTCTTACTAAAGCATTTTAAAATGGTACTAACACTTCATGCGATCTTGATTCTATCCTTTAGCTAATGTAGCCTTGGACTGCATTGACCATATTTAAAGCAAAGTATACAATTGCTGAAGATCTACACTGGGAAATATTTTTTTAACTTTAGTTTCCTCCTGGCTACGTATGGGTGACTTCCAAGGTAGGTCACAACACAGCTGAAGAAAATGGACAGACAAGTAGTTTCTGTGTTATCAAGGCTTTCCAGATAACAAAGTTAAGTGGCCTTACTGAAACTGTGCTGCATTTAAGAACAAATGTCAGTGGGTCTCAAAGAGCTGATCTACTAAACATCCCCATGTAAGCATCTGCTCCTATTAATGAATATAGTAGAGATTCTCAGCTGGAAGTCTCACTGAGCAGCTTTGAACATTAGTATGTGCTACAAAACATGAAAAACAAATGATACAGTATTTCACATGTGTAAGCTTGTGGCTATTGTTATTTAAATATAAGCAATTCATCTTTTTATTATTTGTTTTAATATGTTCATGTCGCTATGATAAAAGAAAATTTCCATCTATCAAGCTATTTACATTTGTCTCTCGAAATTAGAAATATTTTTATGCAATCCTAGAACCAAGCAAGTCTATACCAACCAACAATATCAGGAGACTAGCAATGAATTAAAAAATATTTAGCAATCACCTTTACTCACTGACTTACTTTATACATACCAATGAAACCCTTCCTGATATTGACCAAGTATGGGGAAGTATCTTTGGGTCATTCTCTGAGATGATGTTAGATAAAATGGAAGTTGGACCATAAATATTCTCTTCCCTTCCCTTTTCTTTTTATATACAGAAGACATTGCTGGATTACCTTGGATGAATTGCTTTGTATTCTCAGCATATTTCATCCATTTTTAATGGCCGTTCATCTAATCTGGTTAGGTGCCAAAATATCCTTTGGCACAACCATGTCCTGATAATACAGAGGACAAGAATATATTCAAAAATTATCTATCACTTTTCACCTTGCCTTGGAACATCTTCAATATGCTGTTGCACAATCTTTTTTTTTTACATCCCAGATCTCTTTTCCAGCAAGCACAACTTTTTAACCCTTCAAAATCTGGGCATTAATTCATCTTATAATATATGCATGTAGTTTTGGTAATACAATTAAAACAGAAAAGAGTTTTTAAAAACCAAATAATAATCAATAAGAAAAATATAAGCATTAAGAATAATACCTTTATAAACATTCTCCTACAAGAGAGACATTTCATCTGAGTTTTTATTTTTTGAAATAACCAGTTTTAATGAATTTTAATGCCCTTTCCATGAGTCACTTGATAATCTCCTACATGATTGACTGAGATTCTATTGAATCTGTTACATCGGGAAAAGATATTAGGATTGTCTGTGTGGTGAGATCAGCAATGTTTAAGTTAGATCTTTCCCCTCTTGAACAATATACGTGTCCCACTGGCATGGGATGGAAATTGTATTAATTACCCTTGTGGGTGTGACCTCTGATGGGATATTCACCCCCTTGTCTTGCTAGATTTTTCAGGAGTGTCCAATACCAAAATTCATGGCGTTCTTTTGAGCCACCTGCGAGTTTTGGAGATTGGGGAGATTGTTTTACAATGGCCTTACTCTTCCCTGATTGGATAGTTCCAAAAGATATTGTTGGGGAAAGAGAAATAAGGTATTTTGGCACTTCAGTTAAACAAATACCCAGACAAAGAAATACTACTAGATTTTTACACACATGCTTGTACAACGGTTAAACTGAGTTTTTGCTACTTTTTTCCTACTTCATTAGAATGAGTCCAATGGTGCAACCACCAGAGTTTTTTTTTTCCCAATGCATCAACAAAATAACTCATACATAATCCTGTGCATGTTCTTTTTGGATAAATGGCATAAAGAGCCTCAGTGGTGCAGTTTTTATTTTTATTTATTTTATTTATTTGTCAATTGCTTAAAAGATAATCGTATAAGTATAACCAAGAGTAAAAATACAGGAAATAGGTATGAATAAATGGGGACAATAGGACACGGACAGTAGGCATGATGGTGCACTTATGCATGGCCCTTACAGACCTCTTAGGAATGGGGTGAGGTCAATAGTGGATAGTTTGAGGTTAAAGGAGTGGGAGTTAGAGGATGTAACAACAGAGTCAGGTAGTGCATTCCAGGCATTGACCACTCTGTTGCTGAAGTCATACTTTCTGCAATCGAGTTTGAAGTGGTTTACATTGAGTTTGTATCTGTTGCGTGCTCTTACATTGTTGTGGTTGAAGCTGAAGTAGTCATTGACTGGTAGTATTGCAAGCTACTTCTATTGCAGCCAGTTGCCTGCAATTTGGCAGTTCGAATCTCACCAGGCTCAAGGTTGACTCAGCCTTCCATCCTTCCAAGGTGGGTAAAATGAGGATCCAAATAGTTGGGGCAATATGTTGACTCTGTAAACCACTTAGAGAGGGCTGTAAAGCACTACAATAAGTGCTATTGCTATAATACTTTTGGGGATTAGAATAATGAAGTATGAAACAAATTATTTGAAGATATTTGAGGAAGCTTTTTTCTCAATCCTTCTTGGGATTTTCTTGGGCAAGCTATCTTTTGTAAGCAAATGAACATGAAGGATAACCACACAATCCTAGAAAAAAACCCCATAAATTACAAAAAGTTTAACCAAGACTTTCAACAACCTATTCTGTACAAATACTAAATTTGTTCCATGATTTCATGTACCTTCTGTTACCATGTTTATTCTCAAGTTTTGATTTTGACTGCAGTTGAAGGAAGCCTGAAGTTGACCTGTCCCTCACTATATAAACAGATTGTCCACGTGCACTTTCTCAAATTCTGCTGAATGTTCTGTTTAGATTAATGTCACAGGAAAAATCAAATTCCACAAAATGTTAACTCTTTAAAAGCAGTGAATTAAATAAAGGCAAATAGCCATTATCTTCTAAAACTTCATATAAAATACAGTACAAAGAAAGAATTGATTACAGTTTATTATGACATCAAAGAAGGAGAACAAAGTTGATCTATCTCCCTCTGTCTGAAGTTGCAATAAGTTAAAATAAAATATTGTTCTCAATTTTACAATACTTTTAGTACTCCACTGAGAAAATGGTATGTTAACACATTTGAGTCTTCAGTAACATCATTTTAGCTTTCATTCTAAAATGCCTTGTGCACGTTTTTCTAAACTAATATAAATTGAAAAAAATGAATCAAAACCAACAAACAAAAATCCTAGTCCAAACAACAACAAAAACACTTGTTGAAAGTGTTCTAGGTAATGCTTTAATTACATATACACAAAAATTCATCTAAAATGAATTCTGTACATTCTTTTATTTATCTCTGGCAAACTTGTAAATACTTCACAGATAATGATTTTCCTATAATAAGCTTGTTGTCTTAAATCTCTAATGAGAAGTTTTAGAAGTTAGTCACAGGATGCATTTATGACAGTGGTTTGCAACAATTTAGTAGGGAGCTAAGCAACATCTCACTGAAGATTAATAGCTGTGTCATTTCAAGGTTCTGTGGCTACCATTTTAATTAATGACTGTGGGTGATAATAGTTTAGATATGTCTTCATATACATAATTCCTTGCCAATATATCACTATCCATGCTCTTAAAGCAATATCTTCCAAAAACTGTCCTTCTCTTATAATATAACTGTTATCTGCTTTATTTTATGCCAATCCTAGCAACTGAATTGTAAAAAGTCTAAGGTTGCCTAGGGAATTAAATCTCAGTGAATTCCAGCATGAATACTCTAATCCATGCCTTTTGCCTCTTAAACAGTCTATCACAGTTCTGAGTTTTTTAAAAAAATATGTTTTAAACTAAATACGGATGGAAAATGTTTTAGGTGCACATGTTTTGAATGACACAATGAGCACAGTGAAGTGACAAGAACTGGAAATAAATCCATCTGCACTTATTCTCCAAAACATATCAGGGAATACAGTTAAATGAATTGAACTAGGACCAAATTTATTGACAAACTTAAAAACCATTCCTGCAGCAATAAAATGTTATTCCTGTTACCATTTTATGTTGATTACGTCTTCAAACTACTGAATAACCCCAAGACAGTCATGGCTAACATCTTAATTTTAATAAATTCTGTCCAAACCATTCCCCACCCATCTGTACAACAAAGCCTTAGTCAACCATTAGAGTTCTGAGCAGGTAAAAAAGGTTGGCTACAAAAGTGGTCTAGAATTTGCCAACAGGTTTCAGACACTTCAGCATTAACTCTTTGGATCCACCATGCACCCATAAAGATGCCTCAGGCCGACCACCTCTATTGCAGACAACTTTTCAAAATTTCATTGTGAAACATGGTCAAATGAATGCATATATTGGCCTCATCCCACTCCCAAAGGGGGATAGATATTAAATACAGGGAAACAAATAATAAATATTGAATATATTGAATCCAACCCATAAAAATCCTTCCATTCCTCGCCATTCAGTCAAAAAATATAGAAGCTTCTTGGATGAGAAATGAAATGTTTTCAAGGGGAAAAAAACCAAGAAAGTCCAGTTAACTATGACTTGGATGACCGAGAATTTCCATAGACATTTGTCTCATATAGGTAGTTACCAGCACCTAGCCAACCTTGGCTGATCTGGCAAATCTAAATAGGCTCAGGCCTTTGAAAGTTCCAGTGATATAAACCAGACAGAAAAGTTAAACTAACACCAAACTGGATGACAATGATACTCTACTTCCATGCTGTTGCCAAAGAACTACAGTAAATAAACATGGCATAAAGACACTAGGAATCTTGCTTGATTTGAAGGAGAATTTGTTTACTGTCTAAAATCTCTGTGATTTCTATCTCCAGTAGATACAAAGCATTAAACAAAGCCCCTGAAATCCTTAAACTGACTATTTTGTCATGTTCCAGCTCCAACCTAACATCTCCATAAACTCATACTTTGATCACCACTTGCTTAGATATGTGCTTTGTATTCAGTTACGTTTCGAGATGACTCAGAAGCCGTATCTGATCCAAAAGGCATCAATAACATTATTGCTCAGACAGTCATGTTATAATGGAGCAATATTGTTGGGATATTTTCTTTGTTTACAATAATATCTAAAGTGGCATTATTGAAAGCTAGGAGGTGATGCCATTTTGTAGAGGTGGGTTTGCTCTGTCATTATGGGTAAGTGAGCATGTGACAAGAGTTGTATAGGAGAAAATTTATGGCTAGGCATTGTAGTTAACTCTAGTTGACACCTTTGTGGTCATTGTGGCTAATCACCTATAAAGAGGGACCATACAAAAGATGTTCATGCTAAGAGAGCATGAGCAGGTGAAATGGAATATGCGGTAGACCAATGCCTTACACCTACATTGTTAATCATTGGCTTAAATTTGTAAGAAAGTGTCAAGGACTGGTTGGTGTGGCTGCCATCTATAACTTCCTGTTGGCTGATTTGGGCTCTACTACTAAAAATAGTTTTCTATTACTCCATATGTATCTTCCTGCCTTTTAATGTAGCTGGCTTGGGATCCAATTTCTTAACTTTTAATAACACCCTCACTAAATACATTGCACAGCAGGCTTCTAAACTCAATTCAAACCTCCAAGTGTCTATAGATAATAGCACCAAATTCCATCAGGGACCCCTTTGCCAAGATTGCAATGCCACATCTAATAAGAACATTACAAGTACATCAGCTTAGAATTCCTCCCACTAGCTGAGATCAGAAAAACACAGATCAGGTGACAGGCCTTCTCTGCAGTTTGTCACTCCCTGTCTCTGGAAGTTTAAGGAGTCCCTTGAACTGCTTAACAATAATAGTATTTTGGGGGGACGTGGGAAATGCAGATCATATTTCAGTTGTTGAATGTCAGTTTTCCTTATATTATTGAAAGAAGTCAGAAATCATTCTTGGTATATTTTTTCCTTCCTTTTTCTTTGTACCCTTTTGGACTTCTTTCCCTATTCTCTTTCTACAATTTTTCTTCTCTCTTGATTGTTAGTTTATATTGGTTTTTTCTGTGTATGCTTTGTAAAATGTAATAAAATTATTAGAAACATAATAATGCATTTAACCAAGATTGACTGTTTATGATTGCCATCTGGGGAATTTTTATTAACTGTATGTTTTTTTTAGCTTTCTTTTTACTTTTACTGTCTCATACTCCACTCAGAGTCTATGGATTGGGGTGGATTACAAAACAGGAAATACACTTTTAAAAATAAAGCAATTACATTCACACTTACAATTGCGAATTTACAGGAAGATTATGAACTTACATGACATGAATTATTTGTCTTTGGGCATATTAACAGTTTTACAAGATTTCTGAAATCAAACCTAAAGAGCTTATGTTTCCTCCCTCCTCCCTAGTTTGAGGGCAAATAATGTCAAAACACCATGCTAAGTATGATTAAAATACTAAGAACAACCAAGTGGCCATTTTTAGTATCTTAAAATCAAATGTCATTATGCAAGGTAACATTTGACTTATTCTGTCTGAAAGAAGAAATTAAAGCCAGGGTGTCATGTTTGAATTAACAGAACAAGAAGATAATGGCTGGAAAAAGAATAAAAACAGTTTGTCCTTTTGTATTAAGCTAGTATAAAAGGATATAAAACATTGCAATATGTCTTTGAATGTACAAATGTCATCTTTGTCACCTAATTAGTGTTGTCATTAAAGAATGATAATTGTCCTTTGGCTATTATCTTAAAAACATGAGGAATGAATTTAAATGTTTTCACCACATTATATCATGAGCATTTTTATAGCTAATTTCTGGACCTGTGAATTATTCATAACACACTTCAAACTGACTCTCTTGGATAAGGTAATTGACCTTGTCTGTATGAAGCACCAACTGCCTTGCTCTGTGATAATTAAATCTGTGATGTGGTCCATTACTTAATGAGAATGTCTTTTCGTTAGGTTAGATGATATATTATGGGTTTAAACTTGCTATCTAATTCTGCAATTAGAACTTGCACATTTTCACAATTTTGCAAAGGTCTACCATTATAGCAGGAGCATCTATGCTAGAATATATATTGGTGTGGAACAACTTTCTGAAAAGTGTATACACCAACTATATAGAATCACCATCTAGAAATAGCCTTGATTGGTAACTGCTCAGAGATAACTACCAATTAAAATTTGGGTTCTTGGCTTGGAATCTTCTTTAGGTCTCTTGTAACCAGCCTGTTGTTTCATTCCAGGCTACAAGTGTCAACCTAGAAGAAAGTTTTTTCCAACAAAGAACATACAACTACTGCAAGAAATTAGATTTGAGATGAAGTCATTGTTCTGGTTTTCTTGCCTCACATCAATTATAGGGATGAATTTTGTTTTATGTGATTGGATGGTGAACAAATATAGGGGAAATATTGCTCTCTACAGCAGGAGTGTCAAACTCGCATTGTCGCATCATCATTACATGACGTATCAAGACTTTTGTCCCCTTTGCTAAACTGGGCATGGGCATGGCCAGCACGTGACATATCCAGCTCATGGGCCATGAGTTTACCAACTCTGTTCTACAGGATCCCAGATAGCATGGCCAACAGTGGCAAATTAATTCAACAATTTTCAGAAAGCTATACATTCCCCATCCTTGGTACAAATTCCAGACAGACTGTTTTTTTGATCTTCCTTCTTCAGGAAGAATGGCTGGGGAAAAAAAAATAACCCTAGGAAATTCATATTGTCAATGGAATCAATTTTTATTTCTTCAGATTTTTTTATTTCGCTAATGATATCTAATAAAATGCAAAGGATCTGGAAACTCTATTACTAAAAGTCAAAGAGCACATAAAAAATGGGACTAAAATGGAATATAAAGAAGAATAAGCTAATGACAGCAAGTAGAACAGCCAGCCCTAGAAATGACAATGAAAATATTGCACTGGGAGAGATGGAAAGAAGACAAGGATGACCAGTAGCAAGATGGATGGACTCAGTTGTGAAAGTCATGAGTGCACCACTGGGAAACTTGAAGGGGGAAGATAATCATAGAGGAAGTCTGCTTATGTAGTCGCTAGGAGTTGAAAATGACTTGATAACACGTAATCAATCAAACAATTATGAATATATTCCCACCAAATTTTAAATGCTAGTTATCTTTGTTTACTAAAGTGTGTTTTCCATCAGCTTTCATTCATCAAAATGAAATGTAGCACAAGAATTCTTAAAACTGTCTTGCAAGAATGAACCTTAGTTACCAGAGCTTAATTAATATATTAGCATTTTATTTAAATTTATGTATTTATTCATTCATTGTTATTTCTTAAGCACTTTGGATTTTATTACACAGTATTAAAATCATATTGGCACCAATGGATTTTTAGAAGAAAATATTGTTTCTGATAACGAGGACTTTTGACCATTTTTGAGTTATTTCCCTTATGATTAATATTTGTATTTATTTATTCATTATGTTATTTGTTACATTTATTTGCTGCCTATTTCACTCTGGGGCTACTCTAGGGAGCTTATGACAATGAAAATGGAGAAATGAAGTGCCAACATATTAGTAATAAAGTAACAGAATAGCATAAACAAAGAAAAAGTAAATAATGATACAGCAAAATGAGAATAAAAGATGGGTGGCTAGGAAAGCAGGTAGCCAGGGGATAAGTAGGGTTTTCTATCAGTCTAGTAGCCACCACCTCCAATGTGGTACTCTTCCCTTGGTCCCCAGGCCAACCAGCAGAGTCAGTCTTTTATGGAAGAATAGGAGGGAGGGTGGAGGTAGATTTCATGTCAGAGGATAGGATGTTCCAAAGGGTAGGCTCTATGGCAGAGAAGTCTCTTCTTCTGGATCCCAATAGTTGGAGTTCTTTGTCTGATGGGATCTGAAGTAGGCCCTCTTTGCTGGTACAAGTAGAAATGGCTTGTGCTAGTGGGATGAGGCAGTTCATCAGGTAGCCTGGACCTATACCATTAAGGGCTTTAAAGGCCATAACCATCATTTTGAATCTGTAATTCTTCTCTTCCTTCTTTTTAAAAGTCACAATGCAGTACCATTATACAGGTCCTGCTGCCAGTGCACATTATAAAAATAATTTTACTAAAATAATTGGGATTTTACCTTAATCCTTCACTAAAGTCCTATTCATGTTTACTTAGCAATAGCAATAGCACTTAGACTTATATACTGCTTCATTGTGTTTTGCAGCCCTCTCTAAGCAATTTACAGAGTCAGCATATTGCCCCCAACAATCTGGGTCCTCATTTTACCCACCTCGAAAGGATGGAAGGCTTCTACCTTGAACCTCGTGAGATTTGAACTGCCAAATTGCAGGCAGCTGGCAGTCAGCAAAAGTAGCCTGCAGTACTGCATTCTAATTACTGCACCACCATGACACTGCACCACTATGGCTCACGGCTTAGCAACAAGCCTTCCTGAGTTCAATTAGGCTTTATTAGCAAGAAAGTTATAATGGAGCATTAGCATCTACTAAAAATGACAACTATTTTATATTGGTATATTTATTAGTGAAATGATGCAATATGTTACATTCTTATTTCAGATTTGTTTCCTCATCATTTTGTTGTGTATCCAAGAAACTAAAGTAAAACAACTGGGTTATAAAATGCACTGCTTTCAAGTCATAGTGCACAAAAATAACCTTGAGCTTATGAACCACAATTTTAGAATATTGATCGGCTTTAAGAAAACAGAGAGAAACATCATTGTGGTGGCTCATGTTAAACCAGTGCTTTTGGGTTTATTCTGTCATTTCTGCCTTTACTCCACTATACTTTCTCTGTAGTAATTGTGTGCATCTAAAATGCCTTTAACAATTAATGCTTGCAAAGTTAGAAATTGTATGGAACATAACAATATATAAATATGGTTTGGGACTACTTTGTGTCTTATAGAAAAATGAAATAGATGTCTAAAGTTTATTTTTAGGAAGCAGAGGAAAGAATCATAAAATGACTTTTAACTTGGAAAATATGAATTACAAATGAGATTAATTCATGCGGAATGATGGTGAGCATATGCAACTATAATGGGTTTTTAAAAATGTATATTATAATATACAGGGCTTGATTTTATTTTAAAAATATATTGTTTTACGATATTATTGGATTAAGGGTTATTCTTTATCTTGGAAATCCTAACTATATTTTAATTCACATTTTAGAGTTTGATTTACTACTTTATTGTTACCAGTCCATATGGTGTTTCCATTTCCATTTAATTTGATTTCATTATATATGATTTTATTCAAATTGTGTTTTTCGGTGTGCTCGTATTGTAAACTATTTAGAAAACTTCAGTTATTTAGTGGTGGAAATATTTCAATAAATAAATAAATTGTTATAAGTCATAGTAAGTGTAAAATATTAAATTTTATACTGAATGAAAATTTAATAAACAAACAGCATACAATACCAGGGAATTCTTATGTTGTGGTTCGAAATCCAAACTGTAAAAATTAAATTAAAAAAATAAAAAATGTAAAACAAACCAGATTCATGACCTGAAAATCAAAGGTGAGATTCAGCAAAATTCTGAGTAGTTCGGAGAACTGGCAAATACCACCTCTGACTGGAGATTTTACAGTATCCTTTCCCTGCCATGCCCACCAAGCCACGCCCATAGAACCAGTAGTAAAAAAAATTGAATCCCACCACTGCTGAAAATAGTCTGTTCTATCCTGTTTTACCAGAGACGGAAACAAATAATAATATTTGAAGGAACTGGGAATGGCTAAGAGCAGGAAAGTTGAAGAAAGAGACAAAGGGACTAATTCTGGCTGCACAAGACCAAGCCTTAAAAACAAATGCATACAAAGCCAGAATTGAGAGGATAACAACAGAAAGCAAGAACTGCCTCTGAAAACAAGCTAAAAAACAACAACAGTGGATCACTGCTTAGCTCCTGCAAGAAGATTGTACAAGCTGACTACAAATAATGACATGACAAAATAGCAACAACGGTGATTTGAAACATATGCAAGAAATACCATTTGCCTGCAAGCAAGAACTGATGAACCATAAAACAGAGAAAGTGATAGAAAATGAAGAAGCTAAATTTCTTAGGAAATTTAAAATTCTGACAGACATGCACCTACCACATAACACCCCAGACTTAACAATTGTCTATATAAAGGACATCAAAGTCTGGATAGTGAATGTGGCAATACCTGGACGCAGCAGAATAAAAGAAAAAGAACTAGAAAAGATAACAAAATACAAAAACCTGCAAATTGAAATAGAACAACTGGGCTCAATGCAAAATCTCCATTCCCTTCCCACCCCACTAACCTGCTTTCCAGCTCCTTTCTCCTGTGCAGGGCAATAAAAGAAGACCCAGCTGATCAGCTGGGACTTGGGAGGCAGATAATAGATGGGGGCGGGGCCAGTCAGAGGTGGTATTTAAACTACTCAAAATTTCCACTACTGGTTCTCCAGAACTGGTCAGAACCTGCTGAATACCACCTCTGACTTGAACACCATTGGCAGTGACAAATTCACAATTGGTCAATTGGAAAAGGCAGTTTTACTTGGAACAGCTTGCATCCTGCAACAATACCTTTAACACCATCAAAAGTACACATCTACCTGTCCCAGGTCCTTGGGAAGGACTCGACAGGTGGAAAAAAATGCCAAACCCAGTCTGAACATTTGGCTGACTGCGTGATAAACCATAATAAATATAATAGAGGCCTTTTACTGAAATTGTTTAGCCAAACGTGCTACCTGAGATTATTCATGTTGCCTGCTTAAAAAAAAAAAACAATGTACAGAAGGGAAGGAAATACATATTGTGGCATCACCTCTTCCCCTTCAGCTCTTCATATTGATGGGGTGATTGTACAGTCTCTATTGGTAAAGAAAATTGGAACCATTCTGTTTGTAATGGATACTCTGACTTTATAAAGTGCTTCACCTCATGAAAGCACCATTTTTGCACCTTGACCTCATCCATTATGGCTATGCTAGAGTCTCTTTAGATGATGAAGAGGAAGAAACAATACAGCCAGAGGCTTCTAAGAATAACAGTCCTGGAGGGGCAACCAGCTGAGTCCAGGACTGCACTTTGATTGAGCAGATCTAGCAAGACCCAAGACTCTTGCCTGAACCTACTTCTCAGAGTCTGAGATTCAGCCACCCAGGCGCAAGCAGAGCTGAACGTTAAGGATCCGAGGGCAGAGGGTTGAGCTCCACAGACCAGAGAAAGATCAGCCAAGAGGGAGACTCTGATGAATAACATGCACTGGATGGAGGCTCAGCATGACTGATTTATTGATCTTACTCCTTGGGAGAAATTGCTGAGAACAACCTTTCAAGTCTTATCTCTGTTGTATTTTGCCCTATCATGCTGTGCTCTTGACTCTGGATTCCATTTCATCACATCTCTTTGTCTTTTCCTTTAGGTTTGTTGTTTGTTCATTGGATTCCTGGTCTCAACCGATGTCAAGCCTTGACTACATTACAGTAGTCATCTGTAACTATAAATAAAACTATAAATTCTTTGGTTCTTAAAGTTTGTATATCTCTGGACTGTGGCAGCCAGCCATTTTGCTTTCATGTGGCTTTCAGCTAGCAGTGCCAGAAAGAAAGAAAGAAAGAAAGAAAGAAAGAAAGAAAGAAAGAAAGAAAGAAAGAAAGAAAGAAAGAAAGAAAGAAAGAAAATGCCTCATGGAGATAAGTTGCTCCATCTCGATGAAGTGCTAGCTGAAAAGAAAAGACTTTTGAGTATGTCCAAAAGCCACCATTAATCAGAGAAACCAAGTGTTTTGGCCAGTGCATCAAGTAGAAAGAAAGGACTATTTCACTTGAAATTTCAGCAAAGCAAAATCCTTTCCTGTAGATGATGTGCTCACTCGTCATGTTTGCCCAACAAGTGGTGATAAGTGAGTCTTCACAGGACTTGCTCCACCATGAAAATTGAAGAACACTAGACCTGAAAGTAATGCCATTTTTTTTGACTTTGCACTGCATTCTGGCTCCACAACCACATCCTATGGAAATGTCTTTCAAGCAGCCTTCTGTCTTTTGGACACATCTTATTAATAGCCTACAGATAGCTTTTGACTTACCATTATTGTTTCAACTATTACAACCATTTACACTTACAACAGCACTGGGAAAAATACTTATGACTGGTCCTCATTCTTACAACCATCACAGCATCCCCATGGTTATGTCATCAAAATTCAGACACTTGGCAACTGGCATGTATTTATTATCATGGTTGTAGCAGGCTGGGATCATGTGAACATCATTTGTGACCTTCCCAGACAAGTTTCTGCCACGTAAAGTCAATAGAGGAAGCTGGATTAGCATAAGACTGCATGTTTTGTTTTATAACTGAAGTTATTTGCTTAATAATTGTGGCAAAAAGTGGTAAAATTGGCACAGCTCACTTAAGAACTGTTTTGCTCAGTAATGGAAATTTTTGTTGAGGAGTGGCAATGATCCTTGCATTGCAGCACCTAGAAAGTCCTAATTTGTCAGTGTAAAAGATCAGATCTGACATTGGGAACAGAAATGGAATGAGCAAGCAAGTAAGGAGAAAGATGAATAAACCCACTTTAAGGAGTACAGTAGCTCGCATTTTTAGGACGCTGGATTAGAGGTTAGTAAACCTGCATTTGAGAATGAGTGTTGCTGTGGGACAGGATGAGTTCCTGTCCTTTGCTCCAGCTCCTGCCAGGGACATGAAAGAAGCCCCCATCTCAGCTTCTCCAGCAACAGTGGTGTCACTGGCTAATCCATTCAACCTAGAAGTCCCTCAGTACTTGCAACAAAAGGGAGATGTGCGACCCCACTGTGATGTTGTGTGGTATAAGGAGGGAAAGCAGCTTTCAAATTATATTATAACTGGATCCTATAATCATAATCATCCTGGAATCCCTGCCATGAACCTGTTTCTTGACCTTGTCCACCTGAAGGGGCTGACAGTCAATAAGTAAAGCTTGCCAGACGAATATTAAACATAACATTAGAAAATGGAAGAGTGGAGAGGGAATGTTGTACAGTCCAGGAACTTTTATCACATTTGCTTTCCCATCAGTAAATTGCCATCCATAAAATTGCCTCATTAATTGATACAAGCTGAATAAAAAGAAAATAAAAAGAGAAATTGTTATGTCCTGAGGACTCAAGGAGTTCTCACTCAGGTCCACTCACT
>NW_020769345.1:5573476-5637365 GCF_900518735.1 Pseudonaja textilis | reverse complement strand
TGTTATGTCCTGAGGACTCAAGGAGTTCTCACTCAGGTCCACTCACTTTGTGTGGGCGATATTCCCCCATTCCCATTGGTTGGTTCTCCCCAGCAGCCAGCTATAAAAGCAGGCTGCGGGGGTCCAACTGGTTGCTGATTGCTGCGAGCCAGTTCCAGGCTTGGCAAGCACGGTCAGCCCTTTATTTGTAAAATAAAGTACTGTTGCACTCATGCTCTTGTTCAGCCTCTCATTGCTCAAACTTAACAGAAATACTTGCTACTGTAGACAAAACCATTGTGAGATCTTTTTCATGAAATATGTGATCCTTAACTTGCAAGTTAATTTGATTGAGTCTTGATTTTGGTGAAGAGAATTAAGATATTTCAATTGGCAGGGGGTAAGTGGATGATTCCAATGTGTTTCTTTGTTGTTATCCCGAAATCTGCCTAAACTTCTATATATTAATATAAATCTCTAAAGAATTTTATTTCAAAGCCTCTCTCAATACAGACTACTAAAGGCTTTTGGGGTATTTGGGATAATTCAATCACAACATCCAAACTGAATCTGAACCACCACCCCAGTATTTTTCCATTATGTCTTGATATAATTTATAAAAGTATATTATTATTTTTCCAAAAAGTATTGTACCCTATTTAATATGCACTAAATGCCCCCCACACACAATCACTCAAACTTTTAAAATGAGATTTTTTAAAAAGGAACATAAAGGGGCTTTTTGTAGAGGTTCATCATCATTAGTTTAGCCATTGTCTATCCAATGCAGGATGAGGGCCTCTTTTGCATATTTCCAACTAAGATATCTTTTGCTAGTTGGGCCCACCTTACTTGTGTGTGCTACCTGCTCTAACAAATGCCAGTAAACATAGGCAAAGACATCTCCATGTCAACAAGAGGATTAAGCCACAAATGGTACTAAACCGATAAGTATGAGCATTTAACCAGCCATTATTTCAGCTTTGAAAGAAAACAATATTTTGACACAGCTGTTATAAACAGATTGGACCACTTTAAGTCCACAGAAGTTTCATGAGCAATTTGTCAAAAAGTAGGCCTGAATTCTGCAGTTCAGGGTCAATCTTTTAATTCTAGAACCAAGAATATTTACCTTCTTTAAATTTCAAGTATAAATTACCTATCAGGCTCTATTGAATATTTTATAACAGTATACTTTGGTGTTACACATGACACCCTGTGAATCTTGTATCTGTGACACTGTAGGGATGAAATGTTTTTCATGTCTGAAATGTATTTTTTGAAGTGCTTATTAAAATGGTTACGATAATATGCAGAAATGTGACAGTTCTTAATTCTTAAACAGACTCTCCTTCTGTTAATGCTTCTAAATATATTTAAGAATTGGCATTTAAAGTTTAGAATCCCTAAATATCAAGTTTTTTTCAGAATGAGCTAAAACAGATATTCAACCATCAGTGTTATTTTGGTTATACAAAAAGTGAACAAACAGTATAGTTAAATGGCTAATATAGTCTATATATAGTCTCCAGCTTAACCTTTCCTCCTGTTTGGTTTCAAACTCAAAAATTACAAATCACTGTATTTAAAAAAATGTGCGTAAATGTGTGCTAAATAAATGTGTAACAGCTGCTTCTGCTGGCTTCAATGTGGTCAAGCACTCAGCTCTACTCAGCTAGTTCACAAAACTCCCAAAAAATTCAAAACCATTGGCTTTTATGAGACATACAAACTGACTTCAGCACACCCCTATATATAGTAAATTTTCTTACTATATATTCCATATGTAAAGAAATCTGAGAAAGCAGCAATAAACTTTCCTTTTCTTCAATTTTTAGAATCACCATGCAAGAACTTACTTCTGCACAAACCTATCTCCTTTTTCAGCAAAAGTTATGGACCAATAGCCACTGGTGCTAGAATCCGTTAATTTTAAATCTGTGCTCTTCTGTGTCATCTGAGAAACCAGCTGGGAACTACAGGTTGCAAGGTTCCTTGGTTTATGATGTCCTTTCAAGGTACAAACTGACTGTCTATGCAAGCACTTTAATTGTAATGTTTTACTCGGACAACCTGTAAAAGATTGTCTCTGTTTGGACAACAGCCAGATCCAATTATGTATGTCTGCTTTCCAGCTTATTCTATTTGTAAATCTATCTCCTTCCATCTGCTTGGTCAACCTAAATTTCTCCGTACAATATATGTTACCATTAAAATTCTTAGAATATTGGAAAGCACAAAGCTGGGGAAAGCTGTTCTAGTACAATATAAAAGTAGCTTCTTCATTAGCATCTTAAGTACTCTAAAATATGGAGATATCTTCTCTTTTGGATTGTTCACATTCAGTGACACTTTTCCTTTTATTTTATGGAGACCATTGCATCATCCAACATCTTATAATGCATGCCTTGCAGGCACCATAAGTTGCATGGTTCCTTCAAAACATGCCTGTAAATCTACAATGGGTTAAAAAATATTTATATTTTAAAACAAAATTAGATGATTTAAACCAAGTCATGTGAGCTTTTGGCAATCAAGCCTAAAATATTTCAAAAAGACAGAATAGCTCTTGATTACCATTTTAATCAATATAGTGATTAAAAAATGGATGGATGGGCATATATGCAGGCAGCATTTGCATCAAGGAACATAATCAGTAGAGTATTGGTATCACAGGATCCATTACTTTATAGCAATGTTTCTAAACCTTGGGAACTTTAAACTATGTGGATTTCAACTTCCAGAATTCCCCAAGCAGCGGTCCATTTATCTTAAAGGTTCCCAAGGTTGAGAAACATTGCTATAAGTGCTTTTTAGTGTTAACAACATACTAATAATTCCTGTAGACATTTATTCACTACAGAAAGCTTCTGTACTAAGGAACTAGACAGGATCTTCCAGACCAGGGGTCGCCAACCTTTTGGACCTCAGGGACCACTGAACTCATAATTTTAAATCTCAGGGACCACTAACCAGTTCTGTGGGCATGGCCTAATTTGTGGATGTGGCTTGGTGGTCATGTGACTGGCTGGGCATGGCTTGTATGTAAATATTATAAATATTTATATAAATATTGATATTTTTTTTTATAAAAAAGGGCAACTTTTACCCAAAATCAGGCAAGCAGATTGAGTTTCTCACAGAATCACAGATTCATTCAGAGGTCTATCTATCTGCCATCGGCTAGGTCAGTCTGCCACATAAAATTTGCTTACAAGCAAACTCACAAAATTAACTCACAACATACCATGTATGTAAATATTGAATTTTTTATTTAAAAAAGAGCAACTTTTACCCAAAATCAGGCAAAGCAGGCAGGCAGATTGAGTTGTTCACAGAATCATTCATTGATCTATCATCTGCCATCGACTGCCCGAGTCTGTCACCAAAAAATTGCTTGCTGTGAGTCTGCACTGAATAATAGAACCTTCAGTCCTAAGGGAGGTTCGGCTGTGCTTAAAAGCAGAGCCGAAGATCTAAAGACTAGCTAGAAAGCAAGAAATCCAACCATTTACTGCTTCCTAGCTAATCTAAATCTCTGGGCACAGCAGAACAACTGATGGTCGGAAAAACAGCAATTTAGCAGGCAAGTTTACCGGGTAAGGAGTGAGTGGGCAGGGAGGGTTCCCACGGGCCATGTGGGCAGTGCAGTTTTGTGTTACTGCGCAATCTGGATTAATTGCTTTGGGGGGGGGCTCTGGGGGTGACATTTCTCTGCAGCCCACCAAAATTTTCTCTGCGGCCCACCAGTGGGCTGTTGGTCCCAGACTGTGAGCTAAGCCACCTGCTCTTTAGATCCATGCCCCCCCACCCCATTGTTGGGTTCTAGTGGTAGTGAATTCTTCCTTGAGTGAGGCTCTTGTTCCTTCAGCTCTTAAGGAGGACTTGGTTTTCTCTTTCTTCAAGAAGCCATTGCTGGACCCTACTATACTAGATAATGTTGTTCAATTTTAATCTACTCTTTGTGGGGAAAGTGATTCATAAGCACAGGACTTAAGGATATTATCTGGATCCTTTTAAATTTGATGGTCTCTGGCATGCATAGGACAGGGATGATATAACCATCTTTGCTTTTCTTAACCTCTTAGCAGCTTTTGATGGCATTGGCCAGCTGTTTTTAGCAGAACACATGTTACATTTTCTCTGCGCTACTAACTGCATTGGTTACCAATTTATTTCCAGGTCTAATCCAAAGTGCTACTTTTAATCATTAAAGCCATGAGAATTGGTTATCTGAGGGTTATCTGCTCATCCCATCAGATCCAGGAGTGTAGGCATGTTATGGGTCCTGTCAGCTAGAGATCTAAATTTGCCAAGTCCTAAGCAGTGGGGCTTTTCTGCTGTGGTGTCATCTTTGTGAAATACCTTTCCCCCAGAATAAGATTGGCTCTTCACTTTTGACCTTTGGAAGGTCTTCAAAATCTATCAGACATTCATATTCTAGTGGACCAGGGAAGAAGTGAGATGACTTCTGCATTATTAACATCTTCTCACCTAATATTTCTTCTTGTTTAGCTTCACTTTTGTAGGTTTTTGAATTTTTTACTATCATAATAATATTTTACTACTTATTAATTTAACTGTTTTTAGCAGTGATTTGTGAGCATTTTTCAAAGTAATGATCACTACAGCAACCTAGGTCATGTGATCAAAATTCGGACACTTGGCAACTGTAATGTATTTATGGCAATCTCCCAGGGTCATGTGATCACTTTTTGCAACCTTCTGATAAGCAAAATCAATGAGGAATCCAGATTCACTGAACAACTCTGTTACTAACTTAACAACTGCAGTGATTCACTTAATAACCATGGCAATAGAGATCATAAAAAGAGGCACAATTCACTTGAGAACTCTATGGCTGAACAGCAGAAATTCTGGGCTCAATTGTGGTGGCAACTCAAGGACTACTTGTAAATAGCATACTTTCAATGATCACATTTGTTTGAGTTTCAAGACAGTTTATTTATGGATACCTCAACCTAAACAATCTGAGCATCTTGCTGCAGTGTAAGACACACAGAGCTTTGATTACATAAATAAAGGCTGGAAAGGTGGCTATTAATCCACCCCTTTGAACTTTGAAAATATCTGTCCCATTTTCTGAAGAACCACTTATCTATATCAGTTCGAGCATTTTCTGATAATAACATGTTGCAAGCCATTTAACATTTCTTCTTTGATGACAATTATATATTTGCATTACATATTTCTTGATTCCTTCCATGTACAAAACCCCCATCTATAAAAACACACACCCCCCCCAACACACACACACACACACACACACACACACACACACACATAAGTGTCAGCTTTGCTTGGAAGAAACAAGGCAGCATCATGAATAAGGTTGTAGGCAATCATTCTCAAAATGAAAATTTTAATTAGTCAAGTGATAATTACACTGACAACCATGAAATATTTTCAGAAGACAGGAGACCATGTTCCCTATTGTTTCATATAACAACACCTGATACAGACAACTGTCAAATACTATTTGGGATGATAGCATGAGAATTATCATTTGACGTACATATAAAAACACTTTTGACACATCATTATTTGTTTTTAATCACTTTAGCTTGGTTTTGTGATTAAGCTGAAGAGCTTAGATCTGATTTCACTTTCTTCTTTAAGATATAGAGCTAAATTAATGACCCAGTTAAGGAAGAAGAGCCCTGTTTGATCTAAGAAAAGTTCAGCCAATTTGGTCTAGAAGTAAAGGCACCAGGCTAAAAACCAGAAGACTGTGAGTTCTAGTCCCACCTTAGGCATGAAAGCAGGTTGTGTAACCTTGGGCCACTCATACACTCTCTCTCTCTCAGCCCCAACTCATTTCTCAGAGTTGTTGTGGAGAAAATAGGAGGGAGAAGAAGTATTAGGTATGGTTTCTGCCTTGAGTTACTTATACAAATAATGAGATAAAAACAAATAAAGAACAAAAGAACGGTTTTGTTATACGAATATCAATCCCTTTGTGAGATATCCTTAATATTTCAGGCAAAACAATCTCAAGAGTACCTGATTTCAGCTGCCAAGTATTAAATTGCAAATGTATAATAAAGCATTTTTCATAAACATGTCCCTCTTCATTTTGGGGAAAAATCATCTTTATCTCTTTAAGAGCTCTCCCAAATGGTAATTACATGCTAATTAGTTGTAAGTGCGAAGAGCGCTTATAACTAGAGTAGTTCTCCATTAATGATTGAAGTTCTGTTACTCCCCATAATTATTAGCTATTTTGCCCTATTGATTACTTAGAAAGAGCTTTAATTCTATCTACTACAAATATTGAAAAGACTGTATTTACTTAAATAAAGAATATGAGTAGTCATAAAAGAACTAGTGTTTCTGTATCTCTTTGCTGCCTTTACGTGGGTCACCTGGATTTTTCAATATGATATGTTAGCCCTGTGTTTTCATTTATGTGTGGTAACATCAATAGTTTTTATTTATAATGGAGACTTCCGGTTTGAGCTTCTTCGGTGACAGACCGAAACCTCGTCTCTGTGAGGCTTCAATCCCTGCTCACCGCTGGAGCGCCCCAAGCCAACTGGTTTCAGGGCTAAGCCACCCCATAGAGGTTGTGAAGAAGGGGAGACTGCCTGTTGGGTTGAGGAGAGCCGCATCTCTCCTCCCCAGCTGGCCATTACTCTCTTTCCTGAAGGCGGTTGTAGCGGTGGTCAGAAATGGGCACCACAAAGAAGAACTCGACCGGAAAAGAATGTGCAGGAGGAAAATAAGAGATAGTTTTGGTTGACTGGGTCAAACAGCAAAAGCAACAAATAAGGTACCCTGGAACTGAAACTATTTAAAAAAATGACATTGTTCCCTAAGAAGATTTTTAAGCTGAGAATGAGAGAGAAAAGGGAAAAGATTTGGTTTTTTTTCTCTCCCTTTCCTATACTGACAGCTAAGAGACTTAAGAAAGAAATTGGAAAAAAATCCACTTTGACATTAATAGGCATTTAATGCTGAAAATAAAAAGTCAAAGGAATAATAAAGATTTTTGGATAATCAAAAGCTTTTGAAAACAGGAAAGGAGAGGAAAAGAATAAAAGGGTAGGATCTGGAAGGGAGGAGACTGCCTGGAATTAAAAAGAACTTACAGCAAAATCTCAAGAAGACTTCCAAAAGACACATTTTAACTGAAATATCGCAACAAAAACCCCAGGAAGAGAAAGTGGAAAAAGAAATAGGAAGAAATAAATTTGGACTATTTGGATTACTTGATGATTTCTGGATTTTTGGTTATTGTATTTGAATGACTAAAATCAATCGGGTGGTTGTTTAAAACTGTTTAAAATGGCTCCACTTTTAGAAGAACTGAAAATGGAACTTAAAAAGTACAAAGAAGATGCACAAGAAGGGAGAGGTTCTTTTGGCTTCGTATTTCAATTCTTAGAAATGGAGATTTGGAACTATGAGAAACAACAAGAAATGCCTGCAGAACAAGAAGATTGCGACAAAGAAGAAGCCATCTTTAATGAACAAGTAATCTTAGGTGGGGGAAAAAAGGAAAAAGGCGAAAGAGAATGGAAACTTTAGGAAATGGGAAAAACAACCCCCCAAAAATGAGTGAAAAATAAGTATAAAAGTATAAAATAAGTATAAAATCAGAAAGCAGCAGAAGAGGGAAATGCAGAAGTGAGAATTAGAAGTAGAGAGACAAGGGGGTAAAAAGGGGAGGGAGAAGATGAGAGGGAAGAAAAAAAGGAAAAGAAGTTATAAAAGACAGAAACAAAATATAGAGAAACAGGGCCTATTTAGAGATAATGGGTGAAAATTTAATGGAAAAGGGGATTCTGAAAAGGTACATAAGGTAGTATGGTTATATTAGAAATAGAAATAATTTTAGAAAATATGAAACAATGTATGATTAAAATGTTTGATAAAATAGCTATCATAATCCAGTGGAATGTTTGTCAATAAACAAATGTAACAAAATGAATATTTAATGATTTACAAAACATATGTGAAGAGGAATAAGGGAAAAATTAATTATTGAGATTATATGTGTCTTTAATTGAAAAGAAGTGTTAAAGATGTTAAGATTTTAATGATAGAACTGAATTGGAATAGAATGAGGGTTTATAATTACATATATTTATAATCTTTTTAAAAAAAGAATATAGTGTGTATTGTAAGAATGTACCAAGCAGAATTCAATTGGAAGTTATGTATTATGTATTATATTGAAGCTAATAACCTTAAGGTACATATTGAAGTTTAAATAAGAGTTGAATGGATGTAATTAAAGATATAAAGGTGTCATACTCCAATTAGTAACTACAGGAGAAATTTGTTTAATGAGAAAAGATAATATGAAATTGAAAAGAACAGACAAAAGTATAAATATAATGATTTGAATTGAGATGAGATAATCAAAATAAAATTGAGAAAATTAAAAGAGGGGAAAAACTATACAGAAAATGTAGAATAGTATAAGATATGGAATAGAACACAAAAAGGAGCATGAAATTGAGTTTTGTGTCTGTATAAAGAAGTTCAACCCGGGACCATGCTATTTTCAAAAAAGATGTTTTACTTGTATTTTGTATGTGTGAAAACCCAAATAAAACTTTATTAAAAAAAATGTTTTTATTTATAATTATAAGATTTTGAGTTTTCTTCTTCACTTTGTCTTAGTTTGTCTTAAGTAAATGGAGCAAGCTGACCATACAGAAGTTGCTTTAAAAGATCATGCTATTATGTGTCACTGACATAAGACAGTATTTGCTATTAATATGTTGCTTTTAAAAATGTTTTATACAAATTTATACTTCATATCATTTTGTATTATTGACTTTGGTCCAGTCACTGGATTTCAGGGGTATCAAACTCATGTTGTCACGGCATTGTCACCTGACATCTCAGGACTTTTTTCCCCTTCACTAAATCAGGTAGGGCCAGCTCATGACAGATCTGCCCTACGGATCGTGAGTTTGATATTCATTCCAACACCCATCACAGGGTTATTTGTGGTGGAGAAAATAAGAGGAGGAAAGAATATTAGGTATGTTTGCCGTTTTGAATTATTTATAAAAAATAATGAAGCCATATAAATAAATAAATAAATTATCAATTATTTGATCTTATCCGAGAATATGCTTATTGCTATATTACAGACATTAAAACAATAAAAAACAAACAACAAACCTAGAAAGATTTAAAGTGATGGCACTTACTTGGGGAATTCAGCAGACGTGACTTTTTGCAGTGGTAAATTGTCTCCTGGTCACAATATTCTGCATTATTTGTTATTGCTTCCAGCTGATCTGCACTGCTATTGTAGCTGAAGTTCATGGTATATGGCTTCCTAGCATCAGATCCATGGACATGAGTCAATTCTGTGTTATTGTGCTGTACCACTGTCCAGATCTTGTCTTCTGTGGTGAAATGAAAAGGAAAAGAGATAAGAAAGTGGCCTTTTTTTTTCTTGTTTCATCATTTTGTTTGCTTGATATTTCTGTCACATACATTGGGGCATAGAATATAAAATAGGTATCTTTGATAAAGTGTTAATTCAAAAAAAGGAATAATTTAATGTTTCCATTTTTAAACCAAGATATCCAACGAATTGGAACACATTGCAGTCCAAAGAGATTTACAAGTAACCCCCAATTGTTCTGCTCAGCTGAAAAACAAAATTTTATAAATATGTAAACTTGGAGTCTTACGAGTAATTTTAAGAGTCCATCACCTTATGATTTTACAGCTTATATTGCATTTTTGTTCTATTTTCTGGGTTAGTATGGATCAACACAGTATATAAAAGAAAGGGAAGAAAAAATCCATGGATTTCTATAGAAGCGAATTTTAAAGAGAGATGCTGCTATACCAGAAACATTAATAGGATTTGCCTGATTATTTTTGGCAACAAAAACAAAAAACAAAGCCATCGGTGTTCAAAAACCATGTACAACAAAGATGTGGTGAAAAATAACAATAGCTAGCTAGGTAGCTATTATGATAGGTAGGTACAGTAGGTAGTTAGGTAGGTAGGTAGGTAGACACAGACAGACAGAGAGCAAGCAGACAGACAGATATAATTTTATTGTGTCACACTCCACACAAGGAGATTGTACAGTGAGGTAAGTGAGATCTCTGGATCAGACCATTGTTCTGGCTGACTTTTAGATGGAAGCAGAAAGCTTTGCCAACCTATGCTATTAAGTGGTGACCTCAACGACCCTTGGCTGATGGCAAGACAACACTGCACTTGAGTTTTAGTGTAGTGGAAAATATATTCTGTCCTTTCATTTTAGGAGTAAAATAGAATTGATTTTCCCTCTCTATTATTGGATTATTTACCATAATAAAAAGGAAGTAGGGAGGGAGGGAAAGAGGGAAGAAAAGAAGGAATATAGCAAAAATGAAATAAAGTAGTGTTCATTTTCACACAGGATTTTAAAATTGGCAATAATTTACCATTTCCCAACACAAAAATTCCTTTCCCTTGATTGTTCCCAAGTAACCATTATTCAAAACCTTTCTGGGCTTTCAGGCAGCTCACTCATAACAAATGAGATCCATAACTTCTTTATATGGTCAGGCTTAGCTCACTCATATATGCATATCTGATATCTCAAGTGGACTATTACAATGTGTTCTTCCTGGGACTCCAAAGTAATTTGGGAACTTCAAATTCCCAAAACAACTTTGAAATATTGCTATTTGAATGTTGTTGGGTTTTGTATTTATCAGTACCTTTGGTTTGCTGAAATGTGTTTCAATTATTGGTTAGTTGCATTATTTCCAATATTGGTATGCAGATGTAAGCCAAGGAAAGAGAAAAATAAGGATGAAAATTCCCTGGATAAAATCTTTCCCATCCTCTCTCAACTCCCCCAAAGTCTTCTTAAAGTCCTCACCACATGTTGCATCAATACAAAGCAAACAAATAAACAAACCTCAACTTGGGTACAAAGAAAAATAGCTTTTTATAAGTTCCATTGGTTATGATCAGCATAAGGGATATGGTTAGAAACATGATTTTTTTTAATGAAGTTCTAAGTAATAGTGGTGGTAGTGCTGGGATTGAAGAAACAGGCTGGTGAAAAACCACTGAATTGGAGCTGGAAGCTTGTGACCAGACACAGCAGGAATTTAAAATGACCAATGAGACCTGGGTACTCAGATAATGGCAGGCTGGGATCCTGGTAGATGTGATGGATATGATGGCCAAAACTGGTGAGGATCTTATTCACTTACTAGAGAACAGTTATGGTGAGGCTGGCAGGTTGGGAATGCTGTGAAACACAATTGTAGTTTGTTGGTTTGGAGAATCATGAGCAGTGGTGGCAGGGGAAATCTGAGTACCAATGATTAGATAATTGGTACAAATACCAATGTTTTGGACCTAAGAAGCTGCGTGTTAATCAAATGCAGTTCTCTGGGATGTATGCTGGGTGATGTGAATTGGATGACAAGTGGTTCTCAGAGCCTAATGTAACTGGTTGGAGATTGGGAGATATTAGATTTTTGGAAATTGGAGGGCAGGTGAGAAGATTCCAGTGGGGGCAGCTAAGCTAAGATAGAGTTCCACTGAAAATATGCACAATCCCATATTAAGGCTTAAATTTAGTGATAAGATTGACTTCTTTTTCTGCTGATATCACATCCACACAATGCCAAGCTGCAATTTTTAAAATATAACATGACCTTAACAAAGGTTCATCTTGCATGCCTATCATAGCTGAATTAGGAGGCATCCCAAATGATCATGCATTTTTAGATCACCTATTGTTTGGACTACTGTGATGCACAGGGACATACTGTGAGCGGATATCCTTGAAGACCATCCAGACCTACATCTGATATCAAATTTACGTGATACTCCTTGTTTAGTCCCTGTAACATCTTTACTTATAGGTGCAAATTAAGAAGATAGTTGTCTCCTATAAAGCTCTTCATAACTTAGGGTCTAAATGCCTGCAGGATTGCTTTTCTTTGATTGTTTCTGTCCCTCTGAGAAAGGCTTGTAGGTCAACATGCTCCAGATAGCATTGTCTTATGGGACTTTGGGGACTAGTATTCTCTGTAATCATCCCTGCCCTCTGTCATAAGTACATATGTCTCCAACCTGATAGTCATTTAGGAAAGTTCTAGGTTTTTTTTTCAGCAGACCCTAGGGCAGAGTGATGTGCAATGCTGCATTTGATTTTATGTTTTGTATAATACATAATTACTATGGTATTTCCATAGAAATAATTGCTATTTGTTATTTGTTTGATTAAGATTTTTATCCTCTTCTGACTTGAAATAATAATAACACCTCTTAAATAACATCAGCAAGGACAAAACCATCATAGCTCTATTTAGAACAACCTACATCCTGCAACAATACTTTTAATGCTATTAAATAACAACCCCTGTCTATCCCAGGTCCTTGGGAAGGACTTGATAAATGGATCAAAATGCCACATACAATTTAAATGTCTGGCTATCTGCACGACCAACCATAATAATAGTAATATACACTGCCTTGCTAAGTTGACTAATAAATTAAGAAAATAAATGAAAAAGCCCAATATCATTTCATAAACCTTTGCAATGATTTGGGGACAAGGACCATGAGTTAGGTTACTAGATTTTCAGAATCTAATCTGAAATCTGCTGCTGTTATGGTGTATTTGGCTTTCCTATTCTTTTAGTTACATTTTTTTTTGCATGGAACTAAAATAAAGGCACTACTTCTCTTTACATTTACCTTAACAATTATCTTTTTTAATGTTCTTTTCTCTATTCCACTTGGTTTTCGATCAATTTCCTCAATTATAAGATATTTTATGTAATTTTTCTAAATATACAGTGTATCTGTGTGTGTGTGTGTGCGCGCGCGCACTCACGCACACGTATGTGTATGTGTATGTGTGTGTGTGTGTGTGTGTGTGTATTCTAGCAGTCATGATAATAATTTACTGCATTTACCATTGTCATCCATGACCTTGTGGCATTTCATTTGGTAGATGAAATCATTTGAGTTAAAAAAAAAATCCATTACATGTTTCCTTTACATATCTACTGCTGGAATAACTCTCAAATATCTCAAACAGAAATAGAGGTAAGTTTGTTTGATTTATATTTTAATGTGAACACTTTTCTAATCAACATGCAGATGAATATAAAGCTATCTTTCAGTGTTTATACCTTTCAACAGACTGTAATATAAATTCTCTGATCAAGAAATACATATATTAAGGAGAAATGTACATACATATTTATATGTTGGTGCAAATAACATTCAAAAATATATTATGTTTAAGAAATTTGATTTTTAAAATATGTACTGTGTTAAAACACTATCTCTTGGGAGAAAGAAATATGAATTTATGAACTGATAAAGAAAGAGGGTAACAACAATTTCAAGAACTGTAAAATGGTTTAAGAACCTATGCTCTCCATCTCCCTACTCTATTCCCCAATTTTACCATATTCACCAGCCATAGAAGAGATGAAAGTGGGGAGTGCCAGAAAAAAGCTAGAAGTATGCAGAAATTATAAAATCATAGGGCTCGAAGGGTCCTTGGAGGATGTCTACCTGTGAGAAAACAGCCCTCTGTTTCTAAATGAGACACACCAGGTGTCAACTTCAAACTGAACCTGGCCACAGCCATCTTTCTAATCCTCAATTGCCACACAGAGGAGGAAGGGGGAAAGGGGATTGGAATGCATCACTAGACACAACAAAGAGCTTTCTCATGAGAACCAAGGTCATCTCTACTGGCAACAGATAAGGTTAGGGAAGGTCTGCCTGAAGAGCCTTCCAATTAACCCAATTGGCCAATACGACCTGTGACACTTGGGGATGGGGTCATTTCCTAGTTTAATTAAAGATTTAGAATTGATTTTCCACTGAAGCGGTGCTGATATGATGTACTCATTAAAGAAGAACTTTGAGAAGAAGCCAAGTCTCAGAGTTCTGATTTGCTTATGTTCATCAGTCGAAGCCTTGACACCAGGCTTTTCTTACTTCAGATGAACTTTGAGTTAGGAATGATGTCAGAAACGATCATCTGTTTCTCTGATTCTCTGTACCTTGCCTCTTTGACATTATTTTGGAACTCAACTAGTCAACAATCTCTTCTATGCATTGGACTCCAAAGCTATTTCACCATTCTAGTGCCTGACTCCCTGGGCTTGAATCTATTTATTTATGCAAGTTGCCAGACTACTGGAAACTTGGTTACTTTGCATATAATGGCCCATGGCTTTTTGTAACTTGTTATGAGTAAAAGTTTGCAACTGCCTCTTGGGTTTGAGCGTGAGCTTGGACTGAGACAGGATAGTGCCCATGCGATCCTCACACATTCTTCTTGATCCATGTCCCCCACATGTTCTGGAAATGTGGACCGGTTTAAGAACCCAGAGAAGCCAGTGACAGTACTACAACAACAATTTGATATTTAATAGTTGAATCCATGTGTACTCCAATTGCTATGTAAATATACTGATAAAGAGTACTACTCTTACTTCTAAAGGATATTTGACATGTGTGGCACTTCTAGCATACCCCATGCCTCCCATATATCTTTCTTGACTCTTCTCATATTCCCACATGCCCTATCCAACCTTACAACACAGTGGTGGGATTACCGGTTTGGTGACTACGTTTTGAAGCAAGCAGGAAGTCGAAAGTCATTCTTGTTCCTGCTGCTTTTTGCCCATTCAGGAGATTCTGTTTCAGTAGGGAAATATCTCTGAAATGAGGACCCAACAGGACAGGGGTCATCTAGTTTTTAATAATCCCCTTCACACTTGTTAGTGATTTGCCACCTCCTGGGATTTCCCATTATAAGTGTCAACTTATACAGAGAAAACCCAGAAGAAAAGGGAAAGAGCAATACAATAATGATATATACTAACCCAAGTATCTTTTAAATAACTACCTAAATAATGAATTGAGTATTCTGCAGTCTACCTGTGCAATTTTATTCATGTCTATTTAGAAGTCAAACTTTTAGAGTTCAGTAGCTTTCATTTTTATATTAGAAATGTAATGACTGTTTGGAGAAGAGAAGACTGTTCACAGATAGAACAATATGTATTTATATGCACCCATAGCACAAAGGCAATGGATTAGGAAAGGGTGAAGGCTAGCCATCTTTTTTGGCAACAAGACATCCTGGGTATCAAGCTGCAGAAGAGAATTCCAAACCCCGAAAGTCTGATATCTATGCAAACCCTCCTCAAAATGGTTTATAAAAAAGCAGTGGGAGGTTTTGAAAGTTTATTGCCACCACTATTTCCTTCTTGGCTTTGAAAAACAATTCCAAACCTCCGCAGCTGTTGTATATTTCTTTCTCATAACTACAGTAACAGGATTTCAGATGCTGGCTGAGTTCATAGGATACTTTCTTCAACTGCATACCTTTTTCAGAAACAGAAGTGCAAAGAGACCCCCAAAGAGGATGCAGTTCAGAGACTATGTCAACAAGCCTTGCTTGCTTTCCTCATTTCAATAAACACAGAAGAACATTATCACATTTATGTCCTATTTTTATACTCTCCACTGACTTAAATTAATTAAGTCTTCCTGGATTTACACGTGTGTGAAGAGAATGGGGAAGCAGCTCTCCCTGTCCCCCCACCCTCTCTCTTAGCATTCTCCCTTTATTATTTCATTATACTCTTGGATAAATTTGAAACCAGGTTCAGGTAAAGTAGCTGAAGGACAAGTAATGCTCTTTGCATGACATTAACCTGGAAAAGTTAAATTAAGCTAGCAGAAGCCAAATATCATAAGTGCTTGTTAAACCATTTTGTAATGCACAGCTCACAATACAAATTCTCAGCTAATGCTACAGCTTTATGTGTTAGCAGCTATTTAATGACCCAATTATTAAAGAGTGTGCAGAAGCCCAGAGGCTTTTCGAAAAATGGTGCATTGGGTAGTTTTTTTTTAGATTTTCCAAGTCTGTTTCTTACATTACTTGTCGCTGGAATGAAATGGTAATCCTCATATTTTCTTTGCCTGTCCCACTGAACTTTTCCCACTTCCAGCTGAGCTACCCTTCTTTATTGCAATCTCAGCTGATATGACACAATTTCCTTCAAACTGGTGGCCTTCTGCATTCCGGACATATATGACATAGAAACAACTGCTATCCTTTAGAAATAACAATATTACTCTTATGAGTATATTTACATAGCACTTGGAGTGCACATGGAGGCAACTATTAAATAACAAATGGTTGTTGTACTGTCACTGACTTCTCTGGGTTCTTAAACCAGTCCACATTTCCAAAAGCAATGTAAAGTTTTGTTTTGTTTTTTACAATTCTAGTTTGGATTTTTGCATTCACTTGTTTCAGGGCACTTCCAGTTTTCCATTGTTTATGGTCTTAACACCTCAAAAGCAGACTGAAATCCACCTATGATCACATTCATTTCCATTAACTTTAAAAACATGATGAAGAGCACAAAGCAATTTAATTCAATAAGATTTCCATCCCAAGCTACTTTGGTATAAAGGGGGAAAAAAAATCCCTCTTTCTGGTTCCACACAAAAGAAAAACAAAATTAATTGCTAGCACCTTCTATCGTACTGTCTTGTCATACATCAACAAATCAAACAAACTGAACTAAACAAACTGAGTACCCTACCTGACAGACTTGAAAGCATAGAATCACTCATTCACTCAATAGAAGAATGCTTAGCAACACATTTTGAAACAACTATACAAGCAAGCCTAATCTCTCTTGAAAAAAAAAAATACAGCACAGATAAGTGAGTACCTATCAGCTCAAAATCAAATCCCACAACCATAACCACTACCTCAACTACAATCACAACTACAACCAAAAATAACCACCAAACCACAGCCATAAACAATTACTATCCCTTCAAATAATTCCACAAATAATATCTCCTTACACATCACAGACACCATGGAATGTGAACAGACATGTCCAAATGCCATTTATTTGGTCCCAAAGACACCAACGAATCAGACGATATCACCAAACTTCGTGATATCATAAGCAATTCAAATACAACAAACATCTCTCCTGAAGATATCATTGAAATAACCAGAGATGGCCCTGGGTGCAAATACAATGATGGCTCTGTGGCCCCAAGATTTTGTAGAGTTGTATAACTCTAGTAACTAGTAACCAACAATACTAGACTTAACTGCCTCGATCTCATCTTCTGCAATAGTTTGAATGCAATTTATGGAATATAAATTAAAGATCCCTTTTCCAACAGTGACCACATGATTGACTTTTGTCTCAACATACATCCACACAAAAATCATCAAAATGATGGAATCCCCAATTCTAACTTCAAAAAAGGCAACTATGATCTTATAAACAACGATCTCTCATCCCTTGATTGGCAGTTTCTATTCTCTGGATGCAATACTGTAGAAGATTATTACAACATATTTTTACTTGAAGTTAAAAGAGTCATCAAACTATATGTACCATTAACAACTCCCCAAACTAGAAAAAACGGATTCCCCATAACAATAAGGAAGCTTCAATCCAAAAAGAAATCACTTTGGTGGAAAAACAAATCTGGTCATGTTGCCAACTTGAAAAGCCGATACAAAAATATATGCCACCATATAAAAACTGAATGCACCAATTATCACATTAAACAAGAAGAAAACCTTCTATGCACCAATTCCACCCATGCTTTCTACAATTTTGTAAACAACAAACTAAAAGACTCAAGGTCCATCCCACTCCTGAAAGGACCTAATGGTGAAGACTGTAACGATGACATTATTAAAGCCGACCTCTTTAAAACATTCTTTGGCTCAGCATTTGTAAACAGCAATGGATCATGCCCAGTATTTCCTAGTCGAACCACAGACAACTACAATGATCTAATACATATCGATTTTACAGAAGACAATGTTGAAAAAGCACTATGCAATCTAAAACCATCTCTATCAATTGGACCGGACGGAATATGTGCCTACTTCTTAAAAAAGCTATCCACTGCCATAGCAGTGCATGATCTAAGCATAATCTTTGAAAAATCTTTCAGGACCAACTCCTTGCCAAAACTATGGTCACAAGCCAAGATCATCCCCATCTTCAAAAAGGGAGAGCCCAGCCTAGTTGAAGATTACAGACCAATCTCTTTACGCTGCATCACCTGTAAAGTCATGGAATCAATTATTAACCAATCCATCATCCTCCACCTAGAAACAAACAACCTACTCTCTAATAAACAATTTCGTTTCAGGAAAAAACTATCATGTAATCTGCAACTCTTACACTGCAAAAACATAAGGACTACACAACTTGATCAGGGCAAAGCAATAGACGCAATCTACATAGACTTCTGTAAAGTCTTTGATTCAGTAGTACACAACAAACTACTCCTAAAACTAAAATCTTACAGTATCTCTGGCCACCTGCATAACTGGATAGAAGCATTCCTGTCAAACAGACAACAAATGGTCAAAATTGGGGAGCGTCCTATCAAATTCTGTACCTGTCAACAGTGGTGTCCCCCAAGGCAGTGTTCTAGGACCAACTCTTTTCATACTCTACATAAATGACCTCTGTGATCATATCAAGAGCAACTGCATTCTCTTCCCTGATGATGAGACACAAGAGCAAACAATAGATACAAACTCAAGGTTAATTGCACCAAACTTGATTGCAGGAAATACAACTTCAGCAACAGAGTGGTCAATGTCTGGAATACTCTCCCTGACTCTGTGGTTTCTTCCCCAAACCCCAAAAACTTTAACCTTAGACTGTCTACTATTGACCTCACCCCTTTCCTAAGAGGTCTGTAGGGGGAGTGAATATGTGCACCAATGTGCCTACTGTCCCTGTCCTATTGTTTCTTTTAATTGTTTTATTTTTCTTATATGTATCCATGTATTCATAACTATGTTTTAGTTATACCTATTATCTTGTAAGCAATTGACAAAAATAAATAAATAAAATAAAATAAGCAATAATTACTGTTGAGAGAGCTGCCAAGGTATTCGATCTGTTAAACATCCTGTAAAATAACACCTTTGGTAAATCCCAGGAGTCTAGGGATGAAGTAAACTGAGATTTTGCATTAACAGGAGAACCAATCACTCATGAACTTTGCTGAATTGCTGTATTGCAAAACAAATTTCCTGTTTTCCTTCTATTTCACACAATCTGTATGAAATGAGGTGGGGGAGTTACCATTCTCTGTGTGTCTTTGCTGAGATCTAGTGGTTATCCAGATTTATGCAGCCCAGATGTGAGAGCAATAAAGAATTTTATCAAGCTTAGCACATGATTGACAACTTTGGATGGTTTGCTGTGCATATAATGTTTACAATTATGATTCACAGGTATAGATTCACAGGTATATTAAAGGTCCATCAACATTTACTCTACTGTTCAAGGCACAGCTACTAATAAGTTTGTGAAAAGTTAGATAAAAGATAAAAGTCAGGGAAGGCGGAGACTAAAGCAAAGGGGGAAAAACAAGATCAAATGTGGTTTCAGTTTATGAAAGGAAGCATAAAATATTGTAAAATATTGAAGAAAACAGGAGCTGACGATCGCAGTAGAGTTTGAAGAGAACCTCTTTGGACAAAGAGAAGATGGAGATCAATTACCAATGCAGCATAGTTGATCCTTCTGGGAAGACCACAATGCAGCCATCTCTGATGGGTTTTGAGCACTAGGAAACTAAAAAAACAGCCACCTTGCTCAAACCATGGTCAGCATCTTTAAAAAGATACAGGTAATCCTCAGCCACAATTGAGTTCAAAATTCATGTTGCTAAGTGAGAAATTTATTAAGTGAACCTTGCCCCATTTTATGACCCTTCTTGCCACATTTGTTAAGTGAATCATTGCAGTTGTTAAATTGATAACAGAGTTGTTAAGTGGCTTCTCCACTTTCCTTGCTCGAAGATCGCAAAAAGTGATTGCCTGGGACACTGCAATCACCATAAATATGAACCAGTTACTGAGTGTCTGAATTTTGATCACATGACCACAGGGATGTCATAAGTTTGAAAAATGGTCATTAGTCACTTTTTTCAGGGCCATTGTAAGTTCAAACGGTCATTAAACGAACTATTGTTAATCAGGGACTACCTGTATTAATTTGGCATACTTCCCTTTCTAACCACATTAAGAAATTTCTTATTAATTACTTTTCAGTTATTAGAAACCTTAGGATGAACAAGTCTGAAAATTGGAATGAGTCTGCAATCAATCATTAATGGGGACAAAATATTAACTATCAGCTTAAGAATTTGTTTTTTAAAAAACCAACCAAACAAACAAATGGACAGGAAAAAGTTGATTAAAACTTGGATTTTAGAAAGCTAAAAAGCAGACTAAGGATCCTGATAAATTTGAAAGAAGTTTTTTTGCAATAAGTGATAAAGAACCCTTTCTGTAGGAAAATGTTTTTGTTTTGAATTCTATCTATCTATCTATCTATCTATCTATCTATCTATCTATCTATCTATCTATCTATCTATCTATCTATTATCTATCTATCTATCTATCTATCTATCTATCTATCTATCATCTATCTATCTATCTATCCATCCATCCATCCATACATACATACATACATACATACATACATATGATATTCAGCTTTGTTCGGGTATTTTCCCACGTCATTATAGTTGTGCTTTTAAAGTTGTAGCAATGTTTCGACAGAATCTCATCTGCCATCATCAGACTTCTGTATAGTGTTCATCTGTTCATCTTCTAGGTCTCCATTATGTCTCAGTGTGTTTTTGAGGATCAAGCCAGTGATTTTGCTTTTGTGGAAGCCGTTGGCTGTCAGTACTTTAGTCAGGGTGCATAGTTCAGTCTTTATGTGTGTCTTGTCTGCCAGGTGTTTGGTTCTGGCAATTAGTGTTTTGGCCACAGAGTTTATCTGTGCTGGGTGATGGTGGGATTCGGTGATGCCCCCCACAAACCCAAACTATGGCTAAGATACATCGATGACACATTTGTTATTTGGCCCCATGGAAAAGAAAACCTAAACAATTTCCTAACACACCTAAACAGCACACATCCCAAAATCAAATTCACCATGGAAATGGAAACAAACAAACAACTACCATTCCTAAATGTACTAATGTACAAAAAAACAGATGGCACACTAGGACACACCATATACCAGAAAACACACACACACCAACCGCTACCTCAACGCCCAATCCCACCACCACCCAGCACAGATAAACTCTGTGGCCAAAACACTAATTGCCAGAACCAAATGCCTGGCAGACAAGACATACATAAAGACTGAACTATGCACCCTGACTAAAGTACTGACAGCCAACGGCTTCCACAAAAGCAAAATCACTGGCTTGATCCACAAAAACACACTGAGACATAATGGAGACCTAGAAGATGAACAGACCTATGGAACAGCTGTCCTGCCTTACCCAAGAGGTACTACAAACAAAATCAGTAAGATACTACACAGGCATCATATCAAAACTGCCTTCAAAACAGACAGAAAAATAGCAGCCATCCTAAGAAACCCCAAAGATAAAATTGACCTGGAAAACCAAGGCATATATGAAGTCCTTTGTGCATCACGCCCTGCCACATACTTTGGACAGACCAATAGAAGAATAAGTACCCGCCTAAATGAACACAAAAATGCAGTAAAAAAGCTAGAACACACTTCCTCACTAGTCCAACATATGAAAACCACAGGTCATAGCATCGACTTCAATGGCACCAAAACCCTAGCCACTATAGAAAACCCCTGCAACAGAATTATCAGAGAAGCCATAGAGAATGAAAAAAGACCTGAAAGCATGAAAAGAAGAGATGACTCCACCAGACTGCCAATTATCTGGAAGCCTGCACTCTCAAACAAAAAAATCTCCACACCACAAGCCAGGCAAACATCTGGGCACAAACAGACTCCCCCTGATACCTCCAGCTCAAACACATCCCAACCAGGCACCCAGATGAAACCTAGCTTCCTAATAAATGATAACCGTCCTTTAACTTGGAGCCAAGCCGCACTAAAAGCCTCCAATACAGGAAACACAATGCTGCCAGCCAATCAAGACAAAAATCTACAAAACAGACAGAAGATATTAGAAACACCAATCAAGCAGAACACAGCAAACTCCAAGACCAATAAACACAGACCAAGAATCTCAACCAATCAGGATGAAGAAAAAAACCTTCTGGCACAGCGTAGGCTAGCCCCAAATTTAAAACAGAAACGGCTGTGAAAGTTTGATTCACAAACGAACACTATACAGAAGCCTGATGATGGCAGATGAGATTCTGCCAAAACGTTGCTACAACTTTAAAAGGCATAACTATAATGACGTGGGAAAATACCCGAACAAAGCTGAATACCATACATATAAATAGCAACATTTATATAATTACAATTTTAAAAATTGGACACTAGAGGGAACTAAAGATTTCAGTTAAAAAAAGAATACATAAACTTGACTAACAGTTATGTAATGGTGCAAAATATACTAACAATGAAAACATTAAAGGATACTTTCAAAAAATGGAGAAAAAAAATTAATATTAGCATTGGCAATACCTACATCTGCCTTTGTGGATAGAAATCTAAAACATGTTGCAGAAGAGGAACAGATTTTGGCTGAAAAGAGATGAAAGCGTGCTATAAAAATGACATGGAAAAATATGTTACATTGACACACACACACACGAACGGCCTGATGCTTGAATAATTAAAAGGGATATAAAACCATTAATTGAGAGAGATTTTTTTCTCTGTTGGACTTAGAAAAGAGAGCTGTTAAACCTCTGAAGAATCTTGTGAGAATGGGCAAAGAAGAAATAAAAAGAAGTAGAGTTCTATGACATTATTTGAAGAGATTAAAAATCAAGATTGTTAAAAACAAAAGGATTATCTCTGGTAGCACTTAATGGACTTTTGCTGATCTGGACTGAATAATGAGAGTCTAATGATTTGTTTATAGAGAGGAGGTAAAATATGGAAAGAAGAGATGATTTACTGTGTTTTAAGAGGGTGAAAAGTTAAAATTGTTTGCGCTTGTGATGAAGAAGGAAGCCATTCTTTATATCTATCTTTTCTTTTACTATATTCATATTTTTTCTTTCTTTTTCTATGTTTTTCTTTCTTTTCTGCACCATTCTATTTTTTTTCATTCCTTTATCTTGTATTAGTTTTTAACCTTTTAATTTTTAAATAAAGTTAGTATATAAATTAAATACCATTCTTGTGATTTATAGTATTGGTCCTTGAGTACGGTTTTTTTAGACCAATTGAATCATAATTACAACAAACAAGGTCGGGAACAGTTAGTAAGTATTTCAGTGACTTTGGCTGATCTTGAAAAAGTTAAGCAGGTTTGGATATGATTAACATTGGGAGAGTGCCAGGAAATCTCAGGGTTGTATGCTAGGCTGCAAATCTGGAAATATAAATATACAGTAATGGGGCAGTGGGAGTGCCAAGGGTTAATTCTCCCAATGTTCAATTATACCATTAGGTCGATGTTTTCACCTCTATTGTTTCTTGGAACTCAAGTGAGGTGACTACATTTCAGAAGCTAACTTGGTGGCAGGTTTTTGTTTTTTTAATGTTTATGGTTCTGTAGTTTTAAATTTTAATGTTGTTTTGTTGTTGAATATTGTTTTAATCTTTAACTGGGAGCCACCCAGAATTTGAAATAACTTCACAAGAAATTAGTATTATGGGTAATATATACTTGAAGACTGCTAGAAAATCATTTTCCAGAATTTGTGAAGAGAAAAAGGATGACAAGGAGGATAAATGATTTAGACCAGCTTACTGCCAATTAGTTTTTCAAAATTATCTGATATTTTGCAAAACAATTTATATTACGAAGACTACTCAGTGGCAATATATATAATTAAAGCTGTTCTAATCTCTACAATTTTGGCATTATATAAAAGCTGTGTTGGAGCGCCTGCACTATTGCTGTCATTAGATAAAGTTCCTGGAGCTTCTAAGCTCAAAATTAATTTTTATTTACAGTTCAAAAACTACATCAAGATGAATATGGGTAATTTGCAGATAATTTTGAATAATGAGACAGAATATTAGCCCAAATGAATGGGTTAAGATCTTAAGAAATGTTAAATGAGCATTCATCACCTTCACTGAGATTAATTGAACAAATACTTCCTGTTTGTGTATACTGGACAACCCAAAAGAAATAGCACAGGTTTTATTTTAATACTGGTATTAATTTTGGAAAAAAAATACAGTGGAAATTATTTTGATTTATATGTTTGGAGTCTGTTTTACACTAACAGTGCTTTAGTTTAGTATTCATAAGTTTATTAATAGGGACCTTATAAAAAATTAAGTGCCTCTCTTAAAATCCTCTGTGGGAAACAAGTTTACATTATCTATGAATTTACTTATAGTGGCAAAATGTCTGAAATCAGTAGGCTTGTGGTAAAGATTTAATTTGTTAATTAAAATTTGGGGAAATGTAATATATTTAATTAGTTAATTAATGTGAATCAACTCTTTCCTCCTTCCCTCCCTTCCTCCCATTTATTATTATTTCGTTTTGCTTTCTGTATTATCATATATTATTTTTCTCGGTTCTTGTTTTTTTGTCTTCTGCTATAGATTAAAAAGCAATAAGACGATTGCAAATGGTTCTGATCCACAGCCTACAATCAAAACAACTCTATAAACTCTATTATAACATATGGCAGCAACAGGGAACAAGATAGAAAAATACCAAATGGCAAAATATTAACTTTGGCTTCCCTAAATTATTCTTTCTGCATATATGTTACAATAAATTTCTACTAGAAGTGGCAAAACATGGGTTCAAACATTATTCAACAAAAAAATTACTTAGTGACCAGTGTCAATCATTACATATCCCATAATTTATTATTAGGAAAAATTGATAATGGGAGGAAAAAACCACAGTATACAAATAAAATAGAGTTTGTCATTTATCAACTTATTTTTAGTTCAATCAACTATATCACATTTTCTCTGGAGATGAAGTAGGATATGATAGCATGTGGACAAAATCTGTTCAATACAATATTGGAGTCTTTATTATTTCTTGGGGCAGCTTGATTGTGTACACCCTGGACTTGTCATCTGGAAAGCCTTAGCCTGGATTCGAGACCCTATTGTCACATGATGGAGTGAGCACCCATTTTCACCTAGCTCTTGCCCACCTAGCAGTTCGAAATAATGAAAATGCAGGTAGATAAAAAGTACCATTTTGGTAGGGAGGAAACTGTGTTCTGCGACATCATGCTGCAACATGATCATGGAAACATCGCCAGACAGCACTGGCTCAGGTCTTTGAAATGGAGTTGAGTACTACCCCTTATAGTGGCAACGACTAGCAGAGTAAAATCCGCAAGGACTCCTTTCTTTTCCTTCCTTTTCTATTATTTCCTAGGGTTTATATTTCTTTATTGTTTTTGGAGCATTTACTATTTTCTAGAGTTCATACTTTTTGTTGAAGAAGGACTATGGAGATTCTCAATCATCCATGTCATGAGTTGTGAGTAGTGCAAATGGATGTGGAGTCTTCTTGACTACAGGATGTGGCCTCAACAACTCTCTAAAAGAATGCAAATGACCAGCTGTCTGCAAGGAGTGTAAATCCTTCCATTCCCCACCATCCAGTCAAAGCTGAAGAAGCTTCTTGGATGAGAAGTGAAATGTCTTCAAAGAAAAAAGAAAAAACAAGGAAATCCAGTTGCCTTTTTAAAAAAAGTACCATCACCTGGATGACTGAGAATCTCCATAGACTTTTAGCTATGCACTTTGGGATGAACATCCTTTGAATGGTGCGGGAATATGAATAGATTTCCAGAAAAATTGCAGACTACAGAAACCATTTGTGCTTCAGTTTGAGACGCAAACAGCACAACTCATCGCCAACAGTCTGCATCTGTCTTCAATAGTGAAGAGACACAGGACAGAAAACATCCTGCAGGTAAGGAAATTCCACATCTATTTGCACTACTTGGGTGATCTAAGGACACAGATTAGCCTCCAGGTGATCTTAACAATCTGCTAAAAGAATGGAAATGACCAGCTGTCTGCAAGGAGTATAAATCCTTCCCTTCCCCACCATCCAGCTGGAGCTGAAGAAGCTTCTTGGATGAGAAATGAAATGTCTTCAAAGAAAAACCAGAAAGTCCAATTGCCTCTTGAAAGAAAGTACCTTTGGGACATTTTTGTTGAAGATATCTGTTAAAGATACCCAGATATCTGTAGAGATATAAAAATGTCATAAAACAAACTGAATGGCAGAATCATTGCCAAAATCAATTTATCTTCATCTTATCGTTGCATCTTATCATTTCCAGCTCTAGCCAAATGAAGACCAGAAATATTTCACAGAAAATATTTCAGTACCTTCTGTCTCTGATGCATTTAATATTATTTTTCCTTTTCTTCCTCCTCCTAAAACACACGAATCATTTTAAATGAATCATTTTGGAAAATTATGTCCAGGTAGACCTAATTCTAAGTTTTTTAGTCAAGAAACAAATGAATGGAGTATATTGTAACATGAAGCATTTTGGGGATAAAATAATTAGAATTAGAATTCTTTTTATTGGCCAAGCGCGATTGGACACACAAGGAATTTGTCTTGGTGCAAATGCTCTCTGTATACATAAAAGAAAAGATACATTCGTCAAGAATCATATGAATGAATCAAGAATCAAATAAGATAAAAGAAGGCAGCTGGCATAACCAGCCCTCTGTTCTCACTTCTTGAAAATTTTGGAGAAATCAATAGCATTTGGTTTTTCACTTGGCCTAATACAAAATTTGAAATTTCATAATGATGCTTTAAGCATATAGTATTATTGCCCAATCATCATCATCATCACAAATAAATGTCTGTGGAGATTCTCAGTCATCCATGTCATCGTTATCCCAAATATGCTTTTTCAAAAGGCAATTTGAACTTTCATTGTTTTTCTTTGAAGACATTTCTCTTCTCATTCAAAAGGCCTTTTCAGTTCTGAAGCAGCTTCTGAAGTGAGGAAGCTTCTTGGAAGTAAAGTAAAACTTCTTCAAAGAAAAACAAAGAAAGTCCAATTGCCTTTTGAAAAGCACCTTTGGAGCGCCATTAATATTTTACATATGATAAAATTATGTGCATAATTTCCTTCCATCTGGGAGGGAAAATGAGTTGCCATTCAGACTATGGGCCAGTGAATAGAATAATCAGGTTTTAGTGTTAAAAGATATTTGGCTATGCGAAAGAACTTGCACAGGGAGATAATTTATATTGTTCTTTATATTACTCAGGATTCCTTAAAATTTAGATTGTATTCTAATTTTACTGCTTTTCTTTGCAGATGCTAGAATGAAAGTGAATCACCTGCAGGCAGTAATTCAAGGATACAACCTTTTGCTATATAAATCTACTGCAAGAACTAGGAAGCTGTTAAGAAAAAAAAATCAGCAATTGCCATAAGTAAGATGCAAGCCTTATTTTAATCACAGAAGCAAAATCCTATTTTTGCACATCTTTCCTATTCACTGAAGATTTCATGGTGGTAGAAATGGTTGCTACCCATCTCGTGCTATTGTAATAGACTAGTCTGTTCTCTGGATGTTAGCTTTTCACCTTCTCAGAAACAGTCCCATACCATATCACTTTCATTTTGTTATTTTCCCTCTTGAGCTTTCATGAAAGAGGTGCCCTTCTTTTCCCTACCATTCTCCCTCAAGATGTATGGTCCTAGAAGGATATGTGACTGTTTCTATTTGTGTCTTTGGGCCTTAGTAGCCAGGTCTGTATCCTCTGTACCTTGAGGCCAAAATACTCTACCCTCACCCCAGCCGATTTCCTGTATCTGTGAGTGGACCTGAGTGAGAACTCCTTGAGTCCTCAGGACATAACAGTACCAGTTGGGAGGGAAGCAGAGAAATGTAAGGGGGAAATGTAAAGGAGGAACTGGATGAGGATAAAATAGTGGAAAATCCACTGTATCTTCATTATGCTGGACATTACAGAAGGAGGCAATGGAAGTGATCTGCAAAATTATGACAAAAGAGTCCCAAATGTACTGTCACAGTTCCAAACCAAGCTAGCAAAAGAAGAAGCCACACTATGAGCAGAATGCGTCTCTTTCCTCGAGTCTCAGCTTGGCACATAGTGAACAATACATTCAAATCTTGACCAACAAATGCTCTGTCCTACACATTGGTAAAAAAAATCAGTACACCAAAAAGAAATTAGGCAGATATGACCTCGTTGATGATCCTCACTCTGTCAAGGACATTGGAGTTCTCATATCAAATGACCTAAGTGCCAGAGCTCGTTGTAACAGCATTGCCAAAAAGGCATTAAGAGTTGTAAATCTAATCTTACAAAGCTTCTCCTCCGGAATATCAAATTGCTAACTAGAGCAAAGAAAACTTTTGCCAGACCAATACTTGAATACAGCTCATTTGTCTGGAATCCACATTGCATATCAGACATTAATACAATCAAACGAGTCCAAAGGTATTTCACGAGAAGAGTACTACACTCCTCTGCTCGCAACAGAATACCCTATATCACCAGGCTTGAGATTTTGGGCTTGGACAACCTTGAACTACATCGTTTTTGGTTAGACTTAAGCATAGCACACAAATTATCTGCTACAATGACCTACCAGTCAATTACTACTTTAGCTTCAACCACAACAATACAAGAGCACACGAGCACACAATAGATACAAACTCAATGTAAACCACTCCAAACTTGATTGCAGAAAGTATGACTTCAGCAACAGAGTGGTCAATGCCTGGAATGTACTACCTGACTCTGTTGTTACATACCTCTAACTCCCACTCCTTTAACTTCAAACTATCCATTATTGACCTCACCCCATTCCTAAGAGGTCTGTAGGGGGCGTGCATAAGTGCACCATTGTGCCTACCATCCCTGTCCTATTGTCCCCATTTATTCATACCTATTTCCTGTATTCTTACTCATGTTTATACTTATAAATATTCCAAATATTCCAAATAATGGTCCTGACAGAGCTGTAGAATGTCCTCTCTCAAAGAAAGAGGAATGCATAATTAGCCGTAGCATCTCAGTTTTTGTCATTCTCTATGGTTGAAGAGCTTTCTGAAGATCACCTAGTATGTAAAGAAGTAATCTGATTTCAGGCTGTTTGTTTCTGACCTTGTCAGAAGTAGTCTGACAGGCTATGAAAATAGAGTGACATTTCTGGAATAGTTTTAGAATATCTTTAATCAACATATTATAGTCAACAATCACAAACTTCTTCATCCTCTTTCATGAAAACAGTAATTTTTGAAACTTGTATTCTTTTAAACTGAATGTTTACCTTGTTTCTTTAATTATACCTTATTTCTTTACATTAAATCATCCTAATGTATCGCTTATTGTTCTCTCCATAAAATTTACCTAAATATCATTCCTGTACTACACAATCTACAAATCAACAAACCCAATCTTTTGTAAGAATGTACTTGGTCAAAACACTAGATTTTTTTAAAAACATTTTCTTTAAACATTTCTTGAGCTGGATGGAACGGCCTTATGTGTGAACAGATGCACAAATGATGTAGTTGAGAAACAGATAAATTCCTATATTTTTCCACAATGGATCTTCTGATCAATTATCACACTCTATAGTATCATTGCAGCAATGTAATTATCAGAATGTCATAATTATGAAACACAAAAGGGCACAGCATACAAAGTCCAAAGGAAGCTTTATTAAACTCATACAGATTGCCTTTTACATTTATATTAGAAATCTAACTTTATATATATGCCTTTCCTATACTTGATTGTAAAATTTAGGATAGTTTGATTATTCGTTTCGGTTCTAACAGAATATCAAGAAACTAGATTTTAAGCAATATTAGAAATGTACACTGCACCACAATTCCTCAGGGACTCATGCTAGTCCATCAGTGGCTACCACAAATAGACTGATGTCTCATTATAATGAGGCATCAAAGTAATCCTCCAACCATGCTTTGAGTCAAATATGATAACATTTCGATGAAACAAAACATGATCAGATTTAAGATCTCTCTCTCTCTCTCTCTAAGGAAAGGAAAAAAAAAACCATAAGACATACTGGAATTTAATTTCAACAGGTAGCCCAATACCGCAAAATACATTTAAGCAGGAAGTTGCATATGACCCTCAGATTTAAATGTTTGCCTAAAATACAACATGTGAAGCAGCTCTGATCAATCCTGCAACAGCCACATTACCCCTGAAGAAATTAGTTATCAAAATTAATGATGAAAATGATTCTTTAAGAAACATATGTGTTTTGCCATATGATGTAGTAGCATATATACAGCCCATGAAATTTATTCATTATGTTAGGTTTATCATTGAGCATATAAATACAGTAACCCTTTTAGCTGTGATCTATTTTAGGGGGTAGATCCCATGATAACATAACGTAGCTGATCGTTTTATTGATTGGCCTCCTCTGTCCATTGAGTCTGGAATCATTATTCCATCAACCCTGTATCATGCATCTGTTCTCCTCATATCTCACTTCTATTGCAAATATAATGTAAGAGTAGAACAATCAAAAGCAATAAACCATTGACAAGCTGTGGTTCTGTTTTTGTTTCTGAAATCTGATATGATCTGTATGCCTTAGAAAACTTTGAAGTTTTCAAGAAAGGAGAGATCCCTGAATGCATTTTGCTTTCCATGATAATCATAACATTATGTCATAGTTATATAAATATATATATTTTGAAATAGATCAGTAATTGATAACATTACTGCAAGTGGTATCAATGACCTACATGGCCTGATTTTCTTCAGCCACTTCATTTCCATGAGCTCCATGCACAGGATGAGCTCCCATTACCTGCCCCAACTCCTGCCCACCTAGCAGTTCAAAAGCATGCAAATGCAAGTAGATTAATAGGTACCACTTTGGTGTGAAGGTAATAGCATACCATGCATCTTTGGCATACATCCATGTTGGCCACAGGACCATAGAAATTGTCTTCAGACAATGTGCGTTGGCTTCCTCACCCAAGAAACAGAGATGAACACTGCACCCTAGAGTCAAACATGACTGATAGGGAAACTTTTACCTAACAACAATACAATAGATTTCAGGCCATGCAATAAACAACAAACCATTGGTGATAAATACAGAAGTGGGGTTTTTTTTTTACCTGTTATATTGCAGTACACTAAAAGTGGGGGAAGTGGACCACTCGCATCAGAGTCAATGTGGAAGAAACCAGATGTTTTTCCTTGGTGTCGATAAGTTTCACAGGATTGCCCATAAATAGCTGAAAGGAAAAAGAAATAGTTTCTTAAGGCAAATATCAAAATAAGACTTCGGGGTTGGTGAGATAAATTATTATTCTTTCAATGTATTTATTTCATTTTAATTATTTATCAAATTTCTATCCCACCTATCATACATGTGTGATTCTATGTCTACTTCATTGCTGGTTGGCTGGATTTATTTGTGGAGCAATTACTTGCTGAGTTTAAGGTCTAGAAAATGACATTATCATAATTATTTCTTCCCCATTACTGACATTAAGACTGTAAGAAGGACATGGTAAGTGCATCATGAGTCAGCAAAATAAACTGCCTTCTGATAGAAATGTCAAAGTAAAAAAACCATGCTGTATCAACTTAAAACACTCATACACTATGTTTTCTTTAAGCAGAAACAAACTAATCTTTATTTTATAACAATGTGGATGGAAGCAAATCCTTATTTCATTCACACAGACTTTTCCTCCAATATGGAGACTTTAGTTTAGAATAATCTTGATAGAGTTAATGCAATGTTTTTCTAAACGCATTATTTTTCCCTAGATATTTTGAAAGGTAAGGGTCGTCTGATAATAAGAATACTACAGTATGTCTAATGAAAGGGCTCAGCAGTGAAGAGTTGAGCAAAGTACATAGATTATTCTAGTTCGGTAGATGGTTTGTACTTTTGTTTTTATGTACAGTTTTTCAAACAGAAATTGGTCTCCAAGTGGCCTTAAATGGGAATGGAATAACCTATGTAAACAATTCAGTGCCAAAATATTGCCCCCAATAAGGTGAGAGTGGGTTGGATAGGAACTAGAAGATTATCGCAAAAAGATTATTAGCAATTGTGTGTGCGTGAGAGAGAGAGGGAGAGGGAGAGGGGGAAAGGGAGAAAAGGACAGTTCTAAGTATTATACAATGTTCTTTGCCTAAGTGATTCCTTAATTCTATGTGCAGCCTCTTTTCTAGTTGTGAATTCCAAAGTTTGCCTAGGACCAGATTTGATCTAAGGATCTGCCTAGGACCAGATTTGATTTTCATTCCCTGGGGTGGAATATAAACTGAGTTTGAGGGATATTTTCTAAACTTAAATAGAAAGAAGATGAGACTGATTTATGTGAAAGGTGTTATGTTTTATAATAGAATAGGACATAATTCTTCATTGGCCAAGTGTGATTGGGAATTTGTCTTTGGTGCATATGCTCTCATTGTACAAAAAGAAAAAATAAAATACATTAATCAAGAATCATAAGATACAAACACTTAGTAATAGTCATAGGTTACTAATAAGCAATCAAATCATACTAGGAGACAAATAAAACAATATAAATTGTAAAGATACAAGCAAAATGATTATAGTCATAAGTGGAAAGAGATAGGTACTAGGAAGGATGAGAAAAATAATAGTAAAATAGTCTTAATAAATAGTTTGACAGTGTTGTGGGAATTAGTTGTTTAGCAGAGTTGGTGGCATTCGGGAAAAATGTGAGGGGTCTGTAGATATTTTCACAGCACTCTTTTTGACTCATGCAGTACACAGGTCCTCAATGGAAGGCAGATTGGTAGCAATTGTTTTTTTTCTGCAGTTCTAATTATCCATAGAAATCTGTGTCTGTCTTGTTTGGTTGCAGAGCTAACCCAGGCAATTATAGAGGTGCAGATGACAGTAATTTTCTTCTGACATATGACAACAAAGTTAAGTTCTGGTTTTGTTGCCCTTGTGTACGGCAGAATGAAACTCTCATTTTCCAACTCTTCCTCTGAAACTTCCTACTGAGTAAGATTGGACTATTTCTAAAATTAAACATAATGGATTCAGACTTTTCTGAAGTTCAGTATTCAGAAAGAAAACCAAGCAAATTCTGCATAATCAAAATATATACAACGCTCAGAAGAAAACTTTTAGAAGAGAATATTTATTATTGTATAAACATTCATTTTAGTTCATTAGTTATAACAGCTTGCTTAATGTTGTTGGCTTTGCTTTTGCTTTGCTTTCCTTTGTTTTTCTTTAGCTGTTGAGATGCCTACACAGTTACATGAAAGTTAATTGATAGGATTTTTTGTCTCCATAGGAGGCAAGAACATTTTGAAAATATTTTGCAAGTGTTCAAGAAAGCATAGAAGTTTATTCCTTGTAATAAATGAGTAAATGTTACAGGTGCTAGAGATAAAATATAAAAATGAGATGAAAACAAGAATCATTATTATACAATGTAAAATCTGTAGTTGTGTTGCCCTGAAATCATCTACACACAGAAAATGTTTTGTAGAAAAGCAGGGCTAACAAAAGGACAATGTGTGGGACAACTTTTGATTTTTTTATTTTTTATTTAATGTTACTTTTCTTTAATAGCTTACTGAAATGAATGGTTATTTTTTTCATATCTGTGGATAAGCCTAAATGATACAATCATCATGAGACGTGGTAGTGCAGTGGTTAGAGTGCAGTACTTCACGCTACTTCTGCTGACTGCCAGCTGCCTGCAATTTGGCGGATCAAATCCCACCAGGCTCAAGGTTGACTTAGCCTTCCATCCTTCTGAGGTCAGTAAAAGGAGGATCCAGATTGTTGGGGGCAATAGGCTGACTCTGTAAACTGCTCAGAGAAGGCTGTAAAGCACTGTAAAGCAGTATATAAGTCTAACTGCTGTTGCTATTACTATTTTAATAAATATTAGTAATAAACAGTTCTGATTTTTCATAAAATGATTATTGTAACATTTTAATACTTTCCTATATGCTGGTATTTTGAATTTGGTCTAAGAAAGAAAATGATTCTTATTTCTTCCAATAGTTTATCCAGCATGTGTATCTGCTGGTAAAACGGGATTCTCAAGCATTGTGTGGATTACTTTTCTTTAAACCTTTCTGAGTGCAATAATTTGAATTATTAGTTGACAATTCATGCTGGGTGATTCAGCTTTGGCTGACTTATATGTACTGCTATCATAAATAACCCAGGTTATTCTAAAAATAGTGAAAAGTATTTTTTTTCCAAATGCTAAATTATTTATCTATTGCCTAGGGAATACAAAACCATTCCAAGGTATCCATCAGATACTCTGGAAACATACTGTGCAAATCAGAAATTCAAAGAGACTTACTAATATTAAAGACAGACCGTTAACAGGCCTCTGAAAAGTGACTTATATTTGTTTCAATTAAGCAGTTTGTCTTGTAGAGACAACAGAATATGCTTCAATAAATACTTTGGACAGTCTCAAACTGCTTTGGACCAGTGCTTCAGACATCTCTTTTCTCTCCCTCCAAATATTGGTTTAAGATCTTCTATACTTAGATGGCTAGGGAATTGCCCATACCAGGAGCTGGGCCTACTCAGCCTGGAAGAGCTTTTGTGCATGAGGCAAGCATAGTACATGGATCATTAAAACTTTTGAAAGTGGTCTAAAGGATATTCCAGAGAATTGGGTTAGATATATACAGCAATGTTTGCTGTAGTCACCAAATCTGGAAATTCTTTATTGCATGTCAAGGATGCTCCAGACAAGCCACATTGCTATAGTGGCATATTATAGAAGTGTATGGGCTACCACTACATGAGGAGATATCTTTCTGCCTGTTCCCTTATCACAAGCTCTATGGGAAAAGGCCAATGGTCACTTCAATTTTACAAGTGAGGGGAACACTGCAGTTTTGAAGGAGTGCATCATTGCTTCCTTTGAAGCTTTGCATGTTACAGAAACTCCACAGATCTCTTAATACTTCATACATTATGCATAAGACACAGGGAATTGCCTGAGTCTTATCTCTGATCCAACTATTTCACAATGTGAATGTGTGGTCTTCTGGTAATGTTCTCCAAGCATTTCCCAACATTATATGCAGAGGTGCTATTCAGCAGGTTCTGACCAGTTCTGGAGAATGAGTACTGGAAATTTTGAGTAGTTCAGAGAACTGGCAAATACCACCTCTGACTGGAGATTTTACTGTACCCTTCCCCTGCCACACCCACCAAGCCATGCCCACAGAACCGATAGTACAATTTTTTGAATCCCACCGCTGATTATATGGAAATGTCAAAGATTGAAATAAGTATATTTTTCACATAAAATAGGTGCTGTACTATAAGAACAAAGGGAGTATATCAGGCCAACAATGGTTGTAAAATCACTGTAATGACATTTTTCACCTATACACAGAATGTACTAATTTCCTAAAATTACATTTCTAAGTTGATATTTTACTAATCATGAATGTTACACTTTGCTTTAAAGAAAATACAGAAAAGTAAAAGAATGGAATTAATACCATATATTGGGTTGGATGTCTGCTATTTCTAGAAACTGCTCTCTGCTACCAGCTTTTAATGATCTTTTCAAGTCCATTTTAGTTGGCGCAATCATGTATTCTGAACAAACAAAAAGATGTGAATTCCCATTCATTAATAATGAAGGAGAATTGTTTATAGAGTATTTGTGCAAACAAAAGGGATTATTAGACACAAACTAATAAAAGAAAATGCATATTCTAAAAAGTAAGGATACCATTATAGTAGGCTTAAATGACATAGCACATTCCCAGAGTATATATAATTGGTTTCAAGGAGAAGAGAGAGAGGTGTGGACACATATACTGTATGTGGGTGGATGTGTGCGTATGTACGTACATACGTACATATATATGTATGCATTATGTATACATATAGTACACACACACGTTTTATATTGAGAGTATAATAGGCATCCTTTCTCTAATTTCAGTTGCTTCTCCTTCCTTAATTAATTTTCTGGCACTATGGAACATGATATTCTCTAAGTTCTGTATGTGGAGCTACAAGTAATATACACGTACATTTCACATACTGTATTCCAAATTATTGGAAAAGAGTTCATGGCACTGTTCTCGCATTACAATAACTCAGTGTGTACAGTATATACACCAGGTTAAAAATTGCCAGGTTTAAAAAAAAAACTGTCCCTGTAGAAAGCCAATTCAAATGGATTTGCACTTAAATGTAATAACATACTGTGTGTACAATACCACATTTTTTTTCCAAATCTCCTTTTGTCTTTAGACTAGCTTATTGTTCATATAGTTTCCTTTATTTCCTTCCTCATTTAATAGCTGTGATATGCTGATAGTTTAAGTCATTTGTTACTTTATCACCTAAGGTTGAACATTTTCTCTATATGATATGCAGCTGTGGCTCTGTAAGTTCTCAACTGTAAGAAAGAGATAAATATTCTAATAAAAAGCCAGGAACTCTAATTGCTCAAAATCCAAGAAGAAGTGTAGAAAGCAGAAACATTCAGCAGATGACAATTCATGAACAATACTGATTTGGCTATCCAATATGACTTTCTCTATTCAAATTTAGTCAAGTCATCAAGCATCAAATCTTATTTTGAACCATGAAGACAAATGGCAAGTTTCTTCCCATTTTTATTTTATCATGTTCTTTTTCATGAAAATATATATTTAATATTGAAATCATGGGTGATAATGCTAGACATAAATATATATATATATATATATTCCATAGTATTAATAAATTACTTGTAATGGAGTGATTTCTCATACTGATAGCTTTTCTTTTCACATTTATCCAGATACATTTATGTAGACCAGTGATTCTCATCCTTTTCTTCAACATGGACCCTCTTTAAATACCTTTTGTGACCATGGACCATGGCTAAGGACCTCCCAAGATTTAACTTAAGATTTAAATCATAACATTTCTTCAAGTCTTTACAGACCCCCTGTAATGACATTGTGGGCCCTCAGGGGTCCACGGACCACAGGTTGAGAACCACTGAGGTACACTCTCTGTGAGACCTGATTCTTCCATAAATTCAATTCAGCCATGTGGCGCTATAATCCAAAATGCAATCAGGTCAAATTGCTGACCGACAACTTCACATTTAATATACTTTCTTTTATCTCTTGTAAAATCTTTAGTTTAATCCTCATTTGTCTCACTAGATGAAATCGTTTATTTATCTCATTATGCACCTTTTCATCAATTCTTACAGGGACTATTTGGAATAGGAAACAAAATTACTTTCTCCCCTGTATCTAATTACAACATAAACAACTTCTAAAAAACAACTTTTTTTCCCTACCATGTCACTATAATATTATCTATAAAATCTGCTAGACATTTCCATCCACTCCTTGAATGGAAGACAGGTGACTTAAATAATTCGATATAAAAACAATAAAACCACCAAGAGAGAGACTGGCAACCAAAGCAGCACATTTGAGGCCAGTGTAGTTTTCTGTTAAGGATGAATAGAGAACAGTCAAACTGAGTGGTGGGAAAAGGGCAATCTAGCTAAGCAGCCATCAATTCCCTGGCAAGCTTTCTTTTTCCACAAGAGAAACACCAAAACAATTTCCATTATTTTAAAGTTATGGATTTTTTTCATAACAAGCTGAAATTGCCAATCCTGTTCTTGTGTTGGTCTATTTCAATTTAATCTTATATAGATTGGCATCTAGAAACTTACACAAAGATGAGCAATGACATTTCACTTGCAATGTGACTTCTATGTCATGCTTTCAGCTCCAAAAGCTGTCTTCCAAAGAAAAGCTATCTTCTGGAAGAAACTCTTCTTTGATAATGTAGTAGCTCCCCACAAAAGTGCACATTTCAGCGGCAGAGCCTAAAAACCAGAACTAAGTGTCGCCTTGAAAAAGCATGATAGATTTCCTCCTGATTTCAAGGAAGGGACTGAAAGGGTAAAGCTGGTTTTCAGCAGATCAAAACCACAAATGTAGTTGTCTGAAATTTTATTACAAATGGTAGTTAACTTGCTCAGGTGGAAAACTAACCAGTAAGATGTTTCTAGCTTTCAGCCCTGTGATCTGATAGGCAAAATCAAGGATTTTTAATCAGTAATGTTACTGAATATCATTTTAATAGAAAAAAAAAGATAATAAACAATGAAAAGGAAAGAATTCTACTTCTCTCGGTGCTTTAGCAGCAAACACATTAAGAGCTAGAAAATGAAATCAAAATGCTCACCCCTGTAATACAATTGTCATGTTAAATGGCAAAAAGAAATGGAATCTGTGCTATATATTAAAAAATGACTTTGACAGGCCTCATAGTTGACAGACTAATAAAATTCCTGCTGCAGTGTGCTAGGATGACAGATGGCTGGTTTTCTCCTTAAGAAAATTACATATTTTCTCATACAATGCTATAAAATATGTGTAAAGGTAGCTTCTAATGATCCTGAATTTTTGAACCTCTAGTAGAGTGTTCATAAGAAGTTATTTCAGTGGCATTATATCTTTTCAAAGAGAAAACAATGTCAATCTAACAAAACAAAGTACAACTAACATTTTTTCTCCCAATATATACACAAAGGGTACTCATATAGCTCATATTTTTTCACCAGATTTCTTGAGACAGAAGTCTTGATGCGTGGTGCCAGAAAATGATCAATTGTATATTTAGAAGGCCACTAAGCAACAACAATAGCAACAATCACAAAACTCTCTGCACTACAAGGTTAAATTGCTAAAAGCAATTATTTAACCCTTGGGTTTATTCTCAAAAAAAAACTAGATAATATCTCTGTTTTTTAAAAATTAAGCAGCCCATCGAAATTCTGTTACTGGAAAGCATGTACTGTAAATATTGCAAATAAAATATAACTTTCTTCTCTTCAACAGAAATTTTCAGTGTATTTGTGAGATGCTCTGGTTGGATTCCTCAAGCAACTGGAGCTCTCCCTCTCATCTAATCACCTTGCTGCCTATGGCCTGGCAGGATGGAAATAAAGATGGATGTTCTAAATATCTTCTGCATGAAGACCTTCATTCTGAGATAATCCCTCTCATGCTACTTTTGGTGGCTTCCCATAACTGGTTGTTTGGCTTTAGATTAAATTTTCAAATATTTATGATGCTAGAAAGATCTCAGTTTGAATATACTGTGTGATAATAGCAATAGCACTTAAAATTATATACCACTTCACAGGGCTTTACAGCCCTCTCTAAGCAGTTTTACAGAGTCCACCTATTGCCCCCAACAATCTGGGTCCTCATTTTACCAACCTTGGAAGGATGGAAGGCTGAGTCAACCTTGAGCCTGGTAAGACTTGAACTGCTAAACTGCTGGCAGCTGGCAACCAGCAGATGTAGCCTGAAGTACTGCATTGCACTACCATGACTCTCAGCTTCTGACAATACACTAAACCTAAATCCAGTATCTTAAGAATATTCCTATACAATCAGTTTCCCAGATGCTTCTAGCGCCTTCAGATACCCTCCTGCAGATATCCTACAAAAGAAAGCAAAAGAAAATTTCTCAGTAATGAATATAAGGGTCATATTTCCCACAAAGGAATGCTTGGAACTTGATTTAAGGACATTTCCCTTCCCCTAAGCAGTAAAGTGTTGTGCTTTGTTTAATTTTAATGTATTCTGTTCTGCAGTGACTTATGGCTTTCATTATTTTATTTTTTTATTCCTCATTTTTAAAAAAGTCTTGTAATTTGCCCAGAGAAGTTTAGTAAATGAGCTGGTAATGAAGATTATGGTAGTAGTATCAATGATAACGATGACAATAATAATTCTAATAATTTTCCAATTCAAACTAGATAAAACTCAAACAAAAAGAAGGCAAAAAAATGTCTATCCTAAAAATCTGTTGTTAAAAACTTGCAATTTTGGCAGAATAATATTTGGTGTTTTCAGAGGCTGTCACTTTCTTCGTCTCTTCTTTTCAGATCATGGAATCTATTTACCTTTATTACCAGTTATCCATTCAGTGAGATGGCTGCTTGCTGATTTTTATAGAGGCAAGACTGTGGCTTTGTACTTCAAGCTGAGCGTCAAAAAAAATTCCACATGTGCTGTATTGATTGTGAATAAAAGGTGATGGGGAACAAAACTAGCAAAGTACAGCTGGCTCAGCAGCAGTTGTCAGTGTGAGAAGTCTAAAAATTATTCAAGGGAGAAAGTAATAGAACATGGGAGAAAAAAAGCTTAGTTGGGAAAAATGTTATTGAGATTGCAAAACAAATCACAAACATAGGAAGACTCACAAACTCAACAGGATTTATATGTAATGTAAAAAAAAATAGTGTTATGTATAACAGGAGTCAATAACAGGAGTCATTGATTTCAAAATGCTGCCCCACAGCTCACCAAATTGCATATTACCAAATTACATTAAAATGCTTGTTTAAAATATTGCATCAGTCATCAAATCTCACACAAGAGTATTGAAATCCTGAGATATCTGAAAAGGTTGTTTGAATAATTTGTTGATGGCACAAAATTTTACAAAGCATTTAATAGTACCTTTGGCAGATAATTCCAAATATGATTCCTGGTTCAGATTCGAGAAACATAAAATTAAAATTAATACTGAAAGTGATAGAGTTTGCTGACACTGAAATAAATTTGCACCAATCTGAAGAAATAGACTGGATGAAGTTCAGAATTTATTATCAATGTTGTAGGACCAATTTGTTCTGTCAGGAGGGGATGGATCACTCCTCTATGTTGGTCCAAAATTGTGTGCAGGTTCCAGTTTACATTAGGTAGAAATTCACACAGACAAAAATGTGGATATGGTCTTTTGTTATTTCCAACTTGGATATCTGATATTAATTGACAGATTGAAACATCAGGGACCCACAGATTTTCTCAAAAATTACAAAATCAGATGAACCTCAGGAAAAGGACATTTTAGAGCAGGGCTGTCAAATTCGCAGCCCACGGGACAGATGTGTCACACACTGACCATGCCCATGCCCAGTTTAGCGAAGGGGGGAAAGTCCCAATACATCACATGATGCCACCATGACAATGCAAGTTTGACATCCCTGTTCTAGAGCATAGAGGCAGCAGGAAAAAAAAGTCCCGTTTATATAGTCCCATGAGATGACCTAGTTTAATCAATAGGACCTAGCACATGCCCATCCTGCCTAATCTAATAGAATGGGCAGAAATAATTAGAGACAAACTGTGTTATAAATTACATGGCCCAAACTATGTTTAGATTTATAGATGGTAACCAACATCTTAAATTGCACCCAGAAATCCACTGGTAATCAATGCAACTCATGAAACCGAAATGTTAAATAGGTGTACTGCTTGCACATCCACATTCTGCACCAGCTCTAGCTTCCAGGGCAGGGATCTTCAATGGCAGTTCTATGTTGATTGAATTACAATAATTGAGGTTTTTTTTTTTTGGGGGGGGGGGGGTTGCTTTACAAGGCAGACCAAATCAGGAAACCCACTCCACAGGAAGAAAGAATCTATACTTTATTGAGGTATACTACAGTAACACACTCTTCCAATTCTGCCGATGTTTTCCCTTCAGGATTCTTCTAATCCTGTTACTTGGGAGAAGACAGTCTGGATCTTTTTCCTGCCCCAAAGATTTAATGCATTTTCCTTCTGCACCAGTGGTGGGATTCAATTTTTTTTACTACCGGTTCTGTGGGCATGGCTTGGTGGGCATGGCAAGGGAAGGATACTATAAAATCTCCCGTCCGAGTTGGTATTTGCTGGTTCTCCAAACTACTCAAAATTTCCGCTACCAGTTCTCCAGAACTGGTTAGAACCTGCTGAATATCACCTCTGTTCTGCACCTATTTCTGCATGCCTTCTCCAAGATCATCTCTATAGCTTCATCTGCTAAGACATGAATGACTGACAACAATATTTGCTGATCAAAGACAAGGTACAACTGACATCTAGGATAGATCAGGACAAAAGCACTCCTGGTTACAGCTACCACTTGTTCTTACAGTTGTACACTGGTTCTGTTTCAGGAAGTATAGTTACCAATAACTACAAGTGATATACATTTATATACTGTATATTTCCATTTTTTTTAATTGAACAGGAGGAAACTATTACCTAATACAATTACACGTCTAGCAATGGCATCAATTGTATGATGGATGGCTTAATTCACTGATCTAAGTCCCCATCTGGAAGTATCCATTTATTCTTAGATGACACATGTTCTAGAATGTATGTTCTAGAATACACTGTATGTTCTAGAATACAGTTCCTAGATTGCAGGAATCCTATTAAAAGCCTGCTAGAGAAAAAAATCTATATATTCAGCATATTTATTTATTATACGTTTACTTCCTATTGCATACATTCAAGTTGGATTACTAAAGTTGAACAACAAAATCCATAAAATTAATCCACATTATAAGCCACTTACAACTAAAAAAACAAAAACAAAAAAGAATGGCTGCTCAACTGCCTTGTCACTCACCAAGCATAAACTTAAATAGAATAACTTTTAAAGACTTCTGAAAGATCAATACAGTGGAAAATGCTTTATCTTAGGAAATAGGGTGTTGCAAATCATCGGGGAAGCAATAGAAAAGTTCTGCCTTCAGATTCTCAATAACTTTTATTTATCATAATGATAAGGTAGCTAAAATCTGATTGAGAAGAAGGTTCCATGGGGTTACAGGCAGGGGTGGGCTGCTGGGGATTTGCAGGGGTTTGGGAGAGCCCCTAGTTAAGATTTTGTGCAGTTCAAAGAACCCCCAAATCCATCTCCTGGCTGGCTCTGCCCACCCTGTCCCCCACTCCCCTCCCAAGAGTTCCCACGTGGCCCGTTTTGGATGCAAGTAAGTGCAGGACATGCGCGGAGGCTTGGGAAGGATAAAAACAGGCCTCCCAGAGGCTCAAGGAAAGGCTCCGGAGCCTGGGGAGGGCAAAATGCCCCCCCACCATGGTGTAGGAGGCTGACTCGGCCGTGGCCATGGTGGGCATTTCCTAAAATTTTTGAAGGAACTGCTTTTTAAGTCAGAACCAATATTTTGAATTAGTCTTACAAATTTATTGGCAAGCACTAATGATGATCATAACACTGGCATTAGGTTGCTAAAAGTGTTCATACCTCTTAACAGAGCTGTGTTGTTTTTATTTTGGACCAAATGTAGTTTCCAGGTTAACTTCAAATACAGACCTAAATAGAGTGTGGGTTACATTACTCTAAATATTCAGAAATGAAAAAGGAACTATTATTGTCTGATTCAGAAAAGAGCATAATTGATGCATCAGCAAAAAGTGCACTACTGTAATGTTGAGGTTACCCTGGTTTCACTTGCTCCTCAAACATAAGATGTGACTCCAAAACAGCTCCATAATCATGGACCTGCTCATTCAGGTGAAATACAACCCTACCTAGAACATTAGAATTGAAGAGTTCAAAGGGATACCTTTTAGAATTGAATACTGGTGAGGGGTCAATAAGACCAGGAATGTCTCACCTTCTCCATTCAGGTTGACCAATTAATGCAAGTTTGATTTCAGGACCAGGTCTGAATCCTGAATGGAAAAGGACATAGGTAATCAATTTCATCTAAGATGTTCCCTAAATTGACTGTATCAGATGATGGCTTCTTCAACAGAACTGCATTGTCACTTCTTTCAAGATGAATGGTACCTGTATCTATCTTTCAAAGAGCTAGTGATCACCACCAAATGACACATGAAACCTATCCACAGGTGGCAGAACTCAAAGAGCAGAAAGCTTGTCCCTCTGACTCTACAAATCAGTCCAAAACTAAATGATCCCAGGTAATGTGAATATAATAACTGATGTCTACACTTCGTTATTTCATCCCTTTTTCAAATCATCATATTGCAGGTGGTTAATGGGTATATGTGTTGCAGCAACCTAAGATAATATTATTTTATAAATATTAAATTATAATTTTAATTGTTAAAATTAAATAATTGTAAAGACATCATATAATCTCTAAAAAGATAATTCAAGCAGGTGTTTGTTTGTCTATTCTTCCAGGGTCATCTTTTCATAGTTATCTAATGCCTCATTAGAATTACATGTATTTATGAAAATCAAGAAAAATATCTGTTTTCACTGTTACATTGCTAAACAACCAATAAATAACACATTATTAAATAAAACACATTAAAATTTGCTCTTTTAGAAATAGTTTAATTTTAATAATCAGAATGTTTAGGGATGTAATTCTCATTCAACAAGTTTACCTTTCTGTTGGATGGAAATCATAACAATTTCTTTATCCATATTCAAGTTTAGAAATGTACTGTTAGAGTAGAAATATATGGCAACCTTCAGTATTTTTTTAAAAAAACCCAAAGCATTTTAAACGTTTTAGAGGACATTAAGCAAAGCAGAATGTTCAGTCTACCTGAATATTCCTACATTTAAGTATTTCATTTAAACATGAGGCCAACATGGACGCTCAAATTTTGACATTTCCTGTGGGATGAAATTTCCCTTTATGGAACAACTTTAATATTCTGCATATATCATATTGGAAATTGCCAGAGATTTCTTGCTTACTATCTTTTTTTTCTTTTTTCTTTTTGAAAAGGAATGTCCCTCTGGCATCACAGAAAGCTTGTTAAGAAATATTTCTTGTATCCACATCATTTAGCATGTACTGAGTCATATATCAAAATTGTAATCATTTTTATTAAATATCTCCTGGCTAGATATTTGTATATGCTGGAAACATTTAAAATGTAAGGGCTAAGATACTTCTTTACAACACTAATAATAGAACAAGAAACATCTCTTGATGGTAGAGTAAAACTGAGAAACAAAAAAACTAACATGATGGACATCAGAGTTGGGCAATATGTAGGTTACAAGAAGTCTTTGGAGATAAGGAATTTTTTTTAAAAAAAAATCACAAGTCTCTGTATATTCTGAATGCCACAATTACCAAAAATGAGCATAACTATATTTAACATAGCTATGAAATGTGTGCTTCCATAGTTAACACACAATGGAAAATGTGCTCTAGATTCTGGCCTTGCCATCCTGCAGTGTGGCTGAATAACTGTCGGAATGGGAAGTGGGGATAAAATGGTATCCCAATGTGGAATCACTCCAGGGAGGAAACATCTTACTCCAGACTAGGAAAGCCTTTCTCTGCTTGTTCCCAAGGAAATGCAACCAATCTGGTGAGATTCTTTTAATATTGGTGATGAACAAAGAGGTAACTACTTTGGCCTATTCACATAGTGTTCTGGTTCCTTTTGCCTGACATTCAAGTGATGTCACTACTGTATTGCTTTATCTTTTGCAGATCTAGATTATTTTAAGAAAAAAGTATGTCTTCCCCAATTAGAAAAGACAAGTCAGGTAATGGTCCTCTCCTATGTACATACCAACAGGTTTTTGAAAGAGCTTCTCCTGTAACACTTCTCTGTAAACTGGGGAAATTCCTATTCATGGTTCTTCGGCTATTCGTTCAATTACTATGTTATGTAGGAGTTTTAAAATTAATACCAAATAATTGCATACAGTAAGCTAATAGGAACTACAGTACTGCACATACTTCAGCCACATACGATCATGTGTTCTCAACACCTGGCACTGGTTAACAGACTAGCCAACACATTTGGCATCAGATGTATGTTCCAGATATATTCAAGGGTAGGCCTATATAAAATTTACTGCTGTAGCCAAGATGGGATGCAACCAAGGTGCAGACAACTGTTGCCTATCTGACTAGTTCAGAAAGAGTAGTGCCAAATACACAAGTGTAGTTATCCTTATCACAATCATAAGTTGAAAACCCAGGGACAGCTGAAGATCAGAGACAGCTCCCAAACTATAGACAAGTTATTTTGGAAAGAGTGTAGTTTAATTGAAAACTGGCCTCAGAACAAGATTTCTATTCATATTTGGATTTCATGTCATCCCATTTCTGAAATAAGATAGTGTGGAAGAATAGAGTTTTCTGCCACTGGTATACCAATAACAATCCACTCCAAAATTCTGAATGACCTTTGTCGCTGGCTTCATATAAATATTAAACAACAAGTGATAAAAGATTGAATCCTAAGACATCATGGATCAATGACATAGATCAGGGGTGTCAAACTCATGGCCCAAGGGCTGGATGCATCACATTCTAGACACACCCACCCCTAGTTTAGCGAACGGGGGGAAGTCACAATACATCACATGATGACAGTGTGACACCATGAGTTTGACACCCCTGGCCTAGATGTTGAACAGGAGGCCCCAGTCAGTTTCTGGATATGGACTAAAAGAAAGGCATGCAATCAAGATCATTCCAACCAGCCAACTCAAAAGGTCAGGTTTGCAGAATATCACTGATTGGGCCAAGAGAATCCACAGGCCACATTTTCCCTATTCTAGAATTGCTCAAGACAACCAAAGGAATCATAGCATCTCAGCTGAAAGCATAATTAAAATAAGTTCAGGTAATCAACATTATCCAACTGTATCTAGAGTTACAAGACTAAGAATTACAAGACAAAGTAGCATTATTCATTTGTAAAGATGTAGTTACTTTGATAGCAGATAATTGTCAGATAAATCCAAACTGCTAAACATCTTCAGAGTTTACTTCTTTCCACCATGAGAAATGTCCATTTATACATTTCTTCCCTTGTCATCAGAAGAAGTCTACTTATTTCACTTCCTATATAGTTTCTTAATCAAACTGAAATTTGTTCCATCCCATGTACCCATCTATAAGTAATTTTAAAAAGGAAGAAGTACAAGAAATCTATTTTCTCAAATTTGTAAATATTCCCCAAAGTTCATATGCACCAACAATACAATCTACTTACAGTTATGGCAGGTTGTTCCAGTGTAACCAGTTTCATTACAATCACAGAAGAATGTTGTCCAAGATTGGGAACATTTTCCTCCATGTTCACAGTAGTTTGGTAAACATCTAATTGGGAAAACACCAATAAAACAGGGAATTTTAGTTTAAAGCTGAATACAGATGGGGAAAACAAATAACCTTTTTTTTTTACTTTAAACTTCTCTAAACTTCTATTTTTGGCATAATATAGGAAATGGGGAAAAATCACCTTAACTCTATTCTTAGCTTAAAACAAATACTTCCAGAAAAACAGCTTGCAGGGAACAGATATAATTCAGAAGGGAGCCCAAATTGATACTAAAATACAGGGCAATGGTTTGAGAGTAGAGAGCTACTTTTCTTCAGTATCCAAGCAACAATAATGCATATTTTATTCTATTTTCAGATAAGAGAAATGGATACCAGGTTTTTCTTTTTAATATTACTTTTTTCAATTCTCACTGTAATTTCAATTGATCATATCAGCATCTAGCTATATTTACTTGCTCTGCACAAACACAAATGGATTTCTCTTGCTAATTTAAAACTAATACTATACGTTCCTGAAATATACATGGTGAGAATTTTGTTCCAGTTATTTTCTGGTAAGAATTTGAAACACAAAGTGAACATGTCCATAGCCATATGAGACAATAAAAAGTATGCTTGTAAGTGTGCTCTGTCTACATAGCCACTCCCTACTCAGTAACAAGGCTAGAACATTTGGGGTGTCCAATACTTTAAGATTCATAATTGATATATTTATCAGCTGGCAGGAAAAATATCCATCAATTGCTCCCCATAATGTAGTGAAGACTGTAGAGGGAAGTAAGTCTTGACAAAATGCCTTCTATCAGAACCTTTCTAGTTTACTTTAGATTGGTCTGTTCTACAATTTTAGTGTTAATATTATTGAAGGAGCTAAACTACATCCAAACGATTTTCAATAGCAACTGTGGTGCTGTTATTGCTAAAGCAAACAGATGCCTTCCAGCTCTAGCAACCTTCTGTAATCTGATCTAGAACTTGCAAAACTCCTGGCCTTCTACTTTCTCTAGTAATACAGAGAGGTTATTTCTCTAGAAGCCTTGTTTTTTTTAGTAAATAATGGAGTAGATCAGAATTTATCTAAGCCTTTAGAGATATCCTGGTTTATCGGTGTTTCTAGCAATGTTGATCCTGCAGCTCTTCTCCTGGTGTCATGCCAGGAAGCAGCAAAAGCTGAAATAACCATGAAGCAAAGTTGGCAGCAACTGGAGAGGAGAGGATATGCCCACAGAAGCTGAAAGCAGCCAATAGGAACTGCTGCATTATCACATGGTCACAGCCATTTCATAAAAAGTGCAAGGCATGTATTGAGAGATTTAAAAAACACACACATCAGAGCTGGTCAAGTAACTTTGGTTGTGGGCAATAGATAGAGGAAAGCTGGAAATGTCCTTCAAGGATGGTTAGACATATATGTTCAAACCAAAGTTAGGGGAAAGTTTAGATATGCTCTCAGGGATTTATTTATTTTTAATACACGTGAGGGTTATTTTTGAGGCTCTTTTTCATGCATTCCGTTTCCCAGGATTGAGTTGTCTTTTATTGTTCTTTAACTGACCATTCATAATTTTCTGTATAATCATATAGACAAGGTACTCAGGTCCAGTACACCTAAATGAAATTTTACTTTACCTTTTTTATAAAAAAAATAGCTGTTAAAACAAACATCACTTTTACATCAAACTTGTACGAGGAATAAAGTAGTCTTAGCTTTTATTCCGAGTACGGGCTAATAAACTCCTATGGAAGCCAAGTCCATAAAGGAACAAATTAGGAGCAAACATTGTCAGTATGGTAGAACCTGAATTCCTTAATTATATTGCCTAGTGTTAGATTCTGCAATCTTCCATTAACTCCTAATCCTGAGAATTTATTAGATTTGTTCAGTATACCTCAATGAAATTTTAAGTTATCTTTTATTAAGACAATGGCTGTTAATACACAATTACAAATGTCTTTGGCAGCTCTTTGCTTTCAAATTGAGGGTAATAAAGTTCAGTTTTATGTTCTTTATTTTTGAAGAGATGTTAACACTTCACTTACATTTCAAGTTGCAAAATACCTTTACCAAGCCATACAATTGTACATTTGGCTTGGATGTGCTACATTTTTTTTTTCATGAAAATTGTTTTGGTAATGAGTTTTCTGTAGAAATCTACTTTTATTTTTCTTATCTATAATGCTGATTAAAGACTATAATAAAAAAATAACACTACTAATAGGAAAATAACAGATTCATAAATTGCATCATAAATCATAAATATGGAAGGTGGGAAAAAGCAGCAACAACACAATCCACTCCTATTTCAGGATATAAAGGAAAGATATACAGATGCACACACACGTACCTAAATTATGGCTCTCATCTTCCCCTTTTACATCCAATCCTAATAAAAAATTGTGAAGAAGCACTGTTTGTCAGACTCAAAAACAATGGGCCGAATGAACCAGTGGCTGGTGCTACAGCTTGTTCTTGAAATGAAAGCTTTAAATGATGTGGTAGAATGTAACTTGGAGTCACAGGAGGGAAAAGCTCTTTCCCAGAAAGCAAAGGGACAGCAGAGCTTGGAATGTCTGGAAGGCAGGAAGAGGGTAAAGATGGACTCTCCCTAGCAATTCACAGAGTATAATTAATAGTTATGTAGATAGTTGCTTTAGACTGGCAAGTGTAAGAAAAGGAGTGACAGAACCTGGGAGTGGCATTAAAGGATAAGCTTAGAATCTGTATACAAACAGTCCAACATCCGGCGCCCCCCTTGAATTATATTGATCCTTATCTAACTCCAAGCAGGTGCTGACCATGAGTTGAAAAGATTCCCACACATAGTGTTGTTTTTTAGCAATGAAGCAATTCAACTGTATGTACATATGTGGATCTGATCTTTCACATCTGACACAGAGGGGGTATTCATCAGCTTCTGATCAGTTCTGGAGAACCAGTGGTGGAAATTTTGAGTAATTTGGAGAACCGGCAAATACCACCTCTTACTGGCCCCACCCCTAAAGCAGATTAGTGGAGTGTGGAGGGAATGTGATTTTGCAGTATCCTTCCCCCAGGATTGGGGTGGGAATGAAGATTTTACAATATCTTTCCCCTGGAGGGGGGTGGGAATGAAGATCTTACAGTATCCTTCCCCTGCTACACCCACCAAGCCAAACCACACCCACTAAGCCACGCCCACACAACCAGTAGTAAAAAAAAATGAATCCCATCCCTGGTCTGACAGCATGATTCTGTTTGTAGGCAACCAACAATAAAGAACAAACTTCACATGTTGTTCTTGATTCTTTGGACCTGACAAATGAATGGGTGCCTCTTCTATCTAAAGTGGACTTCTATTCATATCTACTAATTATGGTCCACTAACAATGGTATGCCTGACCTACTTCCTATTCAAATTTACGTGAGATTTGACCCTAAGGGTAAATCCAAACATGCATGAAGATGTATTGACTATAGCCAGCATGCACCATGCCACACTATTTCTTTTCAGTGCACTGAAAAGAAGCACTGCCTGAATTTCAAGGAATGGAAATTTAATCTGTCTCCCAATGTGCAAAATGTGAGGGTCTCGCCAATGAATACTTTGAGTAAAACCTGAAAGGCTGTGGGTTTGGTGCCTGAAGCCACCCATAGACTTCACACAATTAGGACTCAGTTAACATTGCACATATATTGCCTGCTACCTTCAAATATGCAGTAACTTAGAGTGATGCCAAAAATAATAAAAATACTATGTAAATTGTTGTACGTGAAGTATTATTATTTTTTCTTTATAATATTTTTAGATTCTATTTAGGGCAAAGACTATCCCAAGGCAGGATTCACATATAAAATCGCTATATATATAATATAAATAACAAAAAAGAATAATAAAACATTAATGAACCCAATAATGGCTAAAACCAGAAATTAAAAACACTTGTTCCCGATGCAAAAATCAGACCCAATTTCAGAGGAACAAAACGGGACACGTGAAAAATAAAAACCAATTCAGAATAAGGCTTCAAGAAATAAATAAGTAGTCCTGCGGGGTTTTCTTTAAAGTTGGCTATGATATGAAGAAAACAAAAATGCTGGCAAAAAAAATATTATTTCAAATGTACTTTCTCTTTTTCCTCTCTTGAACATCTTTTGTAAAAGCATATAGTACAGAATAGATGCTGCTTCACTCTGTTATTTCTTCCCTTCGCTTTACTTTGTTTTAGTGATGGCATCCAGTTGAATGGAGATTCTCAGTCACCCAAGTAAGTCATGGTTGTCCTAAAGGCACTTTTTCAAAAGGCAAATGGACTTTGTTTCTCCTTCAAGATGTTTCCCTTCTCATCCAAGAAGCCTCTTCAGAACTGAAGAAGCTTCTTGGATGAGAAGCTAAACATCCTCAAGGAGAAGCAAAGTCCAGTTGCTTTTTGAAAAATCACCTTTGGGATTCAGATGGATTTTATGACAATTTGGAAGACTCTCTTCCACTCATTCTGTTAATGCCCTGCTTTGTACCTAGAATTTGGAACTTCATAGGGTAGCTGTTAAGAAATCAAAGAAAAGGAACAAAAATATAAATAAGTGTCTTTCAATTTTCTTTTACAGCAGTTAAAGTATAAATATACAGTTACTTAACCTATTGCTCTATGGCTATAGAATTGTTTACATTTTCTGTATAAACTATTATTTTTGTTCTAATCCTCAAAAACTTATATCATGACTTCATTTTTTCCATTTCCCATAAAAAAAAATCTATAAAAGTTTCCAATCAAACTGTCCTGTCTCTAAATGAAATGCATATTTTTGTATGTATATATGTATGTATGCATGCATGCATGCATGTATGTATTCTGTCATGGTTAGGTGGTGTCCCTTTGAGATCTGTATGCAACAAAATTTCAATTTAATGTATGCTGAATAGTGTACAAAGTGACAATAAATTCTATTCTATTCTATTCTATTCTATTCTATTCTATTCTATTCCATTCCAACCTAACTAACCTAACCTAACCTAACCTAACCTAACCTAACAATTTGGCCATTTCAACACATTCACTCATCTTTACTATCCATTCCTCCGATGTGGGTAAAATCAGATCTTTTCATTTTGTGTGAGAAGGTTAACTGTTCTCGCTGCAGTGAACACATATGAAAACAAAGTTCCATATGTTCTCCCCAGCTGCTTATTCATCAATCCCCAAAAAGTATCTGGATTCAAGAGAAATGTTTATATATGGATCTTTAATATCTTATGTATTTTTATATATAATTGAGTCCAAAAATTTGTGGCTTTAATACACATCCACCAAGCATGATCAAATGCTCTTCTTGATGGTGCCCTTTCCTGCTTCCTAGGGCTGAGAAAAAGTGACCAGCCCAAGGTCAGTCAGCTGGTTTCGTGCCTAAAGCGAGACAAGAAGTCACTGTCTCCCAGTTCCTAGGTCACAGCACTTTAAACACTACACGAAACTAGTTCATCCCATCTTCTACCTAATAATAAATTAATTTGTATTGAATCCAAATCCTGGAGAGTTAAGTGGCCTGGTATTTCCATTAGCTTCAGAAAAGCCTCTTTTAAACTCCATTACCACATTACCACAAGGGAAAAAAATATAGGCACTTTGTGGAATTGGCCTTCCTACCTACTATTTCAGTACTTCAAGAACAAATATTTATAGATAATACTTTGTCTATAATAATTGTTTTATCATATAATAGTATAATAATTAATTGTTAAATGGCCACTAATTTACTGATTCATTGAACTGATAAAGATTTAATACTGTATCATTGATTATCTAGTCAATTGATTATTGATTGATTCTTAGTAATAAATTGTTTGATTGATTTTTAGTAATAAGTAACCTTACTTTTGATTTGTTCTCTAACTTATCAATTAACATTGATTAATTACCAATATTCATTAAGTAACTGTCTACCTATCACATTAATTAGCTATTGTAATTGTTTAGTGTACTATTGTCATTGACCATGCCAGCCAGAAACTCCAGAAACTCCAAATCCTCCACTACCAAACAACAACAAAAAATATCTCTACCAATGACCTCCCAGACTCCTGTACATGCTTCAGATGTCTTAAAACCATCAATGAAAGTGAAAATAACATCAAATGCTACCTATGTGACAATCAAGCCCAGCTTTCCTGTTTAAAATTAAACAAAGACGTAGCTGATCTCCTAAAAGCATCAGATACATTCCCTTGTCTACGTCCATCATGTTTTCCTAAGCTAAACAAACCAAGTACCCTGCCTGACAGAGTTGATAGCATAGAATCACTCATGCACTCAAGAGAAAAACACTTCGCAACATGTTTTGAAACAATTATACAAGAAAGCCTAATTTTTCTTGGAAAAAAAATACAGCACTGATAAGCAACTACCTATCAGCCCAAATCAAATCCCAACCCAACAACCACCACCACAACTACTACCTCAACTACAATCACAACTACAACCAAATATAACCACCAAACCACAACCACAAATAATTACTATCCCATTAAATAAGTTCACAAATGATATCCCCTTACTCATCAGAGACACCACTGAACATGATCAGAAATGTCTAAATGCCATCTTATTTGGTCTTGAAGACACCAACAGATCAGATCACATCACCAAAGTTTGTAATATCATAAGCAACTCAAATACAACAAACATCTCTCCTGAAGATATCATTGAAGTTACCAGAGATGGCCCTGAATCCAAATACAATGATGGCTCGGTGGCCCCATAATTTTGTAGAGTTGTTTGCAAAAATGAGTCCAGCAAATGCATATTCATTCATACAATAAACACCATTGCAAAAACCAATCCCAACCACAAAAAACTTCATTCAAGACCAGACATCCATACTGCAAAGAATCCACTCCCATGAACTCCGTGATGAACTAAAAAGACGTCTAGACAATGGAGAGAAGGATCTCTACATTGACTACCACGCAGATTGCATCAAAAGTAAGCCACACAACCCACAACTCCACATTCAACCCTACCTCATCCAACCCACCATCACTCAAAATTAGGCATGCATGCCACTAACTACCTTTCTCCCTAGCTCGCTTTAATATCTTGTCTTCAGCACTACTGAATGGGCAATTTAAGAGGCTCCCAATTAAGATTGAAACTGTGGAGCATGTCCTTTTATATTGCCCTATGTATAATGCAGGCAGATCTAAGTTACTATCTCTCCTTGAAATAGACCCTTCTAGACCCAATGTTAGTAATTTGTTCTTATATTGTCTAGGGGATGGCTCCTCATACATCACTTCTCAGGTTTCCATTTTTTTTTTTAAGAACTGTAACCATCAGAGGAGAATGCTGTAATTCCCCTTAGTCAAGTTTTTGGTGACCAATTGTTTATGACTAATTTCCCCATGTTCTTTTTTTTGTTGTACTTGTGTTTTGGTCTCTGACCGCAAATAAAGTATTATTATACTATCTCAATTCCAACTGCAATGGGCCTTAAATGCAAGCTACTCAATGCAAGAAGCCTTGTGAATAAAATACCTGAATTTCTCCTCTTACTAAATATGGTTAAATTCGACATCATATTTGTGAAACATGGCTCAATGCATCTCTCCCTGACTCCATTACCACAGTAAGAGACCATCACGTTTACCAATCGGATTGTGAAATCCGTAGAGGAGGTGGTGTAGCTATCTTCTATAAAAAGTCCCTACATCTAAAAAACATCCAAGTTACCGAAGAGCTTGCTCTTCCTGACACCATCATCTGTGAACTGTCCTTAAATATCACATTTCAGTTCTTACTATGTTACATAGCCCCTGATTATGACATCGAACATGTAAACAAGCTAAATTCACTACTAACATGGGCAACATCCTGCCCACACACTTTTATCTTTCTTGGTGACTTCAATCTACCTCACATTAACTGGATCCTAAACAAATGTAAAACTGAACCCATACATGCAACCTTCTACAATGCTGTAACAAATCTGGGATTGGAATAACTAGTAACCAACAATACTAGACTTAACAACTGCCTCGATCTCATCTTCTGCAATAGTTTGAATTCAATTTACGGAATACAAATTAAAGAACCCTTTTCCAACAGTGACCACAGCATGATTGACTTTTGTCTCAACATACATCCACACAAAAATCAACACAATGATGTGATCCCCAATTATAACTTCAAAAAAGGCAACTATGATCTTAGAGACAACGATCTCTCATCTCTTGATTGGCAATTTCTATTCACTGGATGCAATACTGTTGAAGACCATTACAACATATTTTACTTGAAGTCAAAAGAGTCATCAAACTATATATACCAATAACAACTTCAAAAACCAGGAAAAACAGATTACCCAGAATAATAAGGAAGCTTCAATCCAAAAAGAGATCACTCTGGGGGAAAAACAAATCTGGTCACATTGCCAACTTCAAAAGCTGATACAAAAATGTATGCCACCAGATAAAGACTGAATGCACCAATTATCACATTAAAGAAGAGGAAAACCTTCTACGCACCAATTCCACCCACGCTTTCTACAATTTTGTAAACAACAAACTAAAAGACTCAAGGTCCATCCCACCCCTGAAAGGACCTAATGGTAAAGACTGCAATGATGACACCATTAAAGCCAACCTCTTTAACACATTCTTTGGCTCAGTATTTGTAAACAGCAATGGATCATGCCCAGTATTTCCTAGTTGAACCACAGACAGCTACAATGATCTAATACATATCAATTTTTCAGAAGACAATGTTGAAAGAGCACTACACAATCTAAAACCATCTCTATCAATTGGACTGGACCGAATATATGCCTACTTCTTAAAAAAGTTATCCACTGCCATAGCAGAACCTCTAAGCATAATCTTTGAAAAATCTTTCAGGATCAGCTCCTTGGTCACAAGCCACGGTCATCCCCATCTTCAAAAAGGGAGACCCCAGCCTAGTTGAAAATTACAGACCAATCTCCTTAAGCTGCGTCACCTCTAAAGTCATGGAATCAATTATTAACCAATCCATCATCCTCCACTGAGAGACAGACAACCTACTCTCTAATAAACAATTTAGTTTCAGAAAAAAAAATATCCTGCAATCTGCAACTCTTACACTGCAAAAACATATGGACTACACTACTCAATCAGGGTAAAGCAATAGACACAATCTACATAGACTTCTGTAAAGCCTTTGATTCAGTGGTACATGACAAACTACTCCTAAAACAAAAATCTTATGGTATCTCTGGACACCTGCATAACTGGATAGTAGCATTCCTGTCAAACAGACAACAAATGGTTAAACTTGGGAGTGTCCTATCAAATTCTGTACCTATCAACAGTGGTGTCCCCCAAGGCAGTGTTCTAGGACGAACTCTCTTCATACTCTACATAAATGACCTCTGTGATCATATTAAGAGCAACCGCATCCTCTTCGCTGATGATGTAAAGCTATTCAACACCACCGACAATACTGCTACCCTTCAAAAAGACCTTGAGTATGTATCAGAATGGTCAAACAAATGGCAACTTCAAATCTCAACAAACAAATGCTCTGTCTTACATATTGGCAAAAAAAAATAATCAGAAAATAAAATACAGGCTGAATAGCCAAGACCTTGTTGATGATCCAAACTCTGTCAAGGACTTTGGAGTACTCATCTCTAATGATCTAAGTGCTAGAGCCCACTGTAACTACATAGCCAAAAAGGCATTAAGAGTTGTTAACCTAATCTTACATAGCTTTTTCTCTGGTAATATTACACTACTAACTAGAGCATACAAAACATTTGCTAGACCAATACTCGAATACAGCTCATCAGTCTGGAACCCACATTATGTATCTGATATTAGCACAGTTGAGAAAGTCCAGAAATATTTCACAAGAAGAGTTCTCCACTCCTCTACTCATTGCAGAATACCTTATGCCAACAAATTTGAAATTCTAGACCTAGAAAACCTAGAACTACACCGCCTTTGGTCCAATCTAGGTATAGTATATAAAATCATACACTGCAATGTCCAACCTGTCAATGAATACTTCAGCTTCAACCATAACAATACAAGAGCAAAGAATAGATACAAACTGAAGGTTAATCGCACCAAACTTGATTGCAGGAAATATGACTTCAGCAACAGACCAACAGAGTGGTCAATGTCTGGAATACTCTACCTGACTCTGTGGTTTCTTCCCCAAACCCAAGCTTGCTAGTTGGTTGATGTGTTTAGCTTGTTTATGGTGCAAGGTGTCAAGTGAACAAACTTTATGTGAAATTAAGAGAATAATTGCAATGGGCAGAATATTTTTGGACAAAGTTAGTTATACATAATCCTTGGGGATGGCTATATATATATAGCCATCCCCAAGGACTGGTTGGAAGTTGTTTTAAGAGATCTGTCAAAATCTATCTACAGCATGGATAGCAGCATTAAATGAGGTCCACTGGCATCATTAAATCTCTAGGCCAAACTATGCACAAAAGATGCATATAAATAAAATGCTTAGCCAATCATGGCTGAACTAAGTTGAGTTGGGTCTTGACAGGATAAGAGTTTACTAGACAATCCCAGTGCTGAATACAAAACTGGGAAACTTATCATAGAAGAAAGCAATGGCAAAACAAAGTTACTTACATGTTGTTTCCAGGAAATGTTCCAGATATGTCAAGTATCAGATGTTCAGCTTTATTTGAGGGAAACTTTACATTTTTTTTGAAGAGAACTTTTTTTCCAGCCTGGCAATCCGGATCCAGCAAACTTCCTTTCTCCAATAGCCCACCCATACAATTAAACCAAAACCAAGCTTTTTCTCTCTAGCCTATTTAACTTGTCTCATTTTCTTCTGATCACTCTAGTTCTAGTCACCATATATTACTACTACATCTTTCAACGTAAACAGAAATTTTAATGTAAACAGAATGTGTTTACGTTAGGCCAATATGGAACGTCCGTCCCACACCCATTTTCAACCCTCTTTGTCTTTTTGCCAAGTCTATTAAAATGACATAATATTGAATGGGTTTTATTATAGTAAGCATAAGTGAGGCTTGAAACAAACGAGCAGCTTCATGGCCAGATGAAGACTTGAAGACATGCCAACTACAGTCTTTGTAATATGTTTAATCAAATCTTTAAAACATGTGCTTTCTTCATTGCAATCAACAGATAAATATACATTTTCCATATTATGTACTATTTATTAAAGTCATGAAGAAAAGCTAATTGCTAGTGGTTGACAAGTCTCCTAGGTCTATATAACCTTATAATAATGCTAATAGAATATGTGTCCTCACAACTACACTAAAGTATTATTGTTTTATTGTTGCAATTACTGTATGTTTTGTCTTTTCCTAAAGAATTGAAAAATGCATACGCCAGAGTGGATCTTTCTCCTTCCAATTTCTCATTACAAATATCCAGTAGGCTGAGGATAGTAACTGTATTGAGGGACAATACTGGTGAGCTCCAGTAGGGGAAGAGAAGAAAATTGATCCCAGATGTTTTGAGCCCTACTCCTTTACCTTATCTACACTATATTGCTTCTCCCTAATTGCTTAACTGTTGTTTAATTTGTTAGAAAAAAATTATAATGGAGTCCTTCAATGTTTTTTTTTAACATTTGTGTTTACTTTGTTTTTTGTTAAAAACAAAGCACAAAGCCAAACTATATGGGCTTTGGAGTTTTCTAGGACAGACCTACCTTTGACTTGAATGCAGCTCCCTGTTTAAGAATTCTTCTGATTGTTATAATTTAATTGTCATTAGGCTTGTAATATACTTCATATTGTAAATTAATTATCAACAATAACCTCACAATTATTCAACTAATTACCTTATAATTGAATGTTCATACTCTTGTGCACAATTAGAAGACAAATCCAAGCTCTACTGAATTTCAGTCATGACTCATAATGAGTTTGGCCTATGCCATCAATACTGTGCTCCAAGAGTTACCTTCTTAGCTTGCTCCAAAAATATAAGATGCTGGGCTCCAAATAAAAATGGAAAAAATGTGATCCATAACAAGAATTGCCTAATCAGGCTTTAGTAAAAACAGGGGTGTCAACCTCAAGGCCTGGGGGCTGGATCTGGCCCATGGGGTGCTTAGATTTGACCTGTGGGGCTGCACTGGAAACAGTGAAGGACTGGCCGACAGTGCCTCTGCTTGTGAAAATGGAGCTTGGAAGGGCTGTGGGTGGCTCCCCTGAGATCCATTTTCTCTGGCAGTGGATTGCAGGAGGCCATCACAGCCAAAACTGGAGCTCAGGAGCCTGTTTTTGTTGTCAGAGTGCTCGGACCAGCACAGGTGCCTCCAACATGAGTGATGTTGAGTTGGCCACATCCACCTCAGTCCCCTGAATTCAAACACAACCTGATGCAGCCCTCAATGAAATTGAGTTTGATTTATGATGGGTTTTCACACTTATGATCATTGCAGTATCCCCATGGTCATGGGATCAAAATTCAGATGCTTGACAACTGACTCATATTTATGATGGTTACAATGCCCCAGGAAGGGTCTTTTGTGACCTTCTGACAAGCCAAGTCAATGGGAAGGCCAGATTCACTAAACAACTATGTTACTAACTTAACAGCTGCAGTGATTCACTTAACAACTGTGGCAAATAAAATGGGACAAAAAATCATTTAACTGCCTTGATTAGTGATAGAAATTTTGGGCTCAATTGTGGTTGTAAGTCAAGGACTACTTGTATGTCCAGTGATATTCTCTTGTGGAATGTAGTCTTTCACAGAATTAGAAATTCTAAATAGTCAGGTCTCTCATGGATGGCTGAAACTATATTTATTTATTAAATTTATATACTGTTCATCTCATAATCAATCTCATACTTCTTTGAAAAAGAAAACATACAGAAAACAATTTATTTTCCACCAATAAATGAGAGCAATCCTAATCACCTTTTCATAAAACTTTTTTGTTAAAATGTTTCGATTTTCATCCCCCAACAAAAATTACACAAAAAGAGAACAGAATATCTCACTGCCATTTTCAACAGTAGTATTTTATGGCTGAGGGCCTCAATGTAATTGCCTCTGACTGAAATTACTTCCACCTTAGATTTTGAATATATACATCCTGCTTTCAAATAGGAATTAGCTGCTGCATCATCACCTCTGAGGCACAGAAGCATGGGCTATGCCCAAGGGCAGTTTAAAGAGACAAATATAGCTATCATTTAAGAGTCCTCGATTCTTAAATTAGTTACCAGTTAATCGTGGGAAGCTCCCTAGGTGCTCTGAATGTGTCACACAACATATTCCTTCCTTAGTAACCTTCTGGCAGGAGAGAGAGAGAAAGAAAGAAAAAAAGAAAGAAAGAGAAGAAGTCTGCAAAGAATCTATGTCTTTCCTGCCCCTAAGATTATTACAACTACTGGCTTCTGTCACCATTCTTTCTCCCAGCTTGTTTTACCTTGATTGCCTAATTTAAAATAATAAACTCTTGCCAGATAATTGTCTCAGAAAGTGTTCTCAGCTATCTGACAGCTAGCAGTGCCTGTTTCTCCTATCAAGTGCACCCTAGGAATAATCAGAGAGAGAAAAATAATAATCTAGGGCATGAGCAAAATCTGCTTCAAGTAATAATAGCAATATAACAGAAGATAGTCAGCAATATGGCAAGTTAAATAAACAAAAAAGGACTATTGTAAAATACAAAAAAAAAAAAAAACCCTTATCTAAGGATTTTTCTTCTGCACCTAACATATTTATTCGCCCAATGCTATCATTACTGCTGCTGCAGTTGAGGAGAGTATCTATTGAGATAACACAGGCTTTTTATCTTGTATGCCATCATGTTTGTTAGCATTTATTTTGTTACTATGATGTTGCAATTTAAATTGTGTAATCTTCACCTAATGTCAGGTTTGATGACAGGAATTCTCTAGCATTCTAGATCAAGCTAAATCCAAGTATGCTAGATGGTTCCTTTAAAGTCTGGCACAGACAAATCAGCTATCAACAGGCACATAGAGATAAACATATACCATTCAAAAGAAACAATAAAAAAGCTAAAAAAGGAAACAAAAAGACCCAAACACATTTTTGTCAGCAATCAACATCCAGGACAACAGAGATTAACAGCAGGATTAACACTAGACCAACAATCAAGCAGCCAATAATATACCAATCAAGGGATTACCAACTCAGACAAACAGTAAAGAACAGCCTAATCAAGGAACTCAAGAATACTCCAATCAACACTGACAGGGCAAGCTACTTGTATATAAACAGAGAGAAACCCCACTTCCTTCTTGCACTGTTACCTGGTTTGGGTAATGAAATGTCTGGAAGAGAACAACCAAGCTCACAGAGTAAAAACTCCACAGTTCAAACCTGAACTACAAATACTCTCTTCTATTAAATGGACAATCTATTTACATTTGATTAAACTAAGTGAAAGAGATTTTTCACCAAACATTCTTCCCCACTTCAAAATTCTTGGGAAGAGAAACCATTCAGGGTCATTTTTCAGTGATATCTTTATTCTAGACTTTTATTTTTGATAGTATGCTCTAACGGTTAAGGTACTGGATTATGATAGGAGATTCCCTTAATCAAGTCCATAGAAGTCAAGTCCCTGAGTTCAGCCATAGAAGTTCACTAAATGGCTTTGAGCAAATAACTGTCTCTCAAACCATGTACAGCATAGGTATTTTGTTGTAAAGATAAAAATTGGAGAAGGAAGTTTTATATACCGGTACATCATGTTGAATGTCGTAAAAAAGGATGACACATAAATCTAATAAATGAATAAGTAATGTCTCAAATAATTGGGCCTGGCAATGCCTATCACATCTTGACCATCAAATATTATGAGACTTTGATTAGCTCTTTGCATTTCACTGGAAGCCAATTCATGCACACAGGTTGCTCAAGAAAAACACTGATGTTGAAACTCCTTTCAGGCCTTCCATGAAGCTGAAGTGGGACCATCATAAAAATCCCATGATCATGGTCCTAACCATGATCCATAACATAGCCACCATTGTTTGGCTACCATCATTTGTGGTGTGCAAAATTCGGCTGAATGCAGAATAGATGCTGCAGTTTTAGATGTAGTTAATGTAATCACAAATAAAGAAGTATCCTTAGACAGCTTTCCCTAGCTGTCTGCACATTAATTATTTCAGGGCACAGACAATTATTAAATATTTGCTTCCTAAAGCCAAGCAAAGGGATTTAATTTTGATATAAAATAAATGCAATTGAAACAATGGGGCATAATTAGAGAGGAAAGCCTCTCATTTCTGTGACCAGTTTCATTTTAAGAAAATACATTAGTAATCTGAACTACACTCTACAAATTACATATGAAAGAAGAGCTGAAATGTGCAAGAATAACCCTCTTTTTTCTATTTTTTTCAGATTTCTTTTTTCTTTTCCTCCCCTTCCTTAGCTTTCACTAGGATCTAATTTCCCTCTGGTCTATTTTCTGTAATACAACACAGAAGCCAATAGAATGAGTATATGAAAGAATAGTTAAGAGAGGAAAAAAATGTTAAGTCTGAAATTACACTTCAGAACAAACAACAGAAAGGCAGCAGCAAGGAGGTTCAAGAATAATTTAAGCTACACCATAGATTTTAGAATCTATAAGTAACATATTCAAAAAACAAACACTTAACATTATAAAGTGTGTGTCATGGGGATGTTACAGAACAATGAGTAGATGAATAATTGCAAATAGAGATTAGAATAGTATAATGAGGTGAAATTAGTGTAATTTGGTAAAGAAAGCTAAAGTAGCAATAGCACTTAGACTTATATACAGCTTCACAATGCTTTACAACCCTCTCTATGCAGTTTCACAGAGTCAGTATATTGCCCTCAACAATCTGTGGTGCGCATTTTACCAATCTTGGAAGGATGGAAGGCTGAGTCAACCTTGAGCCAGTGAGACTCAAACTGCCAAACTGCTGGCAGCCGGTGATCAGCAGAAGTAGTCTGCATTCTAACCATTGCGCTGCAGTAGCACGTAGAATCAGACGTAATTGGAAAGTTAAAAATGTGAAATTAGGATGGAAAAAGGGAATTTATGAGAAGAACTAATTCCTCTATGGACATCAGCCTGTAGATGATGTTTTAACAGAATGCACACCTAAACTCTTAATCCTGCATTTCTCTATACATGTAGATTACTCTGAAATCTTTATGTATGGTATTCAAAAGTTATGCAATCCAATTGGGTGAACATTCTTACAAGCTTCCATATTTCAATGTAAACTCTGAGTGATCTTCTCTCTCCGTCTAAAAATTGGTCGAGATCACCCATGCTGCCAGAATGGACATGCTGCAGATCCTATCAGTGAAGGAATTCTGTCTGGTGGGGTCTGGGAAAGAGCTTTTATTTCATAGTTCTCACCCTCTGCAACATTGTGCCCTGTCAGGTGAGATCCATACCCACCCTTTGGCAGTCAAGACTGGCTCTGCCAATTGGCCGGGGGCCTCAATAGTGTTTCAATAATTTAAGAGAGGGGTCCCCAACCCTCAGCCCATAGGTCACTAACTAGGCCATGGCCTAGTTGGAACTGGGCCATATGAGCAGTGGGCCAGAGTGCATGAGCATGCACAAGTGTGCAACTCGACAAATCAAAGTGGCAGGCCAGTGCATGTGCAGCTCAATTTGTGCAAGTTTAGCAACCCATGCCTGTGTGTGTGTGTGTACAAGCCCACTGTTCATGCAGCTCAGTTCCCTTGTCCCCTCCCGCAGCCATCAAACCATAAAGATTGAGGACCACTGGACTAAGGTAATACCCTGGCTCCTCCCTATGTGCATCTTGCTCCCTTCTTCTCAACTTTGTCAATTTTAAACCAAATTTAGTATTATTTTCTATTGTTTCAGTGTTTTATATAGTTGTTATAAGCCACCCAGGTGAGATGGATAGCATATAAGTTTAATAAACAAATACATCATGCATTCCAACCATAGAAAATAATTCCAATTTTAGCAACTCCCCATACTAGTTACATGCCTTTACACAAAAGTTGTTGTTATTATTATTATTATTATTATTATTATTATTATTATTATTATTATT
>NW_020769345.1:5509175-5565776 GCF_900518735.1 Pseudonaja textilis | reverse complement strand
GGTTTCCACAAAAGCAAAATCACTGGCTTGATCCATAAAAACACACTAAGACATAATGGAGACCTAGAAGATGAACAGACCTATGGAACAGCTGTCCTGCCCTACATAAGAGGTACTACAGACAAAATCAGTAAGATGCTACACAGGCATCATCACATCAAGACTGCTTTCAAAATAGACAGAAAAATAGCCATACTAAGAAACTAAGAAACCCCAAAGATAAAATTGACCTGGAAAACCAAGGCATATACGAAATCCCCTGTGAATCATGCCCGGCCACAGACATTGGACAGACCAATAGAAAAATAAGTACCCACCTGGATGAACACAAAAATGCAGTAAAAAAAGCTGGAACACACTTCCTTACTAGTCCAACACATGAAAGCCACAGATCATAGCATCAACTTCAATGGCACCAAAACCCAAGCCACTATAGAAAACCCCAGCCACAGAATTTTCAGAGAAGCCATAGAGATTGAAAAAAGACCTGAAAGCATGAATAGAAGAGATGATTCCACCAGACTGTCAATTATTTGGAAGCCTGCACTCACCAACAAAAAAATCTCCACACCACAAGCCAGGCAAACACCTGGGCACAAACAGATCCCCCCTGATACCTCCAGCTCAAACACACCCCAACCAGGCACCAAGATGAAACCTAGCTTCCTAATAAGTGATAGCCATCCATTTACTTGGAGCCAAGCTGCTTTGAAAGCCTCCAATGCAGGAACACAATGTTGCCAGCCAATCAAGCCAAAAAAAGCCACAAAACAGACAGAAGATATTAGAAATACCAATCAAGCAGAACACAGCAAACTCCAAGACCAATAAACACAGACCAAGACTCCCAACCAATCAGGATGAAGAAAAAACCATTCTGGCACAGCAGTAGGCTAGCCCCAATTTTAAAACTGAAACGGCTGTGAAAGTCTGACTCACAGACGAACACAATACTGATGAGATTCTGCCGAAACGTTGCTACAACTTTAAAAGAACAACTATAATGACATGGGAAAATACCCGAACAAAGCTGAATACCATATATATATATATATCATTGGCATATATATATATGCCAATGATCATGATTTGCTGAAGAAACATATGAAGAATAATAAATATGTCTGAATACATATTGTAGCATTAGTTATTGTAACATCAGTCCCAAAATTTGAAGCCTAAGTACCATTCTAATGCTTCCATCCTAGAAACTTTAGACAAAATCTCATTTGTGATGTGAATCTAGGAGCCTTAAAATATTAGCCAAAAAATGAAAGAAAAATTAACAACTAAAAAAAAGTTTCTTGAACCATGGCATATTTGTCGGATGCTGTCTGTGTTATCAATCTATAAAGCAATCTGGAGAATAGAAGGTGATGGAAATGGAAAATAAGTTTATAGCGCTACAGAGTGCCACTTGAAGATTGTCTCTTCACTGTTCTGCTGTAGCACACTAAAAACCATTAGCAGCTGGATGTAAGCTTCTTGGATGTAAGTGGTGGATGGATGTAAGCGATCAGAATGGATGCAAGTGGCAAATAGGAAAGAGGAGTTAACCACTTCTTGTGTCATTGGTTCTATAGGGGGTAGAGGGAATGACATCTACCCTCTGTAGGGATAGGAAAAGCTGCTACAAAGACAATAGTCAGATGAAAACAACCTGAGTCCAAAAATGTCATTTGAGAATGGGTTGACCCTTTCTAGTTCTCATGAAAATAAAGAGAGGGAGGGATGAAGCACATTCCGATTTATATATGTATCTTAATGCATGCAAAATATTTGGTCCTCGAGTGGCCAAGCTTTATGGCTGCTAATTAATAAAGAAAACATGTCACTGAATGGCACATGTTTTTAAAAGCACAAGGTGGGCTCCTAAAGTCTTTCAGGGGAAAAAGATGGTTGGAAAATACCAGTGAAAACCTTATCAGAATCCTTTTGAAGAAGGAAGACTTAGAGAAAAGTTAAGACCAAAGGGTCTTTCAAAGACTCTCCCCATAAAGCTCTTGAAATGAAATTGGCTAAGGGGACACAATCTCACTTTTTCTCAACCAAAAAAAAGTACTGGCCAGAAAGGAATGTCCTTGGTTGAGAAAAAGTGAGGTTGATGTTCATTCACTTCATCCATTGCTAGAGATATAGTATATTAATTCCTTCCCTTCCCTCTCTCTTTCATACACACATGCACACCGCCTATTTTTCCTTCCACATTTCTTCACTTTTATGACCTTATCACATGTATTTCTTCAGATCAGAATAACTTTCTTTAAGCATCTTGGGCTGGTTGGTAGACATTTGGTGCACATTTCCCCAGACAGGAGTTTTGCTTTATAAATTTGTCTAATGTAAGTTTTTGTAAAACAATGTCTCCAACACAACAAATTTTTCACATTATCTTCAAGAATGCATACATTTTCCCTAAGGTTTCCCTATTTTTTTTTAAATTAGCAACCACATTTTAAGCAAAGTTTGACTCTTCATTAAGTTTGATAACAAATAATGATACATGATAACCATGTACAGCTTGAAAATACAAAATTAAATATACTTTCATTCAAGCATTAACAAAATGTCTCTGTCATTCATTACAAAACTGATGAAACTTGGAGATCTGCAGGAGAGGTGCATCCACAAAGTTCATTTTAACTATTCTAGTTTTATGGAAAGCTAACCCGTTTTCATGGGGTTTTTTTTAACATATTTTGGATTCTTTTTATATTTCTACTGTTTTTAACTCTTGAAACCCTCCAATATTTATAAGTAAGAACCAGTCCTACATGAAATAGGATCTGCATACTTAAAGAATTGCCTCTCTCCTACAGTATCTACCCATCTTATTCACTCCAAATCCCATCAGTTAAAAGAATATAATCCACTGAGACCCAGAAGGCAGGCCTTTTGTGTTGTAGCACATGCCTTTAAGAATAGTATCCCCTCCCACCCAGAGAGCCACATGGTCCCCAGCTTGCTTGCATACAAATGATCTTTGAAAACTTAATTGTGACTTTAAGCCTAAAAGTAAATAGGTACAGCAATAAGGCTCTGCTGGACTCTCTTTGGATGATGAAAAAACCCTTGACCTTCTAGAGATAACACTCCTGGACGAGATGGTTCCAGTTAGGTTGGAGCCAAGACTCCGCTCCAGCTGAGGCAGATCCAGCAAGGCCCTGGACTCCTGCCTGCACTGAAACTTCTCAGACTCTGTGATTCATCCATCTAGCCCAAGGGTCTTCAAACTTGGCAAGTTTAAGACTTGTGGACTTCAACTCCCAGAATTCCTGAGCTAACATGACTGGAGGAGGAATTCTGCATGTTGAAGTCCACAAGTCTTAAAGCTGTCAAGTTTGAAGACCCCTGATCTAGCCCCAAGCCGAACTAGGCCTTAAGGATCTGAAGATAGAGGACTGAGCTACACAGACCAGAGACATTAGCCAAGAAGCAGACGCTGAGGAATAACATGCATTGGAAGGAGGCTCAGCATGGGTGGTTTATTGATCTTATTCCTTGGGAGAAATTGCTGAGAACAACCTTTCAAGCCTCAGCCCTGTTGTGTTTATCTTATCATGCTGTTGTGCCATGGACTCTTGATTCCACTTCACTGTGTTTCTTGTCTTTCCTCTTGGCTTTGTTGTTTGTTTATTGGATTCCTGGTCTCAACCCATTCCAAGCCTTGACTGCATTACATTTGTCATATTCATAGGTAAAACAAAAAAAACTCTTTGCTCTAAAAAGTTCTGACTGAGTCTGTATATCTCTGGAGTGTGGCAGCCAGCCAGCTTAGTATCTTATTGGCTGGCAGACATCAGTACAAACACACACACACACATACACACACAAATGGATGGAGATGGGACCTCCACTTTTAGTGGTGGGTGCGATGGAGTTGTTGCTTTGGTGGCTTCCCTCGAAGGGAAGGTTATATGTTAGGCTTTGTTTTGTATTTTGTTAAAATATATATATTCTGTTTTCAACCTGTGAAGCCAGTCAAAGTTTAACAGTGTAGAAATAAGATAGACAGATAAATAGACAGGTACTCAGACAGACAGATAAATACTTTTTCCCTTAACCTTTCAGGAAGCAGTATCATTTCTTAGTAACAAAAATAATCTCAAAACATGATAGGTTTTTTTTCTTTTTAACAAGGAAAGTAAATGTAATAGTGTACAGCAATTACAGGGGAAGCCAGCTTACCTCCAAAATAATAGCTGTGCCCTGAATAAATCTGTGAAACGGTGGTAGCATGAACAGCTGATGCCACATCATTATCAAGAGTTAAGGTGATGCGATGTCTTCTGGCATTGATGTTAACTGAGTGCCACAGGCCATCATATAGATTGCTGCCTAAGAAACAAAGAAGTATAAACCTGATCAACCATTCACATCAGGACCAAAAGGAAGAGACAATGTCTATATGAATCATTCTGATCCTTCCAGGAAGCAACAAAACCATTCAGTGGGCAAATAACCAATAGGGGGATTTTTGACATAAACACAGCATGGCCTGAAGTCCTCAGACACTCATGAAGTTGCTACATATACCCAGGGATTCTACCAGTTCACACCTATTCTCTAGAACCAGTTAACAGTCTAAGCAGTTTGGAGAATCGGTTGTTAGAAGAAATTACTGGCCTAATCCTGTAAGGAAGGCAGGAAGGAAACATTCTAGTGTTGCTTACAGAAACTGCCTCTTCATTAACCCTTATTACATTCTTGGCAGGACTAGACTTCCTGTCTCAGGAACATCTCTGGAGTTTTTTCTCCTCCTTTGCTGGTACTTAGCTTGTGTGGAGTGACCATTCAAAGTTACAATGGCACTGGAAAAAGTGACTAATGACCATTTTTCACACTTACGACTGTTGCAGCATCCCTACAGTCATGAGAGGCCAGGCAAGGAGATGTGTGCCTCGATGTGAGTGATATTGAGTTGGCCACGCCCAGCCAATAACATGACCACCAAGCCACGTCCACCCAGTCACATGACCACCAAGCCATGCCCACCTACTAAGCCATGCCCACAGAACCGGTTGTTAAAAAATTTGAATCCCACCCCTGCATATACCAACTTGTTTAATCACCCCAACTGAGAGGGTATAAGCTATCTCAAACCCAGAAAGCTCTTGTTGTGGATATTTAATGTGGGTAAGGACTTGCCATGTTTTTAATTTGTAAATAAGAACCATCCTGAATAGACATATTTTCTATAGGATAAATGTATGTGCATTCTTCATCTGATTATGAGCATTTTTATTGCTGACAGAATTCTGATATTACATGGAAGTGACCAATTATATAGATCACATTCAAATGTTAACGCTTCAGAGTGGGTGTATTTTGCTTTAAATTGTGATTATCATGAACCTTCGTAGCATCTGTTCTCAAGAAGCCATCTGATTTAATTCTCAGCTGCATCATGTTGGCCATGAAATAATATTCCTGCACATTTCCATGGGAATCTCATTGTTTCTAATTAAGCTTATTTCCCTGAAAGTGTTTTAGTATCTAAACTGAGAGGCATTTTTGTGAGTTTAAAGTGCTGCTGGATACTCAGCAATAAAGTAACTCTGGAACTCTTGGAGAAGCCTACACAATGCACTCCAAAGAGAGTTTGCTGAGTAGGTGTTATGTTCACACTTGTAGTAATTCAGTTTTAGCAAAGACAAATACAGATGTCTTCATTTGGATAAGAAAAATCAAAGGCATTAGTATGGGGGGGGGGGTTGAGAGAAGAATTTGGATGTCTTCGTGAACATAAGCTGAACAAGGTTTTTAAGAAGACTGGACAGCCAGCTGTTTGAAGTGGTATAAGGTTGCCTGCTTATATAGTGATACAATATGTGCTATATTTTCGTTCAGATGTTGTAAAAATACTGTATCCATTCTAAGCACTATAGTTGAGAAAGAAAAGACTAAAGAGATACATTTGAAACTATTGGGTACAGTTGTTGTGGTTAGCTGGCAGCAGGTGTGATGGTGGAGGAGAGTGAGGAATCAGATGAGTGGCCAGGACCATTAGGGAGTGGACTGCTGCCTTCAGAGATTGTGGGGGGCTGGCGATGAGGAGGTTCCCGAGGAGCCTGTGCCAAGTGCGCATGCACGAAGGATTACTTGGAGAAAAGAACAATTACAGAAGCACAGGCAACTTGGGAGTAAGGCTGCAAGATAATGGCCCCTCCCTCAAGAGGATAAAAGCCAGGTTTGAAGAAGCATTCTTTGCAGAAAGCAAAGATGCTCTGAAGCTCAGCCTCATGAACATCATAGTTAGCATTTGAAAACTTTTGTAAACTAGTTCTTATCTCTGGGTTTTTGGCAGCCTTGACAAATAACTTGGCAAGGCTCTTTCTTGTCAGAGCTAATTAGTTGGAAGCAGCCTTTTATCTATGAAGGAACAGAATTTGTGGATTAAACCTTAAAAGGTGGGGGGCTGCTGCCTTTGTCTTGTGTTTGCTCTCTTGGAACCAGGTTGGGTCAGAACAACAGTTAGCTTGGAGAACAAAAGAAGGGTTCAAGAAGGGTTCAAGAAGGGTTATGTACAATTGTGGAGTTCTTCCAGAAGATGGAGGGGGCAGGGGCAGTGGAGGCAAGAATGGGTTTAAATCAGAAAAACAAATATTCTAACTGTAAGAGGCACTCAATAGTTAAAAAGAAAGCTTTAAGAAGTGTAGAATGTCCTTCACTAAATGCCATCAGAGGCTGGATGGCCATTAGTTGAATATGCTATAATATGAGATTCTTACAGTAAGTAGGAGATTGGATTAGATTATCTCCAAGGTAATATCCAACCCCACATCTGTGATCTTATAATTCATTTAATTTATATTAATTTGTTCACATGATGAATTACTTAATGGAGCATTTTACTACTTGTTTCAGGCAGTTTATTACCTCCAGGCCCTTGATGGGCTATCAGATCCTCTGGATCAGAAAGAAGGTTGCTTATTCTTTAGCAACTCTGCTTGAAGAAGGGCTTCCTAAGTTCTGATATTAATCTTTTATTTTTGGTTAGTCTGCTCCTCAGCCCTTCTTCATAGTTTGGACAAGACTTCTACTCTAGCCATAATTTATAGCTTGTCTATGTATTTGCTGTTGTTTCTCTCCTAGCCCTGATAGGAACAGGGATTTAGGAATAATAATAATAATAATAATAATAATAATAATAATAATAATAATAATAATAATAATAATAATAATAATACTTAGTACTATTTGGAATTCCAGCCAAGTAGTTGGAGTAAAGAATAAATTTATTGTAAAAATTATTTAAGGCAGCTGAACCTTTCCATGAAAAGCCTGTCCTATAAAAAGATATGTATTTAAAATGTCACAGGACTCTCTTGCTCTTGTGTATGTTCATACTTCTTCAATAGAATGATAGGCTTTTCTTAAGAATTCAACAATAGAGCACTGAGTATATAATGAGGGTTTATTGCCAGATGTCTTTTGAAATGTCATCTTGGTATCCTAGAATAATGTCAAACCAAAGATTTGTTATAATATCAACCACAAAGCAGGAAATCGTTTTAAAAAATGGAATGGGATAGGATGGGATGAGATGGGATGGGATGGGATAGGATGGGATGGGATGAGATGAGATGGGATGGGCTAGGATAGGATAGGACAGGATAGGATAGGATAGGATAGAAATTCTTTATTGGCTGAGTGTGATTGGAAATACAAATAAATTGTCTCCGGTGCATAAACTCTCAGTGTACATACAAGCAATCCTTTCCATTAAAAAGGAGAGAAATACTAAGCAGAAAAGGGAGTTTCTGGCCATAGAAATACAGAAGCTCAATTTTCATCATCCTTCTACATTGGGTCTGCAAATTAGATCAATGGAAATTGGAGCTTTATAATACACAACAGACCATATATTATGCTTGGATTAAGAAATGACAGTTTGAGGATTGGCTTCCTTCCTTAAAACAAAGAATCCCAATTCTATGTTATGGACTAGGATCCTTATTTAACAACAAGAATAAAAGTGAGAAGGAAATATGCATCTGGTAAATATGATACCTGCAGTGATGCCCATGTATTTCTGTGTTCCTTTTTGGATGTTGAGGATCAGTCTGCCATGGTGGAGATACAACAAGAGTGAGCCAGAATTTTCTGATAGTTCAGTAGACAGAAGGAGTCCATCCTTGTTCCATGTTCTAAACTGGAAGCTGACAGATAAGCCATCAATCTGAGGAGTACCGGATAACAGTAAGTAACTGCTATTGGAGCTCTCAAAAGTGATGGGAGTGATTGGCGGTTCTGAACAGGAAAATGTCACATTGCCCTGGAAAGTAATAAGAACAAAAAGAGGAGAAATACAACAGATGATGTTCAAACTGTTTTTCCATTCAGCTGCTTGGTAAAATTTGCCATTATCACAATGGAAAGATAAAAATGAAAAGGATGTTTAGAATATAACTGAATGTATATTAGGGGTGTACTAAGTAGCCAAAATTTGATCAGAATTTTAAAACTTGACCTCCAGTTAACATTTACACATATAAGAAGTAAACAAAACAGACCAAGATAAAACAGAACAAAACAAAATAGATAAAATAAAAACAGCATGTAGATAAATGGATAAAAGGACTTCTTTGTGATGTGATTCTAGGGCAGGTCTGGACAATTAATTGTTTCAAGGAGCCTCATGAGAAACTGGGAATGTTGTGGAGGGCTGAACCAATGTGAAGATATATAGGCATGCATGCATCCACATATGTAAATTGGGGGAAAATGTCATATTCAAAATAAAAACAATTGAAGTTGTATTGCATTCAGGGTGTACACTTATTTACCTCACATGGGCTGGACAGGAACAACCAAAGGGCCGGTTGTGGCCCAGGGACTGTAAAATGCCCAGGTCTTGGCATTTTTGGATAGGGTTTGGATATCTTAAGCTACTATGGCAGTAGCTACTGGTAAGAACTTGGCAATTTTGTTCATAATGCCAGGGTTCTGGTCTCAGAGTAGAAAACCAACCATTTTTCCCTTATTGAAAGCTTGATCTCTGCTAGAAGATAGCATAGTATGCCAGCACATAAATTCTCAGAGAAATGACAGTGAAGAAATACATACTATAAGGTTTTGGGTTCATGCTGGTCATTGGGGCAATTTTTCTCATTAGATGTGATTTTATCCTTTTATTTTTTCTCATCCTATATTGCAGAGGGCAGAACTCTAAAGTTGGCCAGAAATAAGACTCTATGGTACGTGAGTGAACTAGACTGAGTAAACAGTTTGCAGATTTAGAAGGTTTCCAACTCCAACCAACTTTGCAGGCTCTACTGCAGTCTACATAATTTGCATTGTAGAAAACCTGAGATCCGACCACAACAGGCGAGTTAGTAAAAAGAAAAAAATAATTTGAACAACTACAGCTAAATCTAATTAACTGATTCCCTCAGTAAAAATTCAGCTACCATAACTGGCAATGTAAGAGATCTCAGAACATGTCTCCTATCCAAAGGGTTTGGTTGGAGGTCTTACATGGCTAGATAACACACTGAATGTGAAAACTGCTATATGAAAAGCCTGCCTTTTGTTTCAATACACCCAGTCCTGCAGAATTTAGATTTTAACAGGATTCACTGTTAGTATGAGTACTGCACTATAATCCATTTGCAACATCAGACTGATCATTCTAAACTCCTGTGGAGCATGGTTTATACATGAATTGGACTAAGATGAAAATCTTCTTTGCTTGTACTACTTTTCTGCCACTTCCACTCCAACAACAAATTTCTCAAGGCCATCGATTTCTAAAGGTTTTAACTACAGCTGATCAAAATCAAACATTTCTTTTCAAACTAAATAATTTCCAGGGCAGTTAGTAATATTGACGATACTGGGAACACTCTGAGAATGTTCAAACTATTTTTGATAGCACCTTCAGTTCAGAGCTAAATGCATTCTTGCAGAGTCGCTGAGAGCCCAGTTTTTTTGTTCTCAACAATTCCACAGTTGTTTATTCACCAAAATCAAATGACTAGCAATTAACAATATAGGATGGGACGTATGCATACAATTCTTCCAAAGAAAAGGGCATTGTGGGAGGACTGAAGGGTTGCTTTTAATCCAAGGCACTTTGCCAAACATCAACTGAAATCTGATAAATCAATACAAAAAAAATATTTTCTGTGAGGATAGCCTCTGATTAGAGCAGATGCCTCATTATAATAGGAACATTAGAAGTAACGAAATATGGCCAATGTGTGGGAAATGTTATATGATGCTTGGGGATTTTTTTGATGAAAGGATGATAAATGGAAAATGACAGTTATTATTTACATTGGAAAATTAGTTCTGGTAAGAGATTTAATTCACAACAAGATGAAACAAAATCTTTAGTGGGAATTTTTTTTTACATGAAAACAAATTGAGGCATATCAATGGATTCCTCTTTGAATTCATTAGTATTTGTTATATGGCCAAGATGATGTGAGCTGGAAATTTGGAAAATATAATCCAAACCTGCATAAATTACACTTTGTATCATCTGATGAAAACATACCACTGGGACTGCTTTGTCTGGTCATAATTAGGTACTGGCTAAAAGTCAAATAAAACGGCCAGGTAATGGAGAATATGATAATTGCTTTATGAAAAGGCTGCCTTTCATTTCAATATACTCAGTCTTGTAGAACATAAGATTCATTACATGTCAGAGCAAGATGAATTAATTTCATATAATAAATAGCCCAATCTCCAGAATTTAGAAGGAAGAATTTTGATCCATCAAGTCAAGAAGCACAGCTAATAATGACCAGTCAAAATTAGCTGAATAGTAATAGGATACTTGATAATAGGAATAAATGAATAAATGAATCATCCTAAATTATGAAAAACATACATTTTATTTTTCCATTTTTTTAACTGCCGAAAATTCATTTTTTGTTCAGAACTTTCCCTAAAATGTACAAGTTTTTAAAGAAACTTTCCCTAATTCTCTTTTTAAAGCCACCATATCTAGTGTATACACTTTGGGGGAATATTTTCCTAAATAAAAACTTCTTTATAAACTTTTTTGATCAGACCATAATGGCTAATGCTGTTCTACATATTCATTGGCATATTATCCCATTTCATATCCAGTAAAATACAGCTGATATTAGACACTGGCATTAACTCTTTTATTTGTCAGTTTGATTGCTGTATACTTATAAACTGTGGCATGTTACTCATAATAACTTTGTGACCAATGCCTGAATTATGACCTTCACAGGTCTGTAAAGCACAGGGAAGCTGAATAAGATCATAAGACAGTCATGGTTTTAGTTAGTGACTGTTTTGCCTAATGAAGTTAGTTGCCAGTGCCATTTGAAGTCTCTAAACAAGAGCTATCTGTGGTTAATCAGAACAGTGGTTAAAATCTTCATATAGCATAGGCATGGGTGCTGGTTTGAAATCAAATTTTGTTGTTGATGTTGCTTTGATTATTATTTTTCTAATTTAAACAACCAGTTTCTCTTTCTCTTCTTCTTTCTTTAATAGCCTTAGGGGCGTACCATTTTTTCCCTCAGTTACTTGAAGATAAAAAAAAAAAAGCATATTTCAAAAGTTGAATGAAGAAACACATTGTGAGGTCACTTTGAAGGTGAACAAGAGATTAATAGAGGGTGATGCAGTGGTGGGATTCAATTTTTTTACTACCGGTTCTGTGGCTTGGTGGGCATGTCCATGTGACTGGGTGGGTGTGACTGGGTGGGGTTTTGTTTTTGCTTTTTTGCAGCCACCCCACCACCCACTTTTTGGGCCTTCTGGGCCTCAGAAGAGCCTGGGGAGGTTGCTCCTCTAAGGCTCAGGAAGAAAAAAATAGCATGGGAGGGCCATGCAACACCGCTCCATGCTCCATTTTGGGAGCTTCCTGGCCTCAGAAGAGCCTTGGGGAGGCATTTTTGCTCCCATAAGGCTCCTCTGAGGCTCAGGAAGGCAAAAAATTGAGGGAGGGCTGAGCCATTTTTTGCCTTCCGGGGCCTCAGCAAGGGGAATCCTGGCACAGCTGATCGTATGTACATCTGATTGTCGGGAGGGAAAAAAAGAAAGAAATACCTTTGGTGAACGTCAGGTGGGCAGGGTGAAGTGAGCATCAAGTGGGAGGGTGACCGGGTTGGGGGCGTGGCCAGCCAGAACTTACTACCGGTTCAGTGACCCACACCAAATCCTTGCTACCGGTTCGCCCAATCCGGTGTGAACCGACTGAATACCACCACTGGGGTGATATCATCCATTGCTGCCCTCCAGAAAGACTGCTTGCCTTGTCTGATGACAAGGAAAGTACAGATAAAGCTTTAGTAAGTTCCAAAGAAAAGGTAAGTTCTTAGGGAAATGTTTGTCCTTTTGTCTTAGCTGTTTATGCTTCTCCCTGATTTTATGTTTGATATACTACTGTACACTGACATGACTATATCAAAGGTAAGTAACTGAAAAAATATATAATAAGATTATGTGCACATACTGTATATACTTTAATTGGTCTTTGATGGAAACTTAATTCGGACTGGACAATTCACCAGTTTTCTCACTATTTAAGAGATGAGTTATATAGGATTGAAGATCAAGATTATTACCAAAAAAATTATCAGGCCTCAGCTTATCCCCAGTGCCTCCTCTGAAATAGTTGATATAATAATGTAAACCCACTTAAAATGAAAACCAATTTTTTCCCTGACTGCGATATAGAATAAGAAGTTTCTGGACCTCGGGGGAAGCAGAAGATCAGATGTGTCGAGCTTCTAAAAAATTTATCTAGTGCATTCATCTGATATTTGAGAACTCCATGGAGTCCAGTGTTTGCAGTCTGATTAATGATCCCTTTAACAGATACTGAAATCTACTCCAAAGGGGTTTCTGCTGCTTTTATAACAATTTTAACTTACTAAACTGAGACATTTAAAGGAAGATACTTAACATTTCTTTGGTAGATCCTGTCATCAGACAAGAGTTTTGGCGCTACCTATTTTAACAACAACAAAATTTCTGACGGGTCATTGCTTAAGTTCAAATGGATCCTTTTAGCAATTATAAAAGATAAAATAAATTGTTTGCTTAAAGATCATTAGAAGCGAATTAGTACAGTTGCAATAGCTTATTGAACAGGATATTGCTCATGAATTAATGATTGTGTATATATCTAAAGCAGGAGTGTCAAACTTGTGTCATCACAGCAGCATCATGTGATGTATCAGGACTTTTTCCCCTTCACTAAACCGGGCGTGGGTATGGCCAGTGCATGAAGCATCTGCCCACGGGTCAGGAGTTTGACAGCCCTGATCTAAAGGATGCCAAATATTTTTTGCTTTGACTTTGCAACAGGATTTGGGACTGACCATATCATAATTAGACTTTATCACATATAGACTCAATATATTTGAAGACTTTCTCTAATCCTTTCAAGCATGGAAGGTTGATACATGGCTGCAAAATCAGCCACATTTTTCTTCTTCTCTCATTTTTCTTAAAGTAAATAGTTACAAATTCTTAAATTAAAAAAGTTGCAGAAATTTTGGAAAACTTCAGTTGACCTAGAAACAGTATTATTGTTATAAGCCTGCTTACTCAATTAGTAAATCCTAAGGAACTGGAAATCTTAGCATCCTGTTAAGATAGAGGGGGAACACATGTATGAACAAAATAGATTTCTGAATTTCTTGACTACTTTGCTGATGCTACAAATTCTGGAGGAACAATTTATATGAAAGGTGTTAAGGTTTGAAAATACAGGCAGTGAACTATAACTAACATTACAGATACATGCTCAAGCCACAGAAAACCTATTTAGGTATTGTGTAAGTGTAAAGGTATAGGCTTCCCCTTTCAGTTATGTCCAACTGTAGGTGTGGTGCTCATTTCCATTTCTTAGCCAAGAAGAAGCTCCCATATTCACATGGCCAACATCAGAGGTGGTATTCATCACATTCTGACCAGTTCTGGAAAATTGGTAGAGGAAATTTTGAGTAGTTTGGAGAACTGGCAAATACCACCTCTGACTGGCCTCACCCCCACCTATTTTCTGCCTCCTGAGTCCCAGCTGATTGGCTGGGTCTTCTTTTGTTGCCCTGCACTGGAGAACGGAGGTAGAAAGCAGATTAGTGGGGTGGGGAGGGAATGGGATTTTGTAGTATCCTTCCCCTGCTATACCCACCAAGCCACACCAGTAGTGAAAAGTTTTGGCCAACATGTCTCTATGCTGAGGCACACAGAATGTTACCTTCTCACCAGAGTGGTACCTATTTATCTATTTGCATTTGGATGCTTTCTAACTGCTAAGGAGGCAGGAGCTGGAACAAGTAACTGGAGCTCACCCCATCGCATGGTGCTCAGGTCTTGAACCTGGACTGTCAGCTTTCCAGCTGATAAGCTCAGCATCTTTATCTGCTGAGGCATCGTACCCCACTTGTGATACAAGAATTAACACAATGTAATAATTAGGATAAGAACAATAATAGGGAGGTGGGACAGAGTTAGCAGAAATGCTTCTGCTTTGATGTAGAGTTTGTCATTTTTCTAACTTAGTTCTTTCCTACTTTTGATGGGAAAACACTGAAAACAAGAAAATAAATAATTTCTTCAAATAATTGTTGCATTATTTAACAAAACATACTAAGATTTTTTTTAATTTCCTGAAAATGACAGGTTTTAATACATTTGTATTCCTGAAGCATCTCATCTCCAAATATCAGTTAACAAAAGAAAAATGCTCAGTTGAGTGAAATTTCATCCCGCTGAGAGACATGAAGGACCATACGCTTGGCTTAACATTTCTGGATTTTGTCTATCTGAGTTTCCCAAGCTTTTAGGTCACTGGCCAACTTTGCAACAAAAGATGTCACAGCCTTTCTGCTTGCAGAAAATGAGCATTATCACTTAATTGCATGGCTCCAATGCTTGAAACATGAGGTCAGGGGACATTCTCAGCCCATCTGAAAATGATATTGATCATTCTGATACAAAACAAATGTGAAAATCGAAGAAAAAGGGTATAACTTGGTAGCTCCCTTTTTTGAATGCAGAAAAACAAAGATGGCCTGCATCTAATATTGCAAGCTCACCTTGGATAGAAACAAACAAGAAGGACAACCAAAAGTGGTGAATTTTCACAAATGTATACAGCATACCAAATCCAGAGTTTAATTTTTGAGGCTCATTTGGTCTTTCAAAGGATTCAAAACTCCAATTCAAACCACTTATACCAGGGTTCTAATAGTTTTCTATAGTTGTTTTTGATTTCTTGCTTTGAAAGTCAAATATATTTTAGGCATCACAAAATGTCTTGCTCCATCCATTTTAAGTAAAATAAATTTTCAACAAATAGCACAGGTATTCAATCAATCAAAAGAAAAATAATAATATTGGCTTAAATATGTGCAACCAGTCAGTAATTACTGGTACTGGCACAACTACCTTTTCTGAAAGCACATGCCTGGTTTTAATGAGTTTCATCTTTTAAGTAAGAAAAAAAACAACCCACTACTGCAACTTTATTCTCCTCATTTGGAACTATATTCTTGGAATAGCCATGGCTATACTGTTTGGTTTTCAGGAATTATTCAACTTACAACTCAGTACATTGTCTATATTTTTGTGAAAGTCTGTGGAAAGCAGAGGGGAGGGTGTGTGTGGAGATGTTCAGTGGGGGTGAGAAGAGGCATCCTAGACCAGAAGTGGGAGGTGCAAAAAAGAAACATTTCAAATAAACTCCACATTAATTGGATTATTGTAAGCCTACCTACTAATTTTATGGCTTTCAAAATTATATTTTTATTCCAAGTAGCATTAAAGTTGTCCTTCTGAAAAATATGTGGTATTTCTTCATGAGTTTGCCAGCTATGCAGGGCTTGATAATTTACTAAGGAGCAATGCCTTATAGATAATATGAATGAAAGTAATTATGTACTCTATTTGGAGAAGACACTTTTATGAAAATAGTCTAAATGATCTGTCATTTACACTATTTCACAGCAATTCAATCCATCTGTAGAATACTTTAAATGAGGTCCCCCCTTTTCAGGTATAGCGGAGCACAACTTCTATTAGACCAACTATTATAGCCAAGTGTATGAAAATTATGGTCCAAAACAATTGGAATGCTTCATATTGGAAAGGCTGATTTAGCTTGTATGGGCCAAGAACTAAATCCATATTGTATCTCAGCTAAAGTTATTTAAGTTGATGACAACCCCCCTCAACTGAATATTGGCTAATTTGAAAATGTACATCAAGTGTTGGTTGAGTGAGAAGTTGAATATGAATAATATTTTGATTGCAGTGAAGCAGTGAGAGGTTTAAACATTGCATTCAGATAGGTTTCATGGAATAAACAACTGACTGGAATCTTATTTCTGACTAAGTCACAATGTTTTATTATCCACAATGATTTATAACCCATAGTATTTGCAAAACAAACTAAGACACAAATATTTTATGACTTAGCATGGTATCCAAACCCTGGCAGTATAATATGGTATGATGAGGAAAAATCAATGGATCTTTACATGAAAAAGAAATGTTTTGCACTGCTAAATATATGGAAGGATTCAAAATTAAATAATAAAATAGTTTGTATGCTGATCCTATTCTTTCCTTTCCTGAGATCCACAGAGATCCAAAGGAGAATTATACTCATGTTTTAGTTTTAATTTAATAGCTGTTTTAATTTAATAGCTGTCTTCACAGTCTTAGACATCCCTGTATGACCTACATCTCAACTTCAAGCAAATACAAGTAAAACTCTCATTCTACAAAGGTATAGGTAATATGAGTAAATGGGTAAATAACTGTTTTTAAAAAAGGAACACAGAAAATGATAATCCATGTTTCCTCATCAAATTGTCATAAGGTATTCAGTGAGGGCCACAATATTCTACATTGTTCTCTATCCTTCCAAGAGGCAGGGCATGGAAGAATGGATTTAAATTGCAATAAGATCCATTCTGATTGAATGAAAGGAAACACCTCCTAAACATTAGAGCTACCTGTGAGTGGAAACCAATTAGCCAGAGAAGTGGTAGGTTCCCCATCATTGATTGTATTTAAGCAAAAGCTTGACAGCTCTGTTTGGTGGGTTCTTTAATTTAGTTTCCTGTATAGGAAAGGGGATTAGAATTGACGGCCTTGGAAACCTATGATATATGCAGCCTTGTTCCATATCCAGTTTCAACTGCTAGAGCAGAATTTATGACAAAAATAGATAATCTGTAAGGTATTAATAAGAAATTGAGAAAGGTGGAGGGAAATATTGACAAATATTCTATGCTTTTTCCAAGGTTCACCAGAGATAAAATAGTGTTACTATATATACTATATAATAAGTGGGCCAGTATACACAACACCCTCAACTTAGTGGAGGATAAACAAATTGTATAAACTCCCCACCCTCCACAAAGGACACAGTTAACACCTAGATGTACAGTAACTACAATGAGACTTTGTTTTATTTGAGATTTAAATAATTTCCCTCATTTTATGATACATTTTTTTACCAAGAAACTTGACTGTCCTCACTTCCCTGACTAAGACAGCATCTTAGATGGGTTCCATCGTCATCTTCTTGGCCCCTTTTAAACTCACTTTTTAGGCAAAGATTGTTGAAAGGGGAAAACTATTAGTAAGAGCCCCTCAGCAATCCCAGGCATGACATCTGTAGAGAGTAAAGAGGATGGCCTTGATAAGAGAGGGATGATTGTTACTAAGGCAACAAACAGATAAACATTGCAGAAGGCCAGATGAGTGTGGAGGGGTCCAAAAATATCTTAGATAGATACCTCATATAAGGAATGTGTGTGTGTGTAACGTTAGGGAATTGGGGAAAGAAATGTTGCATAGGAAAGAATCAAACAGGTGATGGGGGAGTCCCCAGTCCACAAAAATCAGAGAAAGAAATTTTGGAAGAACCCACCCTAACAGATCAAGCAATTAAAAGTGATAAATGGGAAGATTGCACAGTATTTTCGACTGTTAATGCAGCCTTACAATAAAATAGAATTAGTTCATCAAGTTTCCTCTATGGTTTATCTGAGAGGGCTGACACCCCTTAAATTCACCTAAAGAGAAAAGAAGGAGAAAAGGAAGCACCCTGAAACTTGTAAAATTATATTATTAAAGCCAATCTTAATAAAAGTGGTTTCAGGTCTATGTGGACTCTATGTCTGTGTCTGGTTTACCTCCATAGGACTGACAATATCATGAATTGTTGTATTTATCCTTCTCCAAGAGCAGAGAAAGAGGACAGAAAATTGTCAGAGTTAAAGATTAAGTAGTTGGCACATAACACATTCAACTCTATTGTGTTTTCTTTGCTTATTATTCATTTAGCATATGGCATACAACATCAGGGAAATCTACATGCTAAATACTATGCGGTTCTGACAGCCTAGATAACTAGTTTATTCCATTCAGTTCTTGTACGTCTATCCTTGGTGCATTGCAGGCGCAAAGTAGCTTTACACCAATTAGCTAGCAGTGCTTGGGTTGCTGGCTCTTTCAGGCTCTACCAGTCTCACTTCATGTCACATCTGACCATGTCTAGGGCTGGCTTCTGCTCTCCACACAAATGAACACAGCTAGATATTTTTTCCCCAGTGAAGTGATATCCATTTATCTATTTGCACTTGGAACTGCTCGGTGGACAGATGCTAGGGATCAAATCATGAGAGCTCACTCCATCTCATGGAGTTGGGCTAAAACCGCCAGAATGAAGACAGTTTCTGTCCAGCAGTTTCAGCATCATTAAACCTCTGTGCCACCACATCCCCCTTTTCTTTGCTGACAGCACAATAATTTCTCACACAACAAATGAAGTATTGTTTGGTTCTTTATGCATTTATACCTATCTAGCAGTGATGGGATTCATTTTTTTTTACTATGGGTTCTGTGGGCGTGGCAAGGGAAGGATGCTGTAAAATCTCCAGTCAGAGGTGGTATTTGCTGGTTTTCTGAACTACTCAAAATTTCTGCTACAGGTTCTCCAGAACCGATCAGAACCTGCTAAATACCACCTTTGCTATCTAGCTAATGATTTTTTTAAAAAAAATCAAAGAGATATAATGTGATATTGAAATAATGGTCTAGTGGTTAAGGCACAAGGTTAGAAAGCAGGGGACCATCAGTTCTAATCCCACTTTAGCCATGTAGGCCAGCTAAGTGACTTTGGGCCAGTTACTCTCTCTCTCAGTCCAACCTGCCTTATAGGGTTGTTGTTGTGGGGAAAATTGGAGGGGGAGGTTGTGGTGGATAGGTTCGTTACCTTGAGTTAAAAATAAAAAGAAATAATAAAAAGATGGAATACAAATAAATAAAATACATAAATATAACATTCAAATCTCCACAGGATTCCTAAACCATGGATACATATGAAACAGCTTTTGGAATCAAGGCCACAATAGCTGTTTATGGTATAATAGAATATTAATTGAATTTTAAGTGTGTCATTTCATAACGTTTAGAAAAAAAGCTTCCATATATAAACTAGCACATCAAAGTTATAAAGAACTATAAAGTACCATATACCAGAGGTGGTATTCAGCAGGTTCTAACCAGTTCTGGAGAACCAGTAGTGAAAATTTTGAGTAGTTCAGAAAACCGGCAAATACCACCTCTGACTGGAGATTTTACAGTGTCCTTCCCCTGCCATGCCCACCAAGCCATGCCCACAGAACCGGTAGTAAAAAAAAATTGAATCCCACCACTGCCGTATACTAAGTCACTTCTTTTTTTGGTAGTTTTCTTGCTCTACAAGATTGTTATTATACATGACATTTAAAAACCTGATTCCTGTTTTAAGTGGTGTGGAGTTTTTTTACTCATTTAGAACTTTTAATCTGATTTTCAACTAATTCTGTTAATGTAGAATAGGCCAATAATAATTTAATGGCCCAGCTGTTTGCCCCATTTTCTAAAAATAAAACATGCAGAATATTCAGGGTATGGAACACTTCTTAATTATCCAAGCGAATGACCAATAATTAAACTGTCTTCCAAGACATCAAAATATTCGGAGCCACCTCCGTACATAGAAAATGTTATGCATTAGTCTTTTGTACTACTTCCTAATGAATCTGGAACATGTTTGTATGTGCATAGTAATTGTTAAAAAGTTATTCCTTTTTTTCTAGCCAGGCTTCCTCCTCTTCTCATCACCCATTGTACAAAGTCTGCAATACCATCATACGTGCATCTGATTTACTCTGGGAATAATGAGGGTATGAAAATAAAAAAGTACTGAACAGCAGCTCAGAATTGTGAGCAGAACCAATCGAGATTTGAGGTTTACTGCTCTTTATTGAGGTAACATGTTAAGAATTCCCATCCAACAGAAAAACTGACTTGACTATTATATTCAGAGATGATTGCATGTGTTTCTTTCTTCTTTGGATAGCATTACTTTGTTATATTTTTCAATATCACTTGTTTTTTTACCTCTGTTATCGCAGTGGGTCATTTCCACATTCTACTCAGCCATAACAACTCAGGTCACATGAGGGGTAGACTGACAGAGAAAAACAAAAGTCTCTTTCTTTGAGCTTTTTAAAAATTTTATCAGCAGCTGAAGCTCTCCATATTTTAGAGATCAGTCTCAATTAAACAGTTAAAGATGATTTCAGCTGAACAAAATGCTGTTTAAAAATTTTTTAAAAAATGAAACAAATTTCATTTCTCTGAAGATTCTTGAAGATTTGTTAAATATATACTATGGCATGTATTTAAGACAGTTGCAGCATTCCTGGGTCATGTGATCGCTTCTGACAGTCAATGGGGGAAGCTGGATTTCCTTAATGATCACATCATTCATAACAACTGCAGGAACTCACTTAAGAATCATGGTAAAAACGATCATACAATCAAGTGCAACGTCCTTAACAATAATGTGAGGTATAGGTTTTTGTTGCTTTTGTAATAGCATATCCTTTGTTTTATTGTTATGTTGTAAGTTGCACAGTGTAATTATATATAAGATGAACATCCATATTTCTGCTAAATAAATAAATAATGGCAATAGCTTACTTAAATTATGCTGCTGATTCAAAGTAAATTAAAAAATAATTGGCAGTAATTTATGTTACAAATCAAAATTCTTTTTCTATCAACTTGATGAAATGTCTGTCTGCCTGCCTGCCTGCCTGTCTCTCTCTCTCTCTCCGTCCATCCATCTTTCCATCTATTTATCAATCACATTTATTTTATTATGAGTATCCAAGGGGTATGTTTACTGCCTTTCGTTGATTATCCCCAGCGGTCCATCACTTTCAATGCTTCAGTTAACCCCAAGAGAAGGTATCATGTCATTCTGGAGAAATTCATAGAAAATCTCCACCTCATATTTAAGTATTTATTTATTAAATTTATATCCAGCCTTTATTATTCTTACAAATGACTCAAGATAATAACTTAAGATAATGACTACATCAAACACACCTTCCTCCTCCTATTTTTCCAACAATAGTACCCCTGTGAGGTAGTATTTGTTCCACTGATTTGATTTGAAAAAATTAAAAGAGCAATGTGATTGAATTGCCTTTGGTTTGAATCTCCCTCCAAAAAATCATCACTCAGCCCCCAATGTTCAGGCATTTTACTTTTTTGAATTACCAAACTGCAAGGGTAGATTCACTTAATGATCATCACAAAAAAGACTGTAAAAGGTGATTGGTCATGTGATCACATTTTACATGGCTTAAGATTGCAGGCTCCATCACAGTCATAAATCAAGGACCACATGTATGAGTATGAAAAGACTGGACTACTGTTGACTGTTGAATATTCATGGATACAGAATGACTTGTTAAGTCTATAGTAAACGTGGGCAAAACAAGGCTTTCATGTAACCTCCAATTTTGTGATTTTCAGAGTCTACTCCAACTGGAGCCATTAGCATTAGACTCTGAAAGGGCAAGAACTGGTGGCTTTCTGTAATTCCAAGGAATATTTCAGTGTGTTAGAAACATGCTAAAACAGTGCACTGTAGGCTCCAAGAAGAAAACTAAGAAAATATGTGGATAAAAGCTTTGGAAGGTCATGTCTTTTGTGGCCCTCTTAGATGAAAGAACACACAGCACACATACAGGTGCAATCCTAATCATTGTTTGGTTTATTTCAATCATAGACCAGCATAAAACAAATATCATTCCAAATAATAAGTAACCAAATATGGTATTAATAAAATAAGTAACCAAATGTGGCATTAATAAACTAAAGTAAAAAAAAAATATTTTACAGTTTTACAGTTTCTTTGCTATGAATAGTTAAGCTAAAAATCTATAAATAAATAAAAAACACTAAGCACTATAAGTCATTATAACAATTTTTAAAATAATCCTGACTTGGGTCCTTAATTCTTATTTGCCGTACTAGAATTTGATTGGGACTATTGCTGATAAAATCAACTGATCAACTGATCTTTAGACATGAGATAATGGCAATATGAAGCATAATGAATTCTGAGTGATATGTTTACTTAGGGAGCGAAAAAAACACTTATGAGATATATTAGGCTATAGTAAGCTAGATAGGGCTCTGCACAGTGGTGGGCTTCAAATTTTTTTACTACCGGTTCTGTGGATGTGGTTTGGTGGCAGAGGAAGGATACTGTAAAATCTCCAGTCAGAGGTAGTATTTGCTGGTTCTCCAAACTACTCAACATTTCTGCTTCCGGTTCTCCAGAACTGGTCAGAACCTACTGAATACCACCTCTGGCTCTGCAACACATTACTTGGAGAAGTTGTTTGCATTCAGTCACAAAACTGGTGAGCTACAATGTCAAAAATCCCTGCCTTGGAGAAGGGGGAAGTGGGAAAAGGAGAAGGGAAGGGAAACTTTCAAAGTTTCAAAACAATTAACTTGAAGTTCAACCAATGTATAGAATAACCAGACCAGTATTTTCTAAGATCAAATAGCTCCTCATTCAGAGGCCCTATCTTGAAGGAACTTAAATTCAGATACAACCTTCTACCTTCCTAATTTCAAAAAGGCCTGAAAGGATCCAATCTTGGGAGATACTTAAATATCTACATAACTAGTTTTCTACTTGCAGCTAAAGGCAAGATCATGTATAAAAATGAGAAAATGGACAGGCAAAAGCCACCTTCAAGCTCTGGAGCTTATTACAAATGAACATTGTAAATCATTATAATTTTCCACTGAACAAACTAAATTGTTCTGCTAATGCAAAAATGGAATTTAGAGTGGCAGATTTCCCTTTGACTAGTGCTCCATTACTAGCCATTTAGTTTCAGACCATCATTTCTTGATTTATACAATTTGCAATTGAATAAATTGTTTATATATTTATTGGGATCGTTGGACCTAGAGCCTTATGAGAACATGCAAAAATAGTGCTGTGTGAGTATCAGAAATTTCAGACTTTGATCTAGGATGTTATTTTTCAAAGTTCACATGCTTTTTTTGCCCTGATCAACAATATGATATAGAGAACATTAGAATAAATGGGGAATCTTTTGGACAATTGTATTGACTTGCCTTCAGGGTATACAAAATGAAAAATTGGAAGCAAATTAAACAGGTTAGGAGCAATAGCTTAACATTGCGCATCCAGTACAATGATGGACGTTTCATTTATTCTTCTTTACCAAAATGTTTATTGCAAGAACAAAGAGAAAGAAAGAAACGAAAGCTTTACTTCACCTGAAATGAATATAGAAATAGTAGTAAATAACCTTCTATTCCAGGTGGTTAAAAATGCTTCTATGTGTACAGTGCAGACTTTTGCTTCCATAGAAATCATAGGTGGTTTTGCATTGAATGCACTGAAGTTTAACTTTACTTTATTGTCATTGCACCTCATACAATGAAATTAAATGCCATCTTCAGTGTACATTACACATAAATAAAATAAAAACACACATCCTTCACATTCTACACAATTGAATTGAAATCCCCTGATATTGCATTAATAAGGCTGAGGATAAGGAGCACTGAAGGCTGAGGATAAGAAGCAAAGCACTATTTATGATGGTCAGAATACTCTTGCACTTCCTACATATGTGTTTTTCATTTTGCATGTGTTTCACCACCTCAGAAAATTATTCAGTACAGTCTCGGCTTTGTGTCTCATTGGATGTTCTTCTTTAGTTTTGAGGGATGCATTTTTGAGACATCGACAAACCAAAAGCATGTAAGCATGTATTTGTAATCATGATAGTATAACTAGATATTACTGCAGGAAATGGATTTTGTATTTGCTGCTAAAATGGTAGAAATGTTTTTCTAGTGTATGCAAAACAAGGATGGAGAAGAAGGATAAGCAATAACCAAAATAATCAGCAAGAAGAAAAGGAGATTGAAAGGAGACATGATAGTGATGTTCAGGTACATAAAGGGAAGCTACAGGAAAGTTGATCAAGAACATTTTTCATGCCCACAGAAACTAGGACCAGAAATAATGGATCTTGCTTATAGCTATCTACATTTCATTTAAATATAAGGAAATTGATGGTAAAACACCAGTAACAGTGGAACAGTTTCAATGAAAGAGAAATCTGTAGTAAGGTTGAACTGTGAAGTTCTTGGTGCTGTTTGAACTTGGTTGTTTGCTTGCAGACATTTTATTGCCCAACTAGGTAATGACATTAGTGTGAGTAAGTGAGGGTTTAGGACAGTGCCTGTTAGCTGCCTGTTTATATATATTAACTTGTCCTGCCAATTTTGGTCAGTATATGATTTCTTCCTTGATCAGTGTAATGCTTTCTGCCTGATTGGTATTGTTCCCTGTTTATCTGAATGTGAGCTGCTAGAGGGAATTATTCTATGGGGTTTTTTTTTGTTTCCTTTCTAGTTTTTTTGTTGCCTCTTTTGAATGATGTATAAATGTGATTTACTGTATCTCTATATGTCTATTAATGACTGATCTGTCTGAATGCCCAGCTTTCAGAAATTCCCTATTATTTTGTTTTGGCTTGATTTAAGTGTTAATAGTTTTCCAGGAGAAATTGCGGTTGAATCTGTCTATGTGTTGTGATATTAAGGGATTTTTCATTATGTTTTTTTGACTGTTGTTTGGTGTTTATGAATGCCCTCTGCTAGTCTTCTGCCCTTTTGTCCTACATAGTGGCTGCTATAGCCCTGCAATTATAAGTTGTAGATGGCCTACTGGATCTTTTTGGTTTGTTGCAGAACTTGAACATTTCAGATGTGTATTTGATGACACATGGAACAGGACTTTGATTGCATAATCCCAATCACCATCTTGATTTTTCACCATTCCTTCTGCAGATTCCCCCAATTCCATAGGATGTGAGCCTGGGCTAGCAAACAAAAACTGAATACACATGTTCAAAACATACTTCAGAGTCTCACTTTTTTATGCTTAATGCACTGCCAGTAATGACAATAATTCTCATATTTATTTTCTTCAGCTGCCAGCTTTTTTAAACTTCTTTCAAAAGGCATACTTAAACCCAGATTGCTAAAATTTTCAAATGCATTCTTTTGTTCTTTTTTAACTTACTGTTTGGCCAGTGCTGGGCTATAAGGAAACCTTTTTGGAAGAAACAGAAATTTTCTTACCTAAGAAACTTTTGCTTCACAAGTGAGCAAACTGTCAATAAGAACAACTTCAGGAAAATAAAAATCTAACACCCCCCACCAAAGGTGCTTTAAGTTCTTACCACTGTGTGGATCTGTGGTTTCCGTCTTTTGGCTAAGTCAATAATATTGACTCCGTTGTAATATAGGTTCTCAATACATCCATGGAAATTTTTCTTCAGGAAAGTTCCTGGTTTTCCTGGGACTGGGATTCCTCCAAAACTGAGCTTTGAGACAAGAACAAATTCAAATTTTAATGTTCTGATAGCTGTATGTTTTTGACCAAATATCATTTTTAGGTGTTAATGAAAGAAATGCCGAGCAGGAAGACAATCCATAAGATCAAATTAATAATTATATTTTACTCTCTCTACTTTTCTTTTGCCATAGGTTATCCATTGAGTTGACTAAGGTAGTTCCAGGGTCAAAAGCTGAAATCATCTGAAATCGACATTCATTCCAATTTCATATGGAAAAGAAGCATGAAAACTTTCTTCCAAATAGCACTGCAGTACAATAATAGATTTTTTTGTTTAGCAATATAATTTTAGGTTCCAAATTACTGGCAAGGTGAATTAGATTTAAAGATCCATTCTGATTCTGGAACTCATTATTACTTGCTACCTTTGCTCTTTCTTATTTTGTCCTCCAGTCTGGACTTTCAGCAAATAAAATTAAAAGTGTATAGTCAATATAAATTATGCTGCTGCATTACTGGAGAAAAAAACACTTCCTTTGAGGATCAATTATACTTTTAATTACCTAACTAATCTTTTTATTTTCTGTAGCTGTACCTTTAATCCCTTAAAAATACTAAGATAAACTTTCAATAGACAACAGTATTAGTGGGGTACAGTACAAGCCATTTAAATCTCAGGACAAAAGTAGGTAAGCATTAAACATAGATTGAACAAACATAATTGTGGGGTTTCTGTATTTTATATTATGTTCTATAATTAAATTGTCACAATTGATAAGTGTTGTTTTATTATAGCCTTTCTTAATCTAGCCTTTTAAAGAAATGATCGTAAGACATATTTAACTGGGTCATGGGGATGGGCCAGGCAATGTGTTACACAGGTTCAAAAACCTTGCTAATTAACCAAGGTAATTAACCTCAATAGGACAATAGTTTTAGCCTTTGGCAGGCCTGTATTATTCAGCAAATATCCTGGTCTACTAACTCATTCCATGTTGCTTGGTCTCCTTCCTAGCGAGTTAATTGTCCCTTCTTCCACCACAATCAAGATGGTTATCTGAAGAAGCCTCTGAAAGCCCTCCATCTCTGGCTGCTTCCATTTTCAACTTCTATAACCATAGAAGAGTGGAAAGGGGACAAGTAAGTTGCTGCACTAAAACACCAGGAAATAGAATATTGCCACTTTCTCATCCTTTTTTACAGCACTTGGGAAGCCTAGAAAACAAAAACTAATGCATAACTGATCAAGCCATCTGGAATTGTTCACTGCCAGCACATGGAGACAGGCCAATTGCCTGGAGGCGAGGACTGCTGATTCAGCGGTGAGGTGTCATATTCTATCATACCCCAGCCAACATATTATTGTAATCGTTGGGGAAGTTACTAGTTATAGTCCAGTACAACCAGTTCAGCTGCATGAGAATATTAGTTCTATGTAATATCAGCAAGGTGGGGAATCAATCAACCTGTTTCTACTCTGTACCACTTCATTATTTATTTAAAACATTTATATGGCTGACCAGTTGACTCCAGGTAGCTTACAGAAGTAAAACCACAAATACAAAATCTAACAAACCCTTACCCATCAACCCATCAACCCATCCAGTGTCAAAATTCAGACACATCTGTTACGTATCACCTGGGGTCCCCAAGTCTACTGGCAAAACCATGTCTTCAGGTCCTTTTGAAAGAGCATTAAGGTGGGATCCAACTTATCTCTGCAGTGATGCTGCTCCACAAGGAGGGAACTACCACAGAGAAAGCCTTTCTTTTTGGTCTCATTAGATGGACCTGCTTAATAGAAAGGATCCCTAAAATACTTTGCCTCCCCAGTCTGGAAATCAGGTAGATACAATTGGGAAAACACAGTCCTTCAAATAACCTAGCCCCAAGACATGTATGTTCATCCATATGTGAATGCTCACCCTCTTCCGGCCTATGCTTTGATTATTCAATCCACATTTATGCATCAGCTATTCAGTCTTGACTCTATGTTTTCTTACTTTAGCCATTTTCACTGCATTCAGTTTGACATGCCCAGCCTCATTTCCATGTAACTAAGTGAAACATACTTTAATATTCAGTCATTTTCACTTCTTCTGATATTCATTTCTTCTAAAAGATCACACAGTACCCACTATCTTTCTCCCAGTCTTTACATAACTTAAAAAATTGTTCAACTACCTTGTCATCTTTAGTAAATATTTTTTACACAGATAAACCAACAAACCATTCATGGTAGGGTTTTTTCCCCCCTTTATGTACAGTTTGCACAGTTTACTTCATTTCCCCATCAAATACAACTACCATAGTCTTTATTGTATTTATATTCAGATCAACACTCCTTGTTATATCATACATTCATGGCAAATCTTATAACTTCATACACCTTTGTCATATTTTACAATCAACTTCCATTTCCATATTCACAAAACAATCCATAATTCAAGTCTTTTCAATTTTATTATTTTGTCCAAATCATACAATAAACTTTCTTTCTCATATTAATACATTTCTGAGTGTTCGGCTGAAGAGAAAAACTGGTCCACATTCACCTGTCTGACATGAAATTTCATGCACCTGAATTTTGTTCATTGACACCCCTCCTAAACTTTCAGTTAGAATTCTGCCAAACATCTGCCTAAAGTACACTCAACAATCTAAAACTACTCCCTGCGGTTTTTGCATTCATTCATGCTATTTTTTCCTTTGTATAACTGAACAATAATAGCATTCTTCTTATTGCTAGACAGAGATGCTGTTGTGAAGCATGAACAAGTAGATGCACCCACGTATATAGACTTTCAGACTAGCTTTATTGTTTTATGCCTATTCTACAGGAATCTCCTCAGACTGGCAACTTTTACCTGTGAAAGAAACTAGATAAGGCTCAAAAGTGTTTAGGTGAGTCAGACATTGTTCTATTGTGTTTACATAATGAGTCCAGACTAGTTCCCTGCTTGAGCCCTCCTTCCAATGGGAACAAATGTTCTCCAACATCTGATATCAAACACATATTAAATAAGTCACATAGCCATTCCACAAGCAAACTGCATCCATATTTGAACATTTCTGAAGCAGAAATGTTCATCTTCCCCTGAAGCCTCCCAATTTTTCAGCATTCTCATAACATTTATGCCTTCCCTTTCATCATTTTTCTTCTTGCAGACTAATATTTGTAGCCTTCATTTTAGTTCCATTCTCTGACATATTGCTATTATCCTCATAAAAAAAATATCTAAGATACTCCTTCCAGGTCTCTCTCAACTCAGTTTCATTCCAAATCACTTTGGAACTAGATTGTAACATTGATGTCCTAACACAAATCCATTATATGACCGATAGCTCATTCAATTTAATACATTTTCAGTAATTCAGCAAACATAACCAAGTATTCTTCTCTTCTCCCATTGATTGCACATGCTACTCTGAAAATTTAAAGGAATGAGAGAAAGGCTGTAGCAATCCCTTAAGGGATGCTTCATTCTGATGAAGAATCACCTTCATTCGACACATTTATTTTGCTCTGAAGGGTATTGCTCTGCTTTGTACCTCCACTTAGCCCCCTACCTTGAATTCACCTTGCAAGAGAAAACTTTGAGGTGCACTATTGGCCAAAGTGTTTCTAGTTAGATTTTATGGAGATTGTGGGGCTACTTGCAGTATGTGCCAAAGTCAGAGTCTAAAGCCCTTTCAGAGCACATCAAAATTCTTCCATGCTTCAACACATACTGCTCCAATGCCACCAGGCTTGACTATTGCAACATATACTGAAGTTGCACAGCCTTGAAGTCATCAACAGCCAGTGTTTGATGTCCCCAAACAGTTCAAGGCAAAGCAACTTTGTTTTGTGGAGGCAAATTACATTTACCTCTTTGCTTCAGTGAAGAGAAACCTATTATTTCTATGGTATAAATATCTTCCTTCAAACTAATTAAAATACCCATGTGAGACTTCTTAAGCATTAATAGACAAGGACAGCCTTTTAAAGTCTAAGAATAAGATCCAATGCACATTTAAATTGGGATCTAAGTTCCAGGACATTCAATTAGGTGTACATGGAGTGTCAGTGCCAGATAAATTTTTCATCTCATTTTTAAATATTTGAGTGTTTTTTTTTTCCTACAGCCCACACACTTGAACAACTAGAGTTTTAAGAAGTTATTTTAGATTTCTAACTTTCTGCAACAGAAATACCTACTCTTGGAAATTTCCAAAAAGCTAAATGCAAGCATGCTATCCCTTTTGTATATACCTTCCCATAGTCACATAAGAGGCAAGGAAATTAGGAGGACTAAAGGTGCCTTTTCAGAAGGCAACTGTACTTTGTTTTATGCATGAAATGACTAGATTAGGGCTAACAAATACATAATAAGATAAACATTTCAGAAAGAACCTTACCTCTACCAACTACATGAGCATTTCTCAACCTCAGTAACTTTTAAATATGTGGACTTCAGTTTTCAGAATTCCCCATATCCATGATATCCCCACATACATTTGGCCATATTCTTGTGAATTGCATTTTCATTTATTTAACAAAAACACTTTTATATGGCTTTTTCCTAGTTGCACTATTCTTTTCACTTCCATTGAAATATAAGAGTTACAGCATAGTTGTCAACTCATAAAATATTTTGTACACACATTTTATAGTTGTCAACAGAAAGAAGCGGGGAAGTTTCAAAGAGCAGGCAGCAGTGTGGAATTGAAAGTACATCCCATTCATATTTTCTTCAGAAACTGATTAGATGACTGAAGCTTCTGCCACGGAAAAATCTAATTAAAGAGCATGATTGATGACTCTTGGCTATGGACATGTTTCATTGGATGATACACCCAGAGGGGTGGGGGGGAAAGCAGGATCAAGGGTGACAGTGAATTACATATCTCAGAGTTGGCTATCTGTCAGGATTCTGGCAGTTACTCCAATGAAATCATGAGCCTCGAGCCACACTCCCAAAACTACAAAGGATTTATTAGAAGTTAACATACCAGCATTTGCCTGTGCGTAGCTGACTCTGGGATAAATAATTCACTGTCAGCAGTCAAATTGGGTGGACCTCCTGCCTTTCGTGAAGGTCGCGTACAATAATGCTGTTCACAGTAACATGGGACTAATCCCTTTCAAAGTAGTGAGTGGCATGGACTTCATCCCAATGCCTGAGTATCCAAGGGAACCCCACCTCCTCAGTCAGCCTGACTGATTGGATGTCAACGCTGAAAGCAACTTGGGAGAATGTAAAAAAAACACTGGCAAAAGCAGCACAAACCTATAAGAGACAGACAAACACCGAGCCCCACAACGACCATTCCAGTTGTGGGAGAAAGTCTATCTCTCCACCAAATATCTGAGGTTAAGACTCCCTAGCAAGAAATTGGGGCCAAAGTTCATGGGACCATTCCCCATAGTAAAGATCATCAACCCAGTCATGGTGCAATTGAAGTTGCCATGATTGTTAGGGAAAATACACCCGGTATTTCATAGTAGCCTATTAAAACCCATGGTTGGATCAATGCTGAGGCCCCTACCTCATGAGCCCCCAGATCCCATGGTCATAGGAGGCCAAACCCATTATGAGGTGTAGGGAATCCTCGATTCGAGGTGGCACAGGAGACAACTCCAATATTTAATCAAGTGGAAGGGCTACCCTTTATCAGAGGCATCATGGGTAAAGAGTAGGAATGTCCAAGCTGATCACCTTGTAGTAAGGTTCCATGCAGAAAATCCAACCAAGCCGGGGGCGTTTCATGAGCATAAGCTTCCATATCTGCAATCAATTTGTTTTTGTGTGTGTTGTACAGGTCACCTTCAAGAAGTGAGGGGAGCCAAATGTCAACTCATAAAACATTTTGTATACACGTTTTATAGTTGTCAACAGAAAGAAGGGGGGAATTTCAAAGAGCAGGCAGCAGTGTGGAATTGAAAGTACATTCCATTCATATTTTCTTCACAGACTGATTAAATGACTGAAGCTTCTGCCACACAAAAATCTAATTGGAGAGCATGATTGATGACTCTTGGCTACAGATGTGTTTCATTGGATGATACATCCAGAGGGGTGGGGGGGAAGCAGGACCAAGGGTGACAGTGAATTATGTATCTCAGAGTTGGTTATGCCCAGGAAAATGCTGGCATATTAACTTCTAATAAATCCTTTGTAGTTTTGGGAGTGTGGCTCGAGGCTCATGACTTAATTAGAGTAACTGCCGGAATCCTGACAATAGTTATTTATAAGATGCCAGTTGCTGCTTATTTAAAAGAGTGATTAGAATAATAATTGTAATTTTTAGGGCAAGATAAGGGATTCTGAGACTTCACATTTGAAGCTAAACAATACTTTCCAAAAACCTCAGTTAACTTGATGCAGGAAGTTGCAGTATCAAAACCATTCTCATTTTTTAATAATTTGCAACCTTGCTTTAGGCAGAATAGGACAATCTGTGTTCTCAGGGTCCCATGGATCTCTTTTAGTGACCCAACAAACATTTTATGCAAATGGGTTTTGGTGATGTTCATGTTGAAAACTGAAGGGTTCTTGCTATTTTTAGTGGGAAACATAAAAAATAAATCCACTATGAGTAAAAAGGGTTAAGTTGGCTCAATAAAGCTGTTGCTTTTTTTAAAAAAAATATTAAACATTAGAAAAATACACAAAAACTGAAAATACTCATTGCAAATATACAAGATTGAAAACAAACAAATAAAGTCATAGTAATAGGTGCCTTGGGTGCAATCCCCAAACATCTGGAACATCACTTGGACACCAGTGGTATTGACAAAATTACTGTCAATTTCAAAAGCCAGCTTTACTTAGAAGAACGTACGTCCTATAACAATACCTTTAACATCATCAAACATCATTTAACATCATCATCTGCTTCTCCAAGGTCCTTGGAAGGACTCAACAGGTAGATAAAGATGATGAATCCAATCTAAATATCCAGCTGACTGTACAAAAAAACCATACATAACAATATAATAATAAAAACTCAGCCCTATCCACACGTTACATGGTCACTCCCCTTTGCATTCTTGGACTTTGTTCCCCTGATTTCTCCTCTGTTTTGAGTCACCTGCAGCCATTTTCCACTCCTAGTATAAATCTCAAAGTTTGCTTTAATCTACATTATGGCTTCTGTTTATGGTTTTGGTACATACATTGTGATATTTTTCCTCTCTTTTGAAATGGTAAAATAAAAACATATTAATTCCTGAACTTTATAAGAATGATATTGAGGAGAATAGAAATATTTCTATTGCTCATAAAGCCAAATAGGCCATTGTGTTTAGTTCTCTGCACTCTCGATGAATGTTTTTATTATCATAAAATGCCCAACACACCTCATAATCAATATTCAAATCATCAGAATCCCCCTTAGTCCGGAAATGTTGCATGTGCTTGTCCACTGTGAAATTCACTTGCTTATTGAATCGTTCAATGAGAACTGAGTGCCAGTGTTGGTCATCCAGGAGGCTGCCCAAGGTGACGGAGGTATGGCTGTTGCCAAAATGAAGCTTGGCATCTCCTGCAGAGACAGTAAGAGGATATAGTTAAATGTACAGAACTGTAGTTTTAACACCAAACCCTTAAGATGAACGATGTCATCTAATCATTGATGAATAGCAATAGCACTTAGACTTGTATATTGCTTCACAGTGCTTTACACAGCCCTTTCTAATTGGTTTACAGAGTCAGCATATTTTCCCCAACAATCTGGATCCTCAGAAGGATAGAAGGCTGAGTCAACCTTGAGCCTCATCAGGATCAAACTCCCGGCTGTGGGCAGAATTTGCCTTCAATATTGCATTCTAACCACTGAGCCACCAGAACTCATTTATGAGTCATGAATATCATCTCTGCGCTTCTTCCCTGCTATTCTTATGCAATTATTTTTTAGACTAAGAAATCCTTCACTTGTGATATTTTTCCCATTGGAGGGCCTCCTTTCATCTTTATTTCTCTTAATGCACAGCATTGTTGATGCACAAGTACTTGCCTATGAATTCCAATATCCATCACATAAAATAGACATTAACACTGAATGTACTTCTTCTATATAAGGGCAATTTTCCCCATTTAATACTCCTATCTTTAACTGGGTCTCTGTTCCAGATAAAATAAACCGAAGAAATATTCTACCAGTTCTATCTTGGATCTGCCACAATATAGCCTATGGCAAGAAAGCAGAAATCTTGTCCAGCAGATTGATTTCTGTGTAGTGCTGAAATATTAAGGCATTCATATCTTACAAGTATATTAGGAAAATAGTTACATTGCCTGATCTAAAGAATAGTTGAGTCTGTAATGCTTAAATACACCATCTGGATTAATTGAAAACTTGAGGCATATAAATATATCAGATGTATTGTAACCTGGGGTAATGAATCTAATTACCCCTGCTTTTTCAAACCATTACATCCGGTGAGGTTTATTTTAATTTAAATGAGACTGTTGTTATCTAGGCAACTTCAAAGTGAACCATGGAAACAAAAATGATAACATTTGGGAAAAATCAAACCAAATCTGAAGAGAAAACACAGTTGCATCATGTCTAATTTCCACTTTTAATGCAAGAGAAGAAGAATAAAATATACAATTCACTAGAGTGGTGCAAAACATTTTTTAAAAAATTACTTGGGTTTTCACAAAAACAAAATACAAATAAAACATCTTTTTGGAAAATAGCATGGTCCCAGCTTATCACTTCTTCAGACAGACACAAAACTCAATTTCATGCTCATTTTTATATTCTATTCCATATCTTATTACCATTTTATATTTTCTACATAGTTTTTCCCTTCTAATTTTCTCAGCTTTGTTTTAATTATCTCAATTCAAATCATTATATTGATCATACTTTTGTCTGTCCTGTTACAATTTCACATTATCTTTTCTTATTAAGCAAATTTTTCCTTGTAGTTACCAATTAGAGTATGACACCTTTATATCCTTTAATTTTATCCATTCAAGCTTTTATTTAAGCTTCAATGTATAGCTTTAAGATTATAGCATTCAATATAATACATAGCTTCCAATCGAATTCTGCTTGGTACATTCTTAAAATAGACACTATATTCTTAAAAAGAAAAAAATATTTATATATATATAAATATATGTGTGTGTGTGTGTATATGTGTGTGTAAATAAAACACATTCCATTCCAATTCAATTCTATCATTAATATGCATTAAAATCTTAACATCTTTAACATTTCTTTTCAATTGAATATCATACTTCCTTGGGAACACTTATAAACTTTCCATAGTTAATCCTCTTTTTTCCCATATTTCCACTTATATTTTTATAAATCATTACTCATAATTAAAAATGTTCCCTTTTAATTCTCTCAATCATTTTAATTCATTTATTTATTAACAAACATCCCACAGCATTACAATAAATATTTTATCCATCATCATATTTTCTAAAGTTATTTCTATCTGTAATATAATAAAGCTATCTTAAGTACCTTTGCAGAATCCATTTTACAATTAAATTTTCACCCATTATCTCTAAACAAACTTATGGTTACAATCCTTATATCTTTTCCCTGTTTCCCCATTTCTTGTTTCTGTCTTTTACAACTTCTTTTCCTTGCCTTCTTCCCCCTCTTCTTCTCCCTCCCCCTTTTACCCCCTCATCTCTCTACTTCTAACTCTCTCATCTGTAAGCCCCTCTTCTGTTGCTTTCTAATATTATACTTATCTTTCAAATTGTTCTTCTTTTGGGTTGTTTTTTCTAATCTTAAACCTTTCACTCTCTTTTCCCCCTTTTCTTTTTTCCCCCCATTTAAAATTATTTGATCATTAAAGATGGCTTCTTCTTTGTCCCAATCTTCTTGTTCTGCAAGCATTTCTAGTTGCTTCTAATAGTTCCAGATCTCCATTTCTACGAATTGAAACATGAAGCCAAAAGAACTTCTCCCTTCCTGTGCATCTTCTTTCCATTTTTTGAGTTCCATTTTCAGTTCTTCTAAGAGTGATACCATTTTAAAAACTTTTAAACAACCACCCAGTTAATTTTAGTCATTTAAATCCAATAGCCAAAAATCCAAAAATCACCAAGTAATCCAAATAATCAAAAGCTGTTTCTACTTGCTTCTTTTTTCCACTTTCTCTTCCTGGGGTTCTATTATTTTGTTACCAAGTTTCCATTAAAATATATCTTTGAGGAATCTTGTTAAAATTTCACTGTAAGTTCCTTTTAATTACAGTTCCATTCCTTAATTCCAGGCAGTCTCCTCCATTTTTCCAGATCCTGCCCTTCTATTCTTTTTTTTTCTCCTTTCCAGCTTTTAAAAACTTTTAAATGTCCAGAAATCTTTATTATCCCCTTGACTTTTATTTTCAGCTTAGATGCCTACTGATGTCAAAGTGGATTTTTTTTTCAGTTTCTTGCTTAAGTCTCTTAGCTGTCAGTATAAGGAAGGGAAGAAAAAAAACTAATCCTTTCCCTTCTCTCTCTTCTTCGCAGCTTCAAAATCTTTGGGAACAATGTTGTTAAGTTTAAATTCCAGGGTACCTTACTTGTTGCTTTTGCTGTTTGACCCGGTCAACCAAAACTTTCTCTTCTTGTCTTTCACCTGCCATTCTTTTCCGGTCAAGTTCTTCTTTGTGGTGGCCATTTCTAACCACCGCTACAACCGCCTTCGGGAAAGGGAGTAATGGCCAGCTGGGGAGGAGAGATGCAGCTCTCCTCAACCCTGCAGGCAATCTCCCCCCCTCTTCACCACCTCTACGGGGTGGCTTAGCCCCTAAACCAGCCGGCTCAGGGCACTCCAGCAGCGAGCACGGATCGAAGCCTCGGAGAGAAGAGATTTCGGTCTGTTGCAGAAGAAGCTCAAACCGGAAGTCCCCAGTGGTGCAAAACATTTTGAGGTTGAAACATTATGGAAACATCCTACCTTGATCTCAAATGGAAATATTCCACATTGGAATGAACTGCTCTGTTTATTGGAAATAGGCCATTTGGATTATCTGATAAAGTGGGAATGTTCTGAATGGCTTATTTCCAATGAACTTCATTTCACTTCACTTCATTTGACTACTTCACTTCTGTAATTATGAGACTTGTTTCAAAGATGAACTACTTTCCAGTCAAGGGCGAACAATTTCAAAATTGCATTACTTGAAGTGAGATTTTAATGGGACTTTTGGCATCAAGAATGAATTTGTAATGGCATATTTTCACTTTCAAACATTGTGCTACTTTTCAGCTATCCCAGTTTACCACAAAGTATATTTATGATATTTCTTCTCTACTTTTCCTTAATAAGAAACAATAAGAAACACTACAATAATAAGAAACCCTACAATTACAATATTTAATTAAAATTTGCACATTGAATAAGTAAACTACTGGCAAACAAACAAAATCACAAAAGGATGTTAATGTTGGGCAAATTCAAACTGCCATTGCTGGTGTTGGGGTCAGAGGCAAGTCAAGAATTCATGGCAACCATGATTCTCATGGGCCTGTCCCAGTCATAATGGCCCCAATGCAAACATGGAGCAACATATTAGATTTGATGTTCACATTGAAACAGGTGAGATATAATTGATTGTGATGGGGCATTTCCATCAGCACTTTGTCATGGAGTTGTCCTTCATAGATCAAATAGAATGGTCTACCAAAGCATCTGCTAATATAGAGCAGGGGTGTCAAACTGGCGGCCCATGGGTTGGAAGCATCATGCATAGGTCATGCCCAGCCCAGCTCTGCAAAAAGGAAAAATATTGTGAAACATCATGTGACAGCAGCATGATGCGGTGAGTTTGATACCCATGATATAGTGGGAAGCAAAGATAACTTTGGAGAAGGGAGTACATGGTCTTTTAATTCAGAGGCTGTAAACAAAACAACTAGGAAAGTATCAAGATAAAGAAAGAGACTTAAATAATACTATCTTGATTCTGTACAGTATAAGAAAGGACAGAGGGAAACTCTGTCAGACTTCAAGATTCTGCTAACAGTAGAGTCCTAATAATCCTTCTTGCTCAGGCCTACTTTGAAGGGCATGTAAAGGAATCTCATGAACTTTCAAAGGAGCCTGTTTGGTCTAGTGCTTAAGGTTTCAGGCTAGAAAGGAGACTGTGACTTGTCCTACCTTATCAATGAAAGCTAGCTGGGTGATCTTGGGCCAGTCACTCTCTTTCTCAGCCAACTCACCTCATAGGGTTGTTGTTTAGGGGAAAATAGGAGGACGAAGGTGTGTTGGATACTTTATTTGTAAAAATAATGAAGATGGGAAACAAGCAAGCAAGCAAGCATGTGGAGAGTGTCCTAATCAGAGGTGGGATGCTACCGGTTCTGCCCAGTTCTATAGACCTGGTAGCTGTGAAGAGCAGCAGACACAAAACCAGTTCTGTGTTTGCTGCTGTTTGGCCCATCTGCCCACTTGGGCTCTTACCTGACCTGTTGCGCAGCACAGCTAAGGTTGAAAAAGCAAGGGAAAAGAGGCTTTTTGAATGCTGCGCACCTGCGCACAGCACTTTCCAGCTGTCGGGAAGCATGGCCTAAGGTTATTTAACATAATAAAACATAATCACCGAACAGGTAGTAATGCCAGTTAAATCCCACCCCGGTCCTAATGATTTCTAGAGCAGCATAATGGTCTGTAGAAATGACATTGGGGCATGGGAGGAACAGCATAACCTAGACCAGTGATGGCTAACCTTTTCAGCACCAAGTGCCCAAAGCGCATGCGTGTGCACACATCCCCAAAATGCAACAGGTGTGCACACACCCCACACATGCACCCCACCCCAATGCATGCTTGCATAACCCCTCATAGGACTTCCACATGTGCACCCCCGCATGCGCACATGACCCCATGTGTACCCCACCTTCCACATGCACCCTGCATGACAGAGACCCAAAGACCAGCTGGCTGGCAGGATGCAGCTCATGTACCCAGAGAGAGGGCTCTGCATGCCACCTCTAGCACACGTGCCATAGGTTCGCCAGCACAAACCTAGACAATGGTCTGATAAATGAAATTTGAGCCCAAAGGAAGAGTGGGGATAAAAGCATCTCAGAAGGGATCCTCCCTAGTTTTCAGGACCAAAAAAACTGAAGGAAGAGAGGAATCCTTTCAGACTTGCAAGATCCTGTTAATGCAACCTTACTATAAAGAAAGAGTTAATCTACTGTAGCTATGCTTCTTGTCTGGACTATCTTGCAAAGCTAACAAGTGGTTTTATCAGGTTCTTAGTCAACCTCTGGAATACTGAGTATTGATACAATTGGACCTGAGTGGTGTCTTCCTGTTTGCCAATCCTCCATAGTATATTGAAGATTTCTGGGGATTGAATAACAGGAGAGATTTTGACAGTGTGAGGTTAAACAAAAATGCAATTATGAATAGCACCATGTTAGTAAAATGGCAAGGCACTTTTAGCACTCTGCCCTTATAGCATCCACAGGTTCCAACCCAGAGGGACATTTTAGAGTAATCCAACCCCCATTAGTTAAGGATGGACCTAAAGGACCGACAATAGGCCACACTGACAAGTTAAAGTTTATTCAGATGCCAGCCAATTCCAAGATAGTTTCAAGTTTCTGTCTAGATGGGGATGACCTTCCATTGGGGTAATCTTGAAGTCATAGACCTTGCTAGAAGAGCAGATTGAGGGCATGAACAAGGGCTTTGCCTAGATTTAACTAATACATTAGTTATAGCTTTTCCTGGAACTGGTGAAATTACTATATTACTGTAACTCATTCTACCTGACCTTGAATAGACCATCCATTAGGTAGTTAATTTGTTGCTGCCCAAAACACTAATACTATGTGAGCTTCCAATGTTGTATTTCTCGCTTCTCCCTCCAGTGACATTTAGGAAGCTTATAACAACCTGGCTGTTCCCAAGATACTTCTGAGATTCTTTATGAGAGTAAGAAATGGGATTGTTGAAAATTTGTTTATGGGGAGGGTTTGTTGTATCTTTGCAGAATTTTTTTTTTTTACAAATAATTTAGAATCAGCCCAGTTGAAGTAGCGTGGAAGCTATTGTATTAAATAAACACTGAACATCTAAGAATAAGTGAAAAATACAAAGAAAATTGATTTCAGATTGTATTCTATTTAGCAAGTCTAAATCCTTATGTTCAATGATATAGATCAGCTGTCACACATAATACCTTCTAAATGTGTTGAATGTAATTCACAACACTTTCAGTTAACATAGTGAGGATTTCCATAACATGCCTATTTATGTCTACATTTACACTTGAAGCAGATGTTGCCTTACAGGGGGAAGAGAACAAGGAACACAAAAAGCCAAGTTTAAACCATGTAGTGCTAAGCTACAGTTTAGTATACATCCCCTTTTACCCTAATGTGTGAAAAAGTGAAGCAAACAAAGAAAGCACAATAATTTGACATTTGCTATACAGAACAGAAAGTCATTTTTTTCTATTTGCTCTACCACAAAATCTCAACCAAGTTATGGGTACCAACTTTAAGATATGTGGACTTTAAGTAGCAAAATGTTGCCTGGGGAATTCTGGAAGTTGAGTTCTACACATCATAATGTTGTTAAGGTTGGAAAACACTGTTCTAAAGATAAAGGGAGCTGCAACAAGTATTGGCTTGGGCCAGAGTTAAAAAAAGATTGAAAGTTCATATTCTTTCTCTGACACTTCCCTTTTCTCCTTGCAGATACCTTTTGTTTTCTCTCACACTACTGTATTTCTGGCAGTCTTTTCTTTCTCATTGAAGCAATGGGTTGTCAAGAAGCATTAGATGATGCTCATCAAGCTCATAAAAAATTTGCAGATAAAAAGAGAACTCCACAAAAACCATATCAAGTGGATGACAGGGTCTTTTTATCCACCAGATGTTTGCAGACTACACAAAAGTCAAAAAAGCTTGGACCTAAATATGTTGGACCTTTTGAATTGTGAACCCTGTGGCTGTCCAACTGAAATTACCAAAAACTCTTCGACGGATCCACCCTGTTTTCCATGTTAGTTTGTTAAAACCTGAACATACCTCCGACTTGAGACCAACTCAGGTTGATCCCCCTGTACCATTGCTAATTGAAGGTGAACAACATTTTGAAGTTAAAGAAATTTTGGATTCTCGAAAATGAAGGGGTTGACTCCAGTATTTGGTTGCTTGGAAACATTTTCCTCCTTCCCAGGCTGAGTGGGTGAATGAGAAGGATGTTAGAGCTCCTACACTTATCAAGGCATTTTTTATTAAATATCCTGATAAACCCTAAAAATTAGTATGTTGCTGTTACATGTATATTTTCTATTGCCTTCTATTTTTATCTTTTTTAGGACTAAAGTCTCTTTTCTAAGAGGGCCGAATGTCAGCCTTCAAGATTTTTCTCCCTTTGCTTTGCTTCTTTCGGCTGTCATAAGTAATGGGGGGAGGAGGGGGGGAATGATTATGGGAAGTGAGCTGGAGGTGTTACAAACCAGAACTGTATAAGCTGGGGGGGGGTACATTCTTGCTTAGGTTTCTATCCTATGCTTTATCAAACTATGTCAAGGTCAACGGACAGAAGCCCCATCACCACCTGGAGATGCCCACATGATGATATAAACAACTTTTAATTGGATGAGCCAATTGAACTATTGGGGGTGGGAACGTTGCCATTACTTTGTATATGTGATTTATGTGCCCATTTTCTCAGATTCAGAATTCTTTTGTTGCTACCACTTGATTTCCAGTAAAAGATATCTTTTCTCTGATTAAAAGAGTCTAAGTATTTCTTTCTTGGATTTTGAATGGAGCACCAGCTGACAATATCTCTTAACAAAAACCTAAACAAATAACTAGCAAAGAGCTTTTCAGATTAAGTTTAGGATCATATGAAAATAGGTTGATGGGCATATTTGCCCACCCCAACCTAGAATATAAGAGCTTCTCAAACTCAATTGCTGAAAATAGCTGCAGACAATTAATATTTATTCATTGAAAGAATCCAAGTATATCATTATCATCTCATTGTACCTCTCTAGAAAGACTTACATCGAGAATAATTGCTTAAAAACACTGTTCAACTAGACCACTTCCAGCATACCATCAGGCAGTGCACTTTTAGTAACAGCCATCTCTACTAAGTGACACAATCATTGTGGCTTTTCTTGTATTGAATATGATGGCTTAATTCCTAGTGAAAGAAAGATTGTACTCCAAAATCTCATTTCCTTGAACCTTATCTCTCAGTCAATACAGACTGTACCACAGCTGGGAGACGAACAGGACACAATATTGGTCAGGATTCATTCTCTGACAAATTCAATAATATCACTGATTAGTAGGCCTGTTTTTATGAATTATCTGAAATTTACTATAATTTTGAGGCCAGTTATGCTTTTGTATGGTTGTCAAATGATGTACTTGCACTAAAAAAAAAGTTACAAGAAGAAGCATTATTTGCTTGCTAGATATGTTCAGTCAGGAGCCCAGGGTGGTATATGCTCCTTTCTCTTCCTCCTCCTCTTCCTGATATATCATGGCAGCAACCCTGAAAAATAGATTGGGTTGAAAGAGTGACTGACCCAAAGTCTCCCAATGAGTGCATATTGTCAAGGTTCCAACTGAAAAACCCAACCAAAGTAAGTGTGATGACCTGGGGTGTGGCACAAAGGCAACTCAGTCAAATAAGCAAGGAGAGTCCCTTTAATACCTCCAGCTTTGCCCACCGATGTCCAGGTTACCTTTGCTGGAGAAAAAACTCTCCCAAGAACAGTCTTTAAGTGGAGGAAATTCAGTCCGAAAACATACAAACTGTAAATAAAAATCCACACAATAATAATAAAAATAATTATTAATGATTATTATTAATGATTTATAAAATATAAGTGAAGAGAAATACAGAAAAAAATTAATTATGGAAAGTTTATAAGTGTTCCAAGGAAGTATGATATTTAATTGAAAAGAAATGTTAAAAATGTTAAGATGTTAATGAATATTAATGATAAAATTGAATTGGAATGGAATGAGTGTTTTATTTACATACATACATACATACATACATACATACATACTCTTTTTTTAAGAATATAGTGTGTATTTTAAGAATGTACCAAGCAGAATTTGATTGGAAGTTATGTATTATATTGAATGTTATAATCTTAAAGGTATACATTGAAGCTTAAAGAAGAGTTGAATGGATAAAATTAAAAGATATAAAGATGCCATACTCCAATTAGTAACTACAGGAGAAAAATTGTTCAATGAGAAAAAAAACAATATGAAATTTAAACAGGACAGACAAAAGTATAAATATAATGATTTGAATTGAGATGAGATAATTAAAATAAAGTTGAGAAAATTAAAAGAGAGGAAAAACTTTGTAGAAAATGTAAAACAGTAATAAGATATGGAATAGAACACAAAAATGAGCATGAAATTGAGTTTGTCTCTGTATGAAGAAGTGTAACCTGGGACCATGCTATTTTCAAAAAAAGATGTTTTATTTGTATTATGTTATTTTTATGTATTAATAATTTGCATTAATTATTTTTTAAACCCAAATATTTTTTTTAAAAAATCCACACAAACCATGCTGCAACAATTAACTTGACAGGGCAGGATAAGGAATTGCAGACTTGAAAGGCCAATGAAACACACATAGTTGACAAGATGCCAGGAACCCAGATAAGCCTTGACAATAACAGATAACTCATGATTTGCTTCCAAAAATGTTGTTGTGCGCAGCTTCCCTTTTTAAGCACTGTGTTCCCATCTGCAGCTAATGAAGGGAATCAGGGCCCTTTCCTCCCCCATAAGCCACACAATTCATGTTGCTCCCTTCTCCATTCCCCCCTGAGTGCCCTAGGATGAAGAGGGTTGCCCTGAGACTTCGTCTGAATTCCTTTTGTCTTGCTCTACCTCTTCCCTGCTCTGCTCAGCCAGACTTTGCCCTTCCCCAGTTTCTTCCACAACCAATGGAGCCACATTCCCACTCCCTGTCAGCTGCTCGGCTGCCCCTTGGAATCAGATTCTAACAGTAAGCACAGCTGAGACGATCCAATATCTTAATGCAAAACTTTATTGAGTACATCATTTGGGCACCAGTAAGGGCAAAACCAGATCTGGCTGTTTCCCATGCAATCCCACATAGTCAAAAGTTCAGGTTCTGCCCCCTCCAATTAGAATAGGTCACATTGTCCAACTGAGTATCCTGGTATTATTGTGAGAAAGTCTTTCTGACTCTGATAAGCACCTGGGGAAATGTCCTTGGTTCTCAAGTTGGCATCTTGATGTCTGAAACCTAAGTTCTGTCTCCCCTTCCCTCCCCACATAGTTCATTGGCAAGTTGAGGATCAATAATAATTGCAACAGCAAAAAGTGGGCTTTGAAGCTTGACACATATGTTATATTCTGATTTGGAAGACTTGCTCCCTATCTATGGGAAATGATGAGCATTGTAATAATTATTAACAACGCATCTAGGGAAACTAGGGAGAAGAACTTCATTCAGCCAGGTTATCCAGGTTATCTATCCCCAACCTTTTGGACAGCAGGGACCAGTTTTGTGGAAGACAATTTTGTCACATATTGGGAGGGGATGATTTCTGTTTTGCTCACTCATCTGCTGCTCACCTCCAGCTGTGCAGCCCAGTTTCTAACAGGCCATGGACTGGTACCAGGCAAGGGCCCAGGGTTTGGGACCCCTGATCTAGAGGATTAAAGTGGCCCTTTTCCTAATTTTTATCATGTTGGAGTGCTGTCCCTCTTTATTTTCTTAAACCCCAGGGTGAGCCATGCTCTAGGAATGAACTGTATGATACATCAGTTAACCATACTGTTTTTGCATATCATCTATTAATCATGTTGCCTTTGGATATGGAAAAAATACATCATAGTACAAGACAAGCCCTGGTATATTTGTCTCTTGACATTCCTGGTTATTAAAGGCAAAGAAGTTTAATAGATTATCATTATTTGATTGGAAGGATATGGAGAATGACCAGTGCTTGTGTAGTACAGAAGCAGAGGCTGGTATGTGTCACCAACACCCTTTTTCTGGATATTCAGTAAATAGAAAAGTGTACAAAATCCATAAGAAGTAGAAAAAAAATGAAAACTTTTGAGCTTTATGAACACCTCTGGCCTCACCTACTATAGGTAGTCCTTGAATTAGAACCATAACTGAGCCCAAAATTTATGTTGCTAAGCAAGACAGTTAAGTGAACTTTTTTACATTTTACAACCTTTCTTTCTCTAGTTATGTTAGTAACATGGTTGTTAAACGAATCTGGCCTCCACATTGACTTTGCTTGTCAGAAGGTTGCAATGACCCCAGGACACTGTAATTGTCATAAATCTGAGTCACTTGGCAAGCGTCTGAATTTTGATCACGAGACCATGGCAATGCTGCAACGGTTGTAAGTATGAAAAACAGTCCTAAGTTATTTTTTCCAGTGCTGCTGTAACTTCACATAGTCACTAAACAAACCGTTGTAAGTCAAGGATTATCTGTTTGAGCTTTAGCTTTGTGTTCTCAAACAGACTTTCCCTAGGTTTTCAACAGAGAATAAAACTTTTTAACCCTACTTTTGGGAGTGGGGGAAAGATCCCACTAACTTCTTTCTGTGCTTGGACACCCATGCTTATCTGCTCTATTTAAAATTACTGGTGCTTGAAAGAATGGTTGGTTCATGATTTTCATGCATGGAGAGAATCAGGAGTTGCAAACTTGGGCACTGCCAACAATGTTCTAGGCAAAGCATAGTCCAACCTCCTTTAGAAAAGATTCATTTGGAAAGGATTTTTCTATCCTCATTTGTAACTGGGGAAACTTCTCAGCCATAATACCAACACAGAGGATGATGTTATCACTGCTTAAAATTCTATTCCTCTATGGAAGTGCATTTAAATGTAAATGCATCAATTTTCTTTAAGTATTTCTGATGTTAAAAAAAAAAAAACCCTCAAAGATTGGCTGAGAAAAAAACAACAACTGGCTGATGGAGTTATGTAACAACAAGGGAAAACTTTGGAAAACTGTTACTTGCATTATAAACAAATATAATAAATTGGAGAAGGAAAAATGATAACGAGAAAACTGGTAACATGTTCTCCCTTTAATGCTTTCAGTTTAGTCCCCTTGAATGAAAGGGAATCTAGTTAAATTTAGCACATATAAATTAAACAAAATTAGCTGGCATCTCATTTCAAAAATGGGCCATTGCCATATACTGCCTGCTGGTTGCTTAAATTATATTGAATAATATTCTTCAGCAATAACACATATTACTGCTATTCAGGCTGCAGATGTAGGATCCTTGGAACAAGAATAAATGTTTCATTCCAAGGTCAGAGAAAGGGCTCCAATATCAGAACAAAGGGTTAGAGAAACTTTTCACCTCTTTCCACATCAGCTTCTGAAAGCGGTTCTCAGCACTGAGAATTTAACATTAGGGAAAGAGAAAATTAACTATGGCAAGGGGCTGGCAGCTATCATTGGCAGAAACATACTGGGGTGCCACCGAGAAGAAATTTCATTTCACTCAGAATAAATTTTAGAGCATTGGTGGCTCAAAACGAAGGGAGAAACAAAACACCACATCCTTGACCTACAAGCATAACTGAGACCAGAATTTCTATTGTTTTAAGCCAGGTAGTTGCAAGGTAGTTGACTTGTGCCCATTGTTACAACTTTTTAAGTCATGGTTGTGTAGAAAATTAGCAACCACCCATCCTCCTAGAAGAATGAAATATTTTGAGAAATATTATAAAAGGCAGGATAAAATATTTCCCCTACAAGAAAAAAACAAAACTCAGAGCCCCAGCTCCCTCCCCTCAGCAGATATTTTATGCCCATTAAGAAAGACTGGGCCATCCTATCTACAAAACAAAAGACCTTCAGCTCCAGGATGATAGGATTAAGACATGACCCCTCAGAATAGGATTAACCCACTACCATCTAGCATCAGAGCTCAGCACATTGTACAATCTCCTAAGGACTTTGCATCACCCTCCAAAGTTCAACCAAACCTGGGAGCTCAGACAACCTACAGAGCCAGCTATGACCCCTAAAACAGCCAATAGAATACTTGTTCTTGCACAGGAACAGGAAGCTCAAGTGCAAAGTCCAAGGGTAGGTATAAAAAAACCCCACTCTCAACACCATGTGGTCAGCTGCACCAGAACCATAAATACGTGGTCCTGTTCATCAATAAATGGACCCTCTTTCCAATCGGCCTCCAGCCTCCATTTTGTGGGGGACCAATTCTAAGTCATTTTTTTCAGTGCCATTGTTACTTCAGTGCCATTGTTACACTAAATGAAATGTTTGTAAGTCAAAGATTACCTATATCCCCAGAATGGGATGGAAACCCATTTGTATTTCTTTGCCAGCTTACATCATCAGAACATAGGGAATTTTCAAGGCTCTTACGTGTGAATCTTTTGAGACAAAAGATTTGGCTGCTCTCCTGAAGAGGTAAATGGTCTAATTTGATGTTCTGAATCTGTACCTGAATCAAAATACTTTTATGATTCATATTCACACTTTTCCAAATTTTCAACACAGCTCTACAGCCAAAATGTGTAATCAAGCTCCATATATCTGGAAAGATATGCACAAAAGTGCAACTATATTAGGAGAAATTGGCAGCGGAAATGCTTCTGTTGTTGCAAATTTACCTATAAAAATCACTAAAATTTTCACATGGTTTTTAAAAAGTGGGAAATGAGACAGAAAAATCAGAAACAAAGCCAACTAAAGCTTAAATGATTCATCCAACCATACCCTTATATGGTATAGATATATTTCAGCACAAAAAGGATGTCAGCATTTTTATGATACACTTAAGAATAACCAGTATATTATAGTGAGGATTATAGTAAAACATAATAAGGATGGTCATAGCTGAATTTCAAAATATTGGCCCAAATAATTTTGGGACTCTATTGAGAAGAAGAATGAACTTCCTTCCTTCCTTCTTTTTTGAAATTTGAGCAGTGGGTGCCTTTAAGAGTTTGGGGCTTGCAAACACCATATTCCATTAGCCTTACTCTACACTTGAGAAAGTGTACAGTCCTAAACCATCATTATTATTCACCAGTAGATCACCAAAGCAATGACACTTTGCAATATAAAATAATTCTGCCACTGTGGAGGTGGGGTAAACATTGTTCAAGCAGCTGGTGTTAAACTGGAATAAAAATTATAAGCAAAGATGGCAGCCAGGATGCAATGAAGAATCTCAATTTTCTTCTTCTCTACCCTTAAAATTCACTCTGTCTCTCCAATAATTGAAATACCAATCCCTGCCTAAATTATTATGTCTTAATAGGATGGTGACTTTTTAATATAGCCTTGGTGTGTCAGGATTTGCTATTCCCTGCTTTTATTGACTGTTCATTTTGCAACTTTAGAAAAAGGAATTGACACATAGGCAGTGCAATATTTTTTTCATGTCTTACACAAATTTCTCGCCATGCCTGATATGTCTGCTGAAAAAAGGTTGCCACGAAAGATGATGCTTTTTTGTAAAAGAAAAATCTGACAAAAAAGTATTTTAAGATGCAAAATTCTCACTATTAAGAGAGCACTAACTTTGTCTATGCTATTACATCACCAGTATGCTTTCACCCACAGCCTTCCTCCTATGTACCAGCTGTCTCCTGTTAATTTTTGGAAGTCCTTCATTCTCTCTGCTTAAATGGATATAAATATAATCTGTGTGTAGGTATTATACCACTGTGCCAATGGAAGGGGATGTCCAGGCTCTAAATAGGAACAGATGAAAAATGGGTTCTCTCAGAGGTGTAATGTAAATTGCAAATCTCTCCTTTCACCTGCATTATTCATCTATCTATCCTTCTAGCCATCTGTCCATTGAGAAAGGATATGCATGTCACAATGAGTAGCTTTTAGAAATGTACCTTACAGAGCAGAACATTTTCTGTTTTGAATCGTTCTTAGCAGTCTCTGTTTATCTAAGAAAGTTTTGATAATAGGAACCAAGTGAGGTCTTTCATTTATTTTAAAGGGAAGAGAATCATATGATGTGAAATTATGTTTTTAGTCACCAGAAGAATCCTGTCTTCTATTTGATGCTGAGCAACAATTGCACATGCAAAAATAAGTGGGATTGGGAGAAAAAGCTTGCTTTTTTCTAAGTTTCTTTTAAAAAGGCTAAATACATAAAGAGTTCCTAAGCTGGTAAAGTCAGTTTTCTCATCTGAATGTGTTTATCTGCTGCATTTCTGTCCTATAAGACTACGTGACTTGGGAATGGATTTGACCTCAGCAGTATTGAGATGGGGACTAATTGTGAGCAGGTGCACTTTTGTTTCAAAAGGCACTTGACACATCGCAAAACATGTTTCCCAACACTTCTTTTACCTGGAGGTGCATTCTATACAGTGTCATCTATATGCAGAAGTCCATTTTATCTAGGAAAGTGAAGGACTACAGCTGTTTTCCACTATATAAAAGCAGGAAGAAACACAGGAAGGCAGCCCTTATCAATGGTGTCACTCTGAAAACTGTGACTTTTCTACTCTGATTACATTGTTCCATTGTCCCATGCATACCCAAAATTCAGAACTTGTGGTTCAATGTTGCTTTCATTATTTTGACCAAAGGGCCCTTGTTGTGGACACCACTTTCTCTGCAGAAAAGAATCTATTGATTCTTTGGAGTCTCTGACTCCATATTTTTTATGAATCCATAGAGACAGATTTTTTCTCCCTGCACAAAGAAGCAGTGAGGCATTTTTTTGGGGTGGGGTGGGGGTGGGGGAGAAAAGATTCCTTTTGAGTTAATTCAAACCTAGCAAATATAAAAAAACAAGTAAATCTTAAACAAGTTTCTAATTTATCTTCTTAATGAGCCCATTGCAATCATGTAATGGAATGCATGGGTGAACTTAGGAAATTGGGGATCATGAGCCATTGCTTAGGAAACAATCTGATAAGAGAGGGAGGAGCCCCCAGTGGCTTAATGGCCAGAGAAAGAAACTTAGGAAGAACCCACCTATTGGATCAAGCAGTTAAAAATGGCAATGGGAAGATAATAACTTCAGATTTGCAAAATTTAATGTAGCCTTACAATACAGTAGAATTTGTTCACCTAGTTGTGTTTCCCATCTTGTTTACTTGGGAAGGACGACAAACCACCACAGTGCCTAAAAGCCCCCCAACTACCAAACACCTCTTTTTAGTCTTCATTTCACTTTGTTCTTCAACTTCAAAACTGGCATATGTCTAATAGAGCAAGGTCATCTGAGATAGCAGAAATTAGATACTAGAATCTTGCCAGCCAAATGGGTTTTGTACACAGCCTTTTTAAAAGAAAAAAAAACCTGAAAAGCAAAGTCAGACTGGGGTGAAACAATCCATCCATGTAAACCACAGACATCATTAGTATTTTACAGACTGCATTAGTCATACTAGTGAGAAGCCTATCTGCTGTTTTGGAGGCAGCCTTTTAAGTAGCATGCTTTTAACTCTCCTCTTAATCCTAAGGATTTAGCGTTAGCCACAGCACAAAAATTTCTGTTTGTTATTACTGACCTCCAGCCCACTTAAAATAATAAAGAAGAATCTGAGCCATGCAAAGAATGGGAACCCTGTAACTTGACAGACAGACAGACAGACAGATAGACAGACAGACAGACAGACATAAAAATATAGATTAGGGCTGTGCAGTGCTTTGGATTCTGTTCAGAAGTGGTGGGGTGAATGAGGGTGAATGCCACATCTTCTCACACCTCACTAAAGCAGCTACACAGAAGCCCACAGGAATCAGTCCTGGAAAATGTTGCATCTATTGTAATGAATCCAGGTGAGGTGCACAAATATTGTGGCACACAAATATTGTGTTTATGCTCCCAGTACATTACAAAGGCTTTTTTTCACATCAGATCCCAACCACAGAGCAACCTTAGTATAAGTATAAAAATTCTTCAAGTTACCATTCCTATGCTCAGGGTGTGAGGTTTACTTTGAATCACCTTGCCTACATATAACCCCCTTCCTTCTTAGTTAAGGTTTGTTTCTGCCTAAGCAATAGTACTTAAAGGACACGTACTCAAGGGACGTGGTGGTTTAGTGGCTAAGACGTGGAGCTTGTCAATCAGAAAGGCTGGCAGTTCGGTGGTTCGAATCCCTATGGAGTTACTTGTCCCAGCTTCTGCCAACATAGTAGTTCAAAAGCACGTAAAAAATACAAGTAGAAAAATAGGGACCGCTTTGGTGGGAAGGTAACAGCATTCCATGTGCCTTCAGCATTTAGTCATGCCGGCCACATGACCCCAGAGACGTTTTCAGACAGCGCTGGCTCTTTGACTTTGTAATGGAGATGAGCACTGCCCTTAGAGCTGGAAACAACTAGCATGTATGTGCGAGGGGAACCTTTACTTTACCTTAAACAATAGTAAAGATAGGCAGCCTTTGTTTCCTTTCACTTTCTATCTTCAAAAACAAACTGTAAGGGATTTTTGCTACTTATTCTCCAGGGCCTCTGAAACAATATGTCACCCTTTGGCTTGCCCACAACTCTCTTCAAATATTCAAACCTTAAGAGAATATTGCTCCCAAGTCTCTTCTCCTCAATATAGATTTGCAAACAGAAAGCAGCCTGAATGAAATCAGAGCCATTTTAAAGCACTTTTCTTTTATTTCCTTTTCTGAAGTAAGGACATTCTTTCTGTCCCCTTCCATATCTGTCTTCATGATTTTCTGCTCAATTTTCCAAGAGCTTTAGGTCTTCAGATGTCTTGTCACTGTATTTATCCTTCAGTCTACCTGCTAATTGTCTTACAGCTTTCTGCTTCCTTCTGCTTATCATGGGAAAAGTTTACATTGATGATTTGAAAGTTTTAATCGGGTTAATCTAACTTTTCCACTTAGTCTCCGAGTGACACATTGGAACAATGCAATGACATTGGATTTGACAGAATGCAAATCTTTGATTCAAATTTTGCCAAGCATTTAGTAAGCAAAATTCATTGGTTAGGACACAGTCTCCCTAGAATCCTGCTTGGCAAAACTGTCTCATATTCACACAGAAACCTACACAACCCTAGTTCCATTGCCATTCTTCTGTTTCAGAATTAAACAGAGTACATTTGAAAGGAAGTGAAATTAACAAAGCCTAAATAAAATAACTATTTCTGACAATCTGACAGCCTAACAAGCTAATTTTTATTTAATCAGCCGAAACAGACAAGGCCTAAATGCAGCCAAGAGGTTGATACATAAGAAAAGCACAATGCTTCTGGCTTCAGAAGAAAGGAGCATGTAAGGAATCAACCATCTGTTTGTGGAAAAGTTATGGGTAAGTGGAATTAAGTGGGATCAATCTTTTTTTGTCAATGTCATTCAGGCAGCATTGATAGTAAAACATCCATGAATGCACGTCATTGAAGCTAGAATCCTATACACATTTCTGCAAGTGCACCTCACTGTAATGAAAAAGATTTTCCTTTGGACAAATACATATTGCATTGGGTGGTACATAGAAATCCAGCATTTCAGAATATTTAGTACCATGGATGTAATTAGGCATATCAATCTCAAAAGCAAATCAAACGCACTCATTTTTGAGAAAATTTAATTAGGATTGGACTGAAGAGAAGATGATCTGAGAATGAAAATTTGATCACACACCACACTACTTGCATTTTCAAGCCTACACATCTTCATGTGATAAATACCCACAGAGAGAATAATATTTTAATTATTAATACCCAGAGAATTGAAGCAGAGACTTCATTGGCTTCAGTGGTGACTTGGACAGCCCACAGTCAGAAAAAAATACAAGTTTATACATTTGTGTGTGTGTGTGTGTATCTGCCTTTGCTTTTGTGTAAGAAACACATAGAGAAAGAAAAAAAAGTGACAGATTCTCATTTAAGACACAGGGTCATTTCAGAAATAAAATCTCTAGCTATAAATGTCCAATTTTGCATGGATTCTGTGTTGTTAACATAACATATACCCTATAGTTATAACAGCTGGTTCAGAACTGGAATATCATTTTCACACTTTATACCAGTGTTTCTCAACCTTGACAATTTTAAGATGGGTGGTTTTCAACTCCCACTGCTCTATACAATCCTTAGTTATTTTATTGGGGCAGGAAGGAAAGCCCCCATAAAGGATATAACATTTAAAGGTAAAAGTAATGCAATATGTACTGGTAGCACTAAAATTTTGTTTTCAGATTAACAAATATAGAACTACAGGTAGAGTCAGTTGGTATGTTCTACACATCATGACTAAATAAGGATGGGCAGATAATTAGAAATTCAATTATTCCATTTCCTACATTGACAGCTTTAAGATCCAGCACCCTTTCAAATTAAAAATGGAATAATTTGTAAGGCAGATTTAACTTATTTCTGTTGAACACATGTTAGCTAAGGGTTCTCTTTCATTTCACTGCCCACTCCCACCCCCATCACTAACTCTAAAAAACCTGCTCTCCAAGCTGTGGGAAGAAGCCTTATTTATTTGTCTCTCTCCTTAGTGCTTCTTGGAATGACTTTGGGATCTAAACTCATTTTAAGAAGGGAGGAGGAGGAGGAGGAGGGGGGGGAGGAGGAGGAGGAAGAGGGGGAGGAGGAGGAGGAGGAGGAGGAGGAGGAAAGGATTTCCTTAAGCAGCTCAGGACTGTTATTCAAATGTGAAGTGTGTGGGTTGTTGTTTTTTAACAAACTTTATTGATTATACAACTAAAATGTCAAACAAACACATACACAACACACAGAAAAAAGAAGGAAAAGAAAAAGATTAAAAACTACCGTGTTTCTCATATAATAAGGCCGGGTCTTTTTTTTTTTTTTTTTTTTTTGAGCCCCGACAAAAATGGCTAGGCCGTCTTTTTGGGGGTGACTTAATTCCCCCCCTTGCATCTTCAGGCGGGCAGGTGGCGACGGCTTGGATGTTGACCTCGGCGTTGGTGGGGCACTTTGTATCGGGGTCAACGCAGACAGCACCATATCCGGGTGTGCAACAAAAGTACTTCCTAACGGCAAGCCCCCCCACCATTCCCCCCATTTCGCATGTTTTAATATAGGCCTTAATTTGGGGGGAGGGGCTTAATTTCATTTCATGCCTATAAAACATGCTGGGACTTCCTATTGGGGGAGGCCATATTGTTGGAGAAACAGGGTAGCAATTCTATAATCAACAGTCTATGGTTCCTTATTTGTTTTCAATATTGGTGACATATTTACAAATACATCTTATTGCGAATATATAATTACTACCTCTTACATTTTACACTATTTACTAATATATTTTCTATTTTTTTTCTACCCAGTCATACCAGCATTCCCAGCTTCTATAATATTCTGATGTTTCTTTTTCCTTAAGTGCTAAGGTTAATTTATCCATCTCTGCACAGGCTGTTATTTTCCGAATGACCATTTCCTCTGTTGAAATATCTGCTTGTTTCCAACACTGTGCAAAGGTTATTCTGGCTGCAGTAAGAATGTGCAGTATTATATATTTTGTTTTTTTAGAAAATTATCTATTAAATATCCCCAATAAGAAGAATTCTGGTTTTAATTCAATTTGTTCCACCATTATTTCCTCTAACCATTTTTTTTTAATTCTATGCCAGTATCTTTGGGCTTCAGTGCAGGACGATGGTGTGTGGGCTTTTTTTTAATTATCGTTATTTTTTCAAAGTTGTGCTAGATTTCTTAATTACATTACAGGTAGTCCTAGCTTATTGACCAGTCATTTCATGATCATTGTTGCCTCTAATGAATCCTTTGAAGTTTTTTTAAGGTTGGCTCCAAAATTACAATTTAATTAGAGTGATTGCGGGAATCCCGACAGCAAGCCAACTCTGGCATATGTAATTTACAGTCACATGTGACCCTGTTTTTCCCCCCCTCCACCCTGGATGTCTCATAAACCATATTCTCCAATTGAGCACATTCATGTTCTCCAAATAAATATATTCACGGGCAAAACTCAGGTATTTTAGTTACAATCTTTTAAAAATAATTTTAAAGATAATTCTCTGGTAATATTACACTACTAACTAGAGCATATAAAACATTTTCTAGACCAATACTCGAATACAGCTCATCAGTCTGGAACCCACATTACGTATCTGATATTAACACAGTTGAGAAAGTCCAGAAATATTTCACAAGAAGAGTTCTCCACTCCTATACTTGTTGCAGAATACCTTATGCCAACAGACTCTAAATTCTAGACCTAGAAAACCTACAACTATGCCACCTTTGGTCTGATCTAAGTATAGTATATAAAATCATACATTGCAATGTCCTACCTGTCAATGAATACTTCAGCTTCAACCATAATACTACAAGAGCACACAATAGATACAAACTCAATGTTAACCGCACCAAACTTGATTGCAGGAAATACGACTTCAGCAACAGAGTGGTCAATGTTTGGAATAGTCTACCTGACTCTGTGGTTTCTTTCCCAAACCCCAAAAACTTTAACCTTAGACTATTGACCTCACCCCTTTCCTAAGAGGTTTGTAGGGGGTGTGCATAAGCATACCAATCATGCCTACCGTCCCTGTCCTATTGTTTCTTTTTATTTTTCTTATATATATCCATCTCCTGTATTCATAACTATGTTTATATTTATACCTGTTATCTTGTAAGTGATTGACAAATCAAATAAATAAATTAAATACATAAATAAATAAAGATTTGGAATGTACTTTCGCTTTCAACTGCTCTTCCAGATTCCCCCCCCCCCACTTTTTAAAAACAGGCATAGGAATGTTTTATGAGTTGACAATCATTCAAAGTAATGAATGACTTCAAAATGACTTCAAGCTATTTATGACCCATCCTCGAAATTTTGACTACCACACACACATCCTGCAATCATGCTCGCATTTTAGGTGCCTTAAAACCAGCTCACATTTACAACAGATTGAAGTGTCCTGTGATCACATGACTACAATTTGTGACCTTTTTCACATCTATTGGTAGAAAACAGCAAATGATGTCCTTTGGATTCTGCTGGATTCACTTAACAACCATTGTTTATATTTATGGTCAGTTTATGACCATCATAAAAATACTAGTGCAATTGAATCAAAATATGTGATGGCCCATTTAGAAGCAACAATGATTAACAGCCAGCATTCTGGACTTATTGTGCTCATAGGTTGAGGAATATCTGTATGCATTAATCAGAGGTACAGCCCATAAACTTAGCTGTGGAATTTATGGAAAGGAAGATATTGAAAACAGCAAGATTTCATTTGCAGCTATTTATTTTTCCTAGATTTTCCTTTGGGTGGAAAGTCAAAATCTTCCCTAGAAATTGAGGGGTAAGTATTTTACTTCTCTATTACATACTACATACTATATGTAGGTACATAATCTATTCATGTACATAGCTGAAGCCATAATTTCTGGGTCAAATTGAATTTAACACACACACACAATATCATCTATCTATCTATCTATCTATCTATCTATCTATCTATCTATCTATCTATCTATCTATCTATCCATCCATCCATCCATCCATCCATCCATCCATCTAGGTGTGGGATTCCACCTGTATAACAACCGGTTCAGGGATTGCATGCTTTGCATGCGCATGCACGCCCTGCGTGTACTCCGTGTTTTAAAAATCTCTAATAGTTACCTTTTACTGCAGCCCCTTTTGAATAAAACAGCTGAGGCACAACAAACCACTCTACCACGTGAACCAGCTATGCTCTTTAAAAAGGAAATAAAGCACAGGAAAGAGCAGGGATCACAGTGAACCAGTTCGCTGCCAACTGATCTTTGGAGCAAGAAGTTCGCCCAAATTGGTCCGAACCAGTAGAATCCCATCCCTGTATCTACCTACCTACCTACCTATCCATCCAACATCTATCTATCTATCTATCTATCTATCTATCTATCTATCTATCTATCTATCTATCTA
>NW_020769345.1:5496339-5509165 GCF_900518735.1 Pseudonaja textilis | reverse complement strand
CTATCTATCTATCTATCTATCTATCTATCTATCTATCTATCTATCTACCTATCTATCTATCATCATCTATCTCTACCATCTCTATCTCTAATCCATCATAACAACACATTGTTCTCTGTTTCCCCACCCAAAATCTCAATTGGTTGCTGGTTACATTAACTACAGACTGATAACCTCCCCGCCCCCCCAATATCTAATCTCATGACAAAACAAGCTCAGTGTTGAGGTAATTCCCCATTAGGAGAATGAGCGCATACAGGGAGATGTATTTGAGAGTAGTGTTGGAATGATACACACAGAGCACACAGATACACTGTATAGTAAATGTAGGTTTTTACTTCCAGAAAAATTTAAGCAAAGTCCAAAAATGAGCAGTCCAACCGTCATTCACAAGTAAATCAGTCAGTTTTCATCCAGGGATAATTCAAATATCAAATTTCAGTGTCAAAAACAGTTCAGTAACAGACTTACATTAAATCCAGTAATATCAGTTAATTAGAAGAAATGGAGCAACGGCAATACTTTCCAACAGAAGGAAACAGAGACAGAGATACACTCTCTTCTGAGATTAAGACTAAACAAACCAAGTTTCTGGCTCCATCTTATGGCCGTTTGAGAAACCACACCCAATTGCATGCTCTTGGATTCCCTTAAAGATATAGTACTAAAATGTTTATCCTGGTTTATATATTTCTAACCCAAATACCTGTTAGGTGACTTATATTCCTAATACTCAGCATGATTTTGTTATTCCTGCCGTGCCCCCCCACAATATTGTCTCCCTTTCCTCCCCAACCTCTTAATCAGCCCTCCTTTTTCTGATGTTAAAATCATATATTCTTCCTTATTCAACCTCCTAAAGATGCAAAAGCAACTATCCTGCCTGCATGCATTCCTGCTGATTCACAGATGGGCAGACAGACCTTCAAATCTCAGTGGGGGAAAGGTCAGAAAAGAGCCAAGAGGAGGAAGAACTTTATGCAAGATAAGTTGAAAAGTTTGAACAAACCCAGGTTGATGAGCAACAACAGCTTCCCATTTTGCAGCTCCAGAGTAATGTAATCTCCATGTTGCCCTTCGCCATGAAACAGGACCCCATCTCCCTGCATGCTCTTGAACTTCAGGGAAACCACGTCTTTGAAGGTGCTCATCAGCTTTTGATTGAATCTGTAGAGGAGGGAGCTCCTCCCATCAAAATCTGCAACATCAGATTCTGTGAGGAAAGAAAGCAAGCATTAAAATGGGGGGTTCACAGGCATGGATGCACACACACACATATATATATATACACATACAAACCCAACCACTAAAACACAAGGTTAATTATGGTTCTTTTCCTCTACTCAGTTTGCTTTCATAGGCTTTTAATGGAATGCCTTATTTTGACTTTGCCTGACTCCCAGAGTTTCCTTGGAGCAATGGGTGGCCATTAAGTGGAATTAATTAATAAATATCAGAAATCCATAATGCATCTTTGCAGATTCCTTTTAAAGAGTTACACAGAATCATGCCTTTATGTTTATTCTTTTAAGCAGAATAAAATAGTGCCTGTGCATCTTCATTATTTATTTAGATTTTTTATCTCACTTTCATTACTTCATAAGTAGCTCAAGGTGGAAAACATAGAATACTCCTTCCTATTTTCTCCATAACAACCTTGGAAGGTGAATTGGGCTGAGAGAAACTGACTGCCCCAATGTCACTCTGGTGGCTTACATGTAAGACTAGATTGGTCCTGACTAGGATCAGCTGGCTTACATGCAGGCGGGACTTGAAGTCTCTTGTCTCCTGGTTTCTAGCATGTTGCTTTAACCACTAGACCAAACTGCCTTTCCCTTTATATTATAATTCTCAAGAGAAAAAACAAAGAAGAATGGAGGCTTTTAGAATAGAACTAATTTTGTCAAAGTGACAATCTCTAAGGAAATACATTGCTGGGTATTCTTTCAAGTATTACTTTTCTGTTAAAGCAACTGAAATGAGTTTTGAGGGCTCAGAGCTGCCCTAGACTCCTGTGTTTCACATCATGGGCCACACCGTAAAACCAGCAGAAAGGAATGGGTGGAGTCCAACTGAAGTTAAATGGACTTTAATTGGCTTTTAGAAGAATTTAAAAGTAATTAAATAGAAATAACATTAATGCTCAGCTAAGTGGCAAGATGGAGGGATCTGAACACTAAACAAAGTCAGACCAGGTTAATACATACATATATATATAAAAATCCTGGGCTGAAGAATAGATTGGAAAATTTAAAAAAAACCACCTCAGAAAAAGGCAATGGTAAACCACTTATTTAATGTACAGCACACATCAGAGCTGAAGGCAAGAACAAACTACCTTTATATTACTGCCAGTAAAGCAGCATGGAAGCAGACATCAAAAATGGAGTTTGACTCGAGGGTGATTTTACCTTTAATATGATTACTCCCCATAAACGTAATAATTTCTCCCTTCTGTCACATGAAAAACGGCTACACCTACTGGGATCTCCATGGGAATTTCAAAGGCTTTCAATGTTATGAGTGACCCTTCAACATCGGGATATACATTTCTACTTTTTAAAAAAATGTAAATAGCCACACAGAAAGATGAATTAGCATGGAAAAGCCACATGGCATCCATTTGGGTTGCAGCCATCACATTAAAATAAACCTTTCCGTAGAGGTTTATGAACAACTCCATGCAATCCTTCTAAAGCACATTTGAACTAAAATTTCAGTGTTTCATTTTAAATCCAGCATTTAGCATCACTTGCTGGGTCCTTTCATAATATTGGTCTTGTGTTTTGTAACAATGATAGGAAGTATTATATATACAAAACTTCTTTTAAGGAAGGGAAATTTGAGAATCAGATTTTTTCTGGACTTCCTTCTTGGAAAAGCAGCACAGCAGATTGATTTTTTTTAAAAGAAAAAAATCTCAAATGTGGAGAAAGATTCTTCCTGCCTCTGTGACAAGCTGCTGGGGAGTTTTTGGGAAAGTAGCCTGAAGAAGTTTAGGAATCTTTGAGAATACTAATATATTGATTTTGTGTTTGAGGCACTGAAGTGATAACAAAACACAGTCTTCAGTAAAATATAATACACACACACACACACAAACACTTTATGCAGGTAAATATATATTTTTTTAATCAACAAGAACAAAATGCATATACCAACTAGACCAGGGGTAGTATTCAGCAGGTTCTGACCAGTTTTAGAGAACCGGTAGTGGAAATTTTGAGTAGTTCGGAGAACCAGCAAATGCCACCTCTGATTGGAGATTTTGCAGTATCCTTCTCCTGCCATGCCCACCAAGCCACACCCACAGAAGCAGTAATAAAAAAAAAAATTGAATCCCACCACTGAACTAGACATTTAGTGAAAGCCAGAAGTAGAACAGAACAGAACACTTTATTGGCCAAATGTGTTTAGACACACAAGGAACTGTCTCTGCCTTTGATTGTTGTGACATGCAATATTCTGTAGCAACATCCCAAGGGGAAGAGTTGAAACGGTTTATGTCCAAGATGTGAGGATCTGTAGATATTTTCTAAGCCTTCTCTCTGACCTGTGCAGTATATAGGTCTTCAATGGAAGGCAGGCAGTACAAATGAAAGACAAATAGGATATGAAAACAGGAATACTCTCTCCATCAATGTCTGTGATGATCCAGAGTGTAACACAAATGTAAAAAAATCCAAAATGTAAATAAATGTCCTTTAATGTCTCCAACTTGGCCCCATTGTTAAATAATTCTCAGTTGGAGATAAAACATACTCAAAAATAGTCTTCAAAAGAAAGCAATACAGTGCGAATTTAATGAGCAGATAGTGGTGAAAATAAAAAACAAACTACAATGATGAAATTTCCACAACGGAGCAGGAGAAGTATTTACCAAATTCAAGGAGATAACAAGGCACAGTCTGTTGGAAGGATGCCAACCAGGATAACCTCTAACCAAAATAAAACACACTTTATCTCCAGCATTTACCAGAATGCAGGTCCAAACTTTTATGCAGTTCTCACACCTGCAGCCCATGAAGAGGATCAAGGCCCTCTCCTCCTGACTAGACCACATCTCTCCCTTATCCTCTCCTCTCTGCATGCCCTAGGATGGATAGGGGATGGGCCTGGGTCCTCTCTGACTGCTCAGCAGGCCTCTGCCCCTCCCCAGCCTCCTTCACAACCTCCAGAGCCACACTTCCACTCCCTGTTGGCTGTTCCTCCTCTCCCTCAGAGTCAATTTCCACCAGGGGCAATGTCCTGGTGATTAGAATAAATGTATAACTTTGGCCTCTATGTAATTATCTAAATTCCTTCTTTGACACCAATCAACCTGGTAGTCAACATAAAGCTCACAATAAATAATGTTCTAATTTAATTCATATTAATAATTACTATTATTACTCTCATTCTTTGATCATTTTGACGGCCTTCTTCTAACACTTATTCCGTAGATTTTATGCATGGTGACAGTGCCAGTTTTTAAAAAAACTTCCTTCCCTATGGTTTCTTAGTATGAACTTTTGCTACTTCATACCAGCAGCTGTCCAGATCAATATTCTCATGATGATATCCATCACAGCACAATTGTCCATGGCTCAGACCCAATTATGTCCCCCTCAGTAATGATTCCAACCTGTTGCCCTCCAAATGGGTCAGTTCCTATCCTGGCTAGAGTTTGTGGGGTTGAAGTACAGAATGAGGAACATTGGGATTACTATAATCTAAATATAGTATGTAGCTGAACCTATGGAGTATATGGACAGCTGAACTAGAAATACAAGTGCTAGTAAAAGGCAAGAAGGCATTTGAGGATGCCAAAGGAAATCTCAAGGTACACATTCATTTTTCTTTCTAGATAGGGATTTAGGTTTTTGGATAGGGATTTAGGCTTCTCTTCAGAATAAACCCTCTTCTCTTCTGAACAAACTGTAATGACTAATGGCATTGGAACTTCAGGATGAAAATTGTATATACAATAATATTAAAGGAAATAAATGTTGGCTCTTGGACCGAACATTCCACGCCTATAACAATTATCTTCCCTTTACAAAATTAGGGTGGGGGAGAGAGCTCATAGCTTATGTTGAGAACTAAATATGATGCCACACTTTGCTTTTGTATATATGCAAAAGATTATGAGTTTTTAATTAAAATAATAGTTACAGATACAAATTCCAGATAAAAGCACATTAAAATAAATTAAATATATATAATCACAATTGGTGATGGGTACAAAATAAGATTTTTAAAAGATGTTTTTGAATACTTATTTTTAAAAGTTTCAAAATAAGATTTTTAATAACTTTTGACTTTTAATAAAACTATAATATTTTGTGTTAAAAAAACCCTCAAATCAATGAAATAAAATCCTCCAACTGTCACTATCAAAATAAATTGTATCCAACACAATCAACTTGTTACCCAATCCTACACTTTACTTTCTAGTTGACTTTCACTGCCCTATTCTGCCTTCCCCTTGATATTATTATTACATGCTTCACTTATTCTAAATATTTGGGAATCTTAGCATTATAAATGCAGTGCTAATCCATATTATTGCCTGAAGCAGAGTTTAAATGTCCTTTTCTGTTATCAAAGCCAACACTTTTAAAATCATACAGGACATTCAGATATTACTTCTTGCCTACATCTGCATTCATAGTGCACCCTAAGGGAGATTGTGTTACCCTTACATGTAACACAGTCCACTCTGATTCTGAAAAAGAAGGCTTGTTTTAGTTAGGGTGTGTGAATGTGAATGCAAGGGGGATGGTTTGTTAGTTTTCATGATAGTCTAGCTATGATATTAACCAGCAGCATCCTTGTGCTTATTATGTTATAATAAACCATCTGGCACTTTTCCCCAATCACGTTTCATTTTTACATCCTATTTCCCTTCACCCCATGTTTCATACTACCAGAAAAGCAAAGTGATTGATTGGTAGGTACCTAATGCCAAGTAAGAGGTCCAGACAAGGTGGAAATAATTCTGCTGATCCGGCATGGAATAATTTGTTCATTTTTGCATCCTACTCACAGATTTTAGTGGGAGTTGTCAATTCTATTTAGGCATCTCATTTAAGACCGGGAAAAAGTGTTTTAATGAACAGATTTAGGTTCATCTAAGGTTAATACCAGCACTTTATCACACTGGGTAACCTATTCAAAGGTAATAGACAATTGCAAATGACACCTATTTGCACAGAAAATTCTCATACAGATTGCTCCTGCTTAATAACAAGGTAGAGAAGGAGCCACTTTGAGTGGAGAGGAAAAAAATCCATGTAGAATGTAGTGTAAAAAAATGTCACTGTTACTTGGCAACAACGTACTTTGTATGTTACTGGTCATTCTATATAGAAGACATTTGTGGAATAACATTATCACAGAGTAGGTTGGGGGAGGCCACTATGTGGCATCTACTCTGTCAAAGATATAGGATCTGTGGATGAATGAAATCTTTTTGTAAATCCAACCAATCACTGCCAAAGCTGGCATTCTAACATCTAGGAGTCATCAGTGGCAGTTTGCATGACAACAAATAATTGGCTTTTATTTAAGCATAATAAAAGAGTCCTTCTATGTCAAAAACCACACGTTTTTCAGAACCCAACAAAGAAAAAAAAAGTCTAGCAAGGTGAAATCTTGTCCAAGCCCAGTTTGACTTCCCATTAAGCAGCTTGATGGCAGAAAGCATTCTGCAAGCAGGGAAGAAAAACAGGGGAAGTTCTTTGAATCATTTCAATGTACCATTCAGTGCGAGAAAGAGGCTAAGGGAGCCTGTAAGCATGCTGTTTGATCAATGTTGCTTCCAGGCACACATCCTTTAGAATATGCTAAACCATTGCAATGCAGATGGGGATAAGGGAATATTTGAAGGGGAGTGGTGCAGGCAGAACAAAGTCTGTTCCATTCTTTTGAATCAGAACAAATTTCTTGGCTGTCATTGCAAAGGATAAAGTGTTGTGAGCAAAAACAGATTCCTGCCCTTAGAAAAACTGGCATTAAAAAAAGCGAAACTGTACTGTAAGTACTTACACAATTTACAAATGTGGATGGATTTACTTGCTCTACAACATATGCAGCCCAGAGTTTTATACAGAACAAACATGTAGTCTGACATAAGGAAAATTATGGCAAAGCACTAATGCACATCTAACAGCCTAATATAGACAATAAAAAAAGCTCAATGCATACATTGAAGTTGATGTAACTTATTTCTGAGTAGAGCACATATAGCTGCATTGCTTTTTTGCCAGTCATAAAAAGGACATAAAATCAGGGGTGGGATTCTACAGGTTCGCACCTATTCGCTAGAACCAGTTGTTAACATTCTAAGCAGTTTGGAGAACTGGTTGTTAGAAGAAATTACTGGCCTAATCCTGTAAGGAAGGCAGGAAGGAAACATTCTGGTGTTGCTTACAGAAACTGCCTCTCCATTTACCCTTATTACATTCTTGGCAGGACCAAACTTCCTGTCTTAGGAACGTCTCTGGAGTTTTTTCCCCCTCCTTTGCTGGTACTTTGCTTGTGTGGAGTGACCATTCAAAGTTACAATGGCACTGAAAAAAGTGACTTATGACCATTTTTCACACTTACAACTGTTGTAGCATCCCCACAGTCATGAGAGGCCAGACGAGGAGATGAGTGCCTCGATGTGAGTGATATTGAGTTGGCCACGCCCAGCCAATAACATGACCACCAAGCCACACCCGCCAACTAAGCCACGCCCACAGAACTGATTGTTAAAAAATTTGAATCCCACCCCTGCATAAAATCCTTAACCCCTCTTTAAGATTTAAGATCCAGGCTAAGTCTCTGATGGTTTAAATTTGCACAAGTTTCCCATGTCCATCTTTGCACCTCATAAGCTAGAAACTGGAACTTAGAAAAATATTAAAAAGAACATTTCAATTGCCCAATGCTTTATTAAAAACTGTCATGTTCACAAAACTCTAATAGAACCTTCTCTGATATAGATTTTTGTTCAATGGACCTTTTGAAAAAAACTGCAAGTCCAACATTTCTGTGGATGCTGTGGAGAACTGAAAATGTTTATTGATTATGTCTGATAAAATCTAGTATTCCTAATTGTTTAAAAAAATTTTTTAAAAAATATGCATAGATTTTTTTTTTGCTTGATCCTAAAACAGTGGAATCTTTCCTTGGAAAGATTATATGAGGCTTCTGCAAATCTTTTTTTTCTTTCTTTCAAATCTTCTTTCAATTCCACTTTGTTCCTGTTCCAATTTCAACCAAATTTGATTACAAGGAGCCCTCAGAAAATAACCACTCATTCAGAGTTACAAAGACTGGTGCTCAAAGTTCTGGCTGCTTCAGCATTCCAGCAACGAACATCTGGGTAATTCCATTTATTATTTCATTTATGGAATAATGGACTGGACTCAAGCAGGACTAAAAACCATGAATTTGAAGACTACAAAAAAAATGACAGTGAAGCGTGTCCTTCATTCATGCCACAATGTTGACAGACTCTATTTACCAAGGACCATAGGTGGATAAATCCAGTCTAAACATTTAGCTGACTGTGACTATGCATAATAATATAGCATCTTTAAATAATTCAAATGGACACCAGAATAGATTTTCTAGGAGAGCTATAGGTAAATAGAAAGCCATATCTGAGGAGACACTGCTAACCTTTGATTAATCTCAGGCTTTCAAATATTGGTGGAACCAGAAGAAGACCTCTAAAAATCACCTTCAACTACAAGCACTGGTATGTGAGGGTAGTCCTAAGTATCATGCTGCATAGGGCAAGGAGAGTGATTTATTTAATTTTAAGCTCTTCCCCAAATTCATATCCATTTGCCCGCATTGGATTTTGACTGGGAATTAAGGGACCTTGAAATACAACTTATCTGGAGGACACCAGATTGAAGAAAGTAACTATAAAAATCTTTCCAATTCTTAAACAATAATCAACATCTTAGTATGAATCTATTAAAAACTCCATGCTCTTGATGCATGGCCTGTTCACTCTGCCTTCCAGTTTGACACTCTCATCTTTTGGTCTTTCCCACCCAACCAGAAGCAGCCTACTCTTTGGAAATTTCTACAGTGATCGTTAGAAAGCACTTCTAAATATTGTATAAGGTGGGAATTGCACACAGCATTGGAAACGTGGATGGACTAATTCACATTTTATTCTTCTCTTCCTCCAAAGAGGCTGTATTTCATGACCTGCAAGGCACCCCTGCAATGTCACTGAGTTTAGCATTTTAGGTCCCTATTATGCCAAAGAGCTACTTAAGATACTTGTGCAATTATCCTGATCTTGGTAGCTATTGTATTCATTTTTCTATTAACCTGTGTTCTGAAGACTTAAAGTGTCAATTCATAAGCATTTATCCCCAGTACCTCCTGGCTGAAAGACAAAGCCAGTGAAGGGGGAAAGAGAGAGAGGGAGGGAGGGAAGGAGAAAGGATAAGGAAGGCTGGCATAATTGCTTTGCCAAAAAAATGCAAGCTTTTTTTTTATTATCTACTGTTCAGCAGTCTCCTTCCTACCAGTCCCCAAGGGGAAATGTGGCTTCTTCATCTGAAAGGATGGTCAAGCTGTCATTGGATTACAGGGTTTCTTTTTCACCCTCTGCCCCCTCCATCTATTTCTCACTAGCCAGTTTGAAGAATTTATACTGGACTGAACCGATCCTTTTTAGACCATTACTTATTTGGAGATCAGCAATCAGCATTTGAAGGGTAGCTATAAATCTCATTCCATTTAAACAGAAAACAAAAACAAAAATACCCTTGGTCAGCAGAATTTGCTGGTGATATGCTAACAAGACCCTTTTGAAATATAAGATAAACTGTTTTCCTTCCTGGCATCCTGAACAATAAACTTTCCATTCATCTGCAGATGTCATCTGATATAACTCAGGTTGTTCATCTTGTCATCATACCCAGATTGCTATACAGAACCAGGTAATAACTGCTTTATGCATCTTTATTATGTATAATCTTACTGACCAAGCTTTTCCCACTTTTTTTTTGTTTTAAAATTGAGAGATTGTTCTACAAAAAGAAGTGGCACCAGATGGATTGTGCCTCTATGCTCACATGGAGAATAATCTCTAACCCTATGTCTGAATATTTCGCCATAATAAACAAACCAATAAGCATGTAGCTTTTTACTCCATTAGTTATTTATTTTATCATATTTGTTAAATTTATTTGCCACCTATCTCACTGTGTGCACTACTCTAGGTGGCTTACAGTAATAAAAAGAAAAGAAAATGAAAGGAAGGTAAATAGAACAGAAGTAAAACAATAGAACAATAAAATAAAGAGTGAAAAAGAAGACACCGAGAATACATCAATATGATAACCAAAAAGATGGGCAGGTGGACAGCAGAGCACAAGGGAGTTATGTAGTATTAAATATGGGTCTGCTTTAATAAAACAATATGGGTCACAGAATCAATAAGACTTACATCACCAAAGCAAAGAGGCTACTCACTGCAACAGTTTTGATGGACTTGAATTTATTTGGGCCAGTGCTACTAGAAGAGGTTCTCATCAACCTTCAGACAGTGACAAGTTCTTGCAGGATGGGCAGATACTTCGGCATAATTAGAGAATTCTCAGTCATCCAGGTCATGGTTGTCCCAAAGGAGCTTTTTCAAGAGGCAACTGGACTTTCTGGTTTTTTCTTTGAAGATGTTTCACTTCTCATCCAAGAAGCTTCTTTAGCTCTGACTGGATGGTGGGGAATGGAAGGATTTATACTCCTTGCAGACAGCTGGTAATTTGCATTCTTTTAGTGGGTCATTAAGGTCACCTGGAGGTTTATCTATGTCATCAAGGTCACCTGAGTGGTGCAAATTGGTGTGGACCGTTCTTGGAACTCTTGAAAGGATTGTATTGTAAATTGGAGATAGATGATGTCACATCCCTCTCCCACTGTTGAGAGAGGGCTGCTCAGTTTTAACATAGATGGCCTCTTTAACCCCTCTTTCAAATCAGTGATCCTCTCTGTCCAAAATATATGGAGACTTTGTTGTGTTCAAAAGAGTGGCCTGTGCCTTTTAAATGCAGACCAACTGCTGAATCTAGTCCTGATGTGTTTCTTCTCCTATGTTGTGCCATGCATTTATGAAGTGAAAGTCCAGTTGCCTCTTGAAAAAGTACCTTTGGGATAATCAGAGAGGCTTCCAAATTGACCACCTCTAATACAGCTGTCCCCAATCATTATGGCTCTGCAAACAGGCAGCATTGGCAGGGAGGGGGCACGGTTTCACACACATATGTGCTGCTTGCACAAATGTAGCTCTGCACGTTCACCCACCCCTGGCAATTCCCAGAGCTGGGAAGATTGGGGACCTAAACCATTAAACTATCCTTTCTTCACATATTGAGTATCTGGAGCTACACATCTCATCAAGCCAAAATCAAACATTATGACATTATAAGTATTAAAGAATCTTATAGTATTATAAGAATCTGATCTAAATCAGTGAAATCAGTGTAGTTGCATTAAAATACTTTGAAAATATCTGAATCCAATGAATTCTGCATATGCTATAGGTACTTCAGGCAGCATGAGAAAAATAATCAGAGACTATGTAGATAAGAGACTATTGTATGATAGTAGTAACTAGGATGTATACTATGATGTAAAATGAGGGATTTAATATAACTAGTACAAGGACATTGTAAAATTGGAGCTGTGATGGAATATAATGGAAAATGTAATAAAATATTTAAAAAATAATAATAATCAGAGACTTATGTATAAAGGATAATTCATATGTAGGTCTAAGTAAAGTAAATAAATGATTTATATTGTAAGCCTCTCAGAGTTATCTTGTGGTAAAATGGGCAGCTAATAAATTTTACAAATAAATAAATAAATAATAAATGTCTATATCTGAAGAGAAATAGTTTTTACTGTAATTTGCACATAAGACTTCATTGTGTCCCTTGTGAACACATAATAAGCATTGGAAAATTCCCTAAATTTGCACTGTTTTCATTTTTTTTTTTCTTATAGAAACATTGTACCTGGAAATTTATTTCCTAACTAATTATATAGCACTTAAAAAACCCCTGGTATGAGTTAGAGAGGTGCACCCAATGAACACGTGGTTGTGATTTTACCCTATGTGAGCTAATGAGACACTTAACTCCTAGGCCTCTTTTCCTGGCTTTGATCCTAAACAAATGGTTACTTGTTGGCAGTCATCCAACAACACTTCTAATAAATTCACACTCAGGTTTTCATTTTATTCCCATGTCCAGCTCATCAGTTTTCATTTGGGGCTAATGCACTAGAGATTGGAATGCCCACAAATGGCAGCAGGCACTCCAAAAATGTTAAGTGTTATAGGGAAGAATTTCAGGTCGAGAAATGTTCAATAGAAATTTTTACCTAGGTAGAGAACAGTGCTGCCATAATAGAGAGTTGTAACTATTTAATCAATCAGAACATATTGCATCTTTTTGTGTAACTCCATGTAATTCTCCTTACATAGGGAACAATGGAAAATTGGCATATTTGATCATGGCTATTCTAGAATTTATGAACTGTTCCACTTAATCTTTATATTAGTTAGTTACTAAACCTCCACAAAAGGGATGAACTTTGGACTCAGAATTTTTCAGAAAATCACAGGAGCTCCAAATCCAATCTGTTTTCCATTGATGTCTCTTTTCAATACAACTGAACATATCGGTAATTTTTGAGTATTATACAAATTGATATCTATGTTTCTACTGAAAACAAATTGTGGCAGATTTTGTAAATACAGGTAGTCCTCAACTTACTGTTAGGAATAACAAGGTTACCTAACGTAGTTTGGGTAAAATAATAT
>NW_020769345.1:5451302-5496329 GCF_900518735.1 Pseudonaja textilis | reverse complement strand
ATAAAATGGTTCGAAATTCACACAACAAATATTTCACTTAACAGTGGAAATGTTGGGCTCAATTGTAATCATAAGTAAAAGACTACCTGTATTGGTTTGATATAACTTTTTATCTGTAGTGAAAGAAAGTAATCTTTAAAAATATTTACTAGTAAAAAAGCTATTGGTGACATTCTAGGTAATAGCAGGGATGGGCTGCTGCCGGTTCGTACCGGTTTAGGCAAACCAGATACTAATTTTATAACTGGTTCACCAAACCAGTAGTTCTGGCGACTAGCTGGCCCCTCCCACCCTGCTCCTCCCCTCCCAGGTATCTCCATGCGGTTTGTTTTGGATCCTAGGTAACTGCAAGATCTGCGAGGAGGTTTGGTGAGGGCAAAAAACAGGTCTCCAGAGGCTCTGGAAGGCCAGAAATGAGTCCATGTCTGGCCTTCAGAGAGCCCCCAAAGCCCAGGGAGGAGGGAAAGAAGCCTCCTGGAAGCTCAAGGAAAGCCTCTGGAGCCCAGGGAGGGTGACAAATGGGTCTCCCAGAAGTTCCAGAAGGAGCCTCTGGAGCCCAGGGAGGCTGTTTTGACCTCTTGGAAGCTTGAGAAAAGCCTCAAAAGCCAGGGGTGGGCAACCCCCCCACCGTGGTGCAGGAGGCAGACTAGGTCATGCCCACCATGGCTACACCCACCCAGCAATCAGGCAGAAAACTGGTTACTAAATTTTTTGATGTCCACCCCTGGGTAATAGTAGTTTTGGTAAACACATATAGGAAAAAGTGAAAATTGGCCAGAAAAATGCTGGAGGGAAAGTATATACAGACAACACAGTGAAGGTAGGGATTGACCAAAACTTGCTACTGAAGCTAAAATCAGTGGTGGAACCAACTGGTCAGCTTGTGATATGCTCTGTAAACTTGTGCAGTAGTATCCTCCTGACAAGTTGAATGTACAAAATTGTTTCTGAACCTTCAGCAGAAAGATGATGATGCTTCTGGTATATGCTAGGATACATTTCAATACTTACTGTACGAGCATCCAAAAGCTTCAACCCGCAGACCAATATTTCCATTCGGGTTCCATGTCACAGGCACGAAGCGTACAAAGCGAGCTTTAACAGAGTGAAGGAATTTGTGCTGGACCACACTGTCAGCATTGACATTGCCTTGGAAAACCTGCAAAGAAGAAGGAGAAGGCTGGATATAATGTAGCATTTTGGGGGGATTTTTAGCAAATAAACTCCATATGGTCATTCATTTCATCCCAACAGATTCAGTTCGTGCCAAAATAGTAGCCCATGGCTCTGTAATGCAGGATGCAATTATAGCTTCTCTGATAGGTAACTGTCCAGCCTCTACTTACATGCCTTTAGGATTCAGCCTCTTCCAAGACAGTTTGTTCCAACTATCAAACAACTCATAATGCAAGGAAATTTCTTTTTATGCTTAGCTGCAATTTGCTTCCCTGCCACTTATATTCCTCAGGGTTAGGCTTGCTCTCTAAAGCAAGAGAATGATTTGAAAATAACTATCGTTATCTGTTCTTAAGCTTTTATTTTCCAAGCTAACAAACTTCAGCTTCTTCAGTGCTTGCTTCTAGGACATGGTTTTGAAACTCCAATTTCTCAATGTGTTCTTTTTTTCTTTTTCAAAAAAGTTTTTTATTTTATTTTATACATACAATAATTCCATTCCATTTCAACCGTTTGTCGACTAGGTACATATTTCATGTGCTTACAATTATAATGGATATTTTTCTTACCAATATATCAATAATCACATTTTCTTATATATCTTATCTACTATATCTGTTTTTTTTAACATTCTTATCTTATTGCTTTATATATTCATCTAATTCAGTTTAATTTGTTTTATTTTCTAACCATTGATAAAATAAATCCCATACCATATAATATTCCATTTTGTCTTTTTCTTTAATTACCAATGTTATCTGTTCATTTCTGCACATTCAAATATTTTCTCAATTACTTTTCCCTCTATCGGTATCTTATCGCTTTTCTAATTCTGAGCAAATACAATTCTAGCTGCTGTTAATACATGCATGACTAAATATGTTTTTTCTTGACTGTAACCTTCAGGTACCATTCCTAATAAAAATATTTCAGGTTTCAAGTCAATGTGTTTCTTGAGAAAGACATAGACATAAGTATAGACATGCTGATTTATGTATTTACGGAATCCAACATTAACATGCAGATAGATCAATGCCAAATAATTGTTTTTTCTCAGTCAGGATACTATATTTTTGCAACTATAGCCCCAAAATATAATAAATACCAATACTAGTATTGATATTTTAAAACACCAGTACTATTACTGGTATTACTATAGTGTGTGATGACCAAAGGTGGCAAGAATATTTGTCATGCCCCTGTTGGAATCTGATTCTGTGCGGGAGGTCGACCAGCTGACAGGGAGTAGGAGTGTGGCTTTGGTGGCTGTGGAAGAAATTGGGGAAGGGCACAGTCCAGCTGGGCAAAGTAGGGGAGAGGTAGAGCAAGGCAGAGAGAATTCAGAGGAAGATCCAGGCCCACCCCCTCTTCATCCTAGAGCATGCAGGGAGGAACAGAGAAGGGAGCAACATGAGTTGCGTGGCTTATGCGGGAGGAAAGGGCCCTAATTCCCTTCATTAGCTGCAGCTGGGAACACAGTGTTTTAAAAGGCAAGCTATGCACAGCAAAGATGCTGGAAGCAAACTGTGAATTATCTTTGTTGAGGCTTATCTGGGTTCCTGGCGATTTCCCAACTGTGTGTGTTTTGTTGGCTTTGAAGTCTGCAATTCCTTATCCTGCCATGTCCAGTTAATTGCTGCAGCATGGTTTGTGTAGATTTTTATTTACATTTTATATGTTCTTTGTTTTCAGACTGAATTTCCTCCACTTAAATACTGTTCTTGGGAGAGTTTTTTCTCCATCAAAAGGTAACTGGACATTGGCGGCAAAGTTGGAGGTATTAAAGGAACTTTTCTTACTTATGTGACTGTGTTGCCTTTGTGCCACGCCCCAGGTCATCACAAAATCTCTAATGCCTAGATACAATTGATAAAATTGCTAGATAAAATTGCTGCTAAAATGTGGCTTTTAATGTTACAGAAGGAGAAAACATTACATGCAGGGGTATTGATCATATTAATTGAATTTAAATTCAATATGGAATTTGCTTTTGTACTACCCACTTATATTTCCTAGACATTCCTACTTGGATTATACACCCCAGGCCAGGTGAAAGGGCAACTATAAACCTTGACCAGAAAACATTGTGTGCTGTGGCTCTAATATCCTCTCTTAGAAATCTACTAATTTCCTCTCAACAAATGTATTCTTTTGCCTTGCCAAGACCATCCCTTCCATCTGCTTTATTAAAAAAAAGAAGAATAATGAAATTGTTTATTGGTATGAAATGATAAGGGATGTGGTGACTCAGTGGCTAAGATGCTGAGCTTGTTGATCAGAAGGGTCAGCAGTTTGGTGGTTCAAATCCCTAGCACTGTGTAATGGAATGAGATCCCAGCTTCTGCCAACCTAGCAGTTCGAAAGCATGTAAAAATGCAAGTAGAAAAATAGGGACACTGGTGGGAAGGTAACAGCGCTCCGTGTGCCTTCGGCTTTTAGTCATGTTGGTCACATGACCACAGAGATGTCTTCGGACAGCACTGGCTCTTCAGCTTTGTAATGGAGATGAGCACCACCCCCTAGAGCCGGAAACAACTAGTATGTATGTGCGAGGGGAACCTTTCCCTTTATCTTATGAAACAATAGCCTGATGAAATACTTGAGCTGTTCAGTTGTCTCTTTAAAACAGAGCATAAACACAAGAATGTGTTGACCCAAATAAAACATACCAGGCTATTATTATTATTTGCAACTTTACTTTTCACTTTAGACCTTAATGTCAACCATTAAAAGGGGCCATATTGCTGTTATGCTTCCCTACACCCCAAAATCAAGAATTTCTCTTTCCTTTGTGTGTATGTTTGTGGGTTGTTTTTTTTTTTTTTTTTTTGGTGAGCTGCTGTTATTTACATCACCTGGGAACTAGAGTGGAAAGAAGGTAAATGGGGGACAAAGATTAATATTTTAAGCATCAACCTCTTGCTTAAAGCTGTAAAAAGCAAACAGAAAAGATGTAAGTTGGCAGAGACACTGAGGAATGGGGAAAGCAAAACTCTCCTTTAGAAAAGACTGTCAGTTCCACAAGGCATAATAAATTAAATGGCTCAGGCTGATGTGCAACTTTCAATCCCACTTGATTCAAGAAGCCTCAGGACAGTTAGCTCCAGCATATTTAGAGATCTATGTTAGTCAGCTACCACAGTGGCTGTGGCGATTATCCTCTTTCCCACTTTATTAGGTAGGTAATGGGTACGGTTTCAATTGTACATAGAATGAAGTCATGTTGGCACACACTTGAGGGATGAGATAAAGAACTGGGGATTAATTACTTTCCAACTGATTTTTTTTTTAAGAAGTAAATGAGGGATTCTTATCTGCCGAAGTTTCAACGATGGCTGAAACTAAAGAAACTAAATAAATATATAAAAGATTTTTTGTGAGTTGTATTGCAGAATTTTCAATTTGCAGTATTTTATTCCCAAAGTAAAAAGGATCAAATGTGAGCCTCTGCCCAACACTGCCTACTCTATACCTGCTACATACAATGCCAAACTGAATTCTGCACTCTTGAAAACATTTTAAGAGGATTTGATGCATATGCCACATTTATGACTTTGGTGAAAACAAACTTATCATGATGCCTCCTTGAAAAAAAAATGACTGTGAGAATTCAGTTCATCAAACTTTGTTGAAGCTAAACTGCTAAAGTTTGTTACAATATGTTTTGAGCAGATCTAAAAAAATTAAGATCTTAGGATCAAACTTAAGGATGAACATACTGTATATCACATTATGTAACGTAACATAATATAACAACATAACATAACATGTACCCTTTTGCATATCTGTATTATTGATGATATGTGGGTCATCACCGTAAAAAAATGATGTGTATATATGTGTGTGTGTGTACATGCAAAATACAGGTGTAGAAGTGGGGGAAAAGGTAAACAAATTAAACATAGAATTATTCCACCTTTCTTTTCTTTCCCCTCTTGGTTTAGAAAACTAAATCTTCTGGAATGGAATGCCTTTTTGACAAGAATGTTCTGTGACATTTTGAATTTATTATTATACCACCAGGAGAAAATATTTGTCAAGTTAACCAGTCTATGCTGACTGGAAAGATGAGAAGACTCTCACCTCTTATCTAAATTCTGTGAAAATACTATACAAAAGTAATGCCAAGTTGGAAGTAACCAATCAAAGTGATCAAGTGATCACTGAGAAAAAGCTAAATCCAATATGTTATTTCTGGAACTTGCTTTTATTTATTTTTGGGAAAATGAGCAAGATATATTCAAATTTGGTGTGGGTTGAGTGGGCTTTAATTTTTTTTAACCTAGCCTAAAGAAGTGGCTACTCTTCACATATAAACAGAGAAGGTGACCTAGTCTACTAGAGGAAAATAGTAAATGATAAGATACTGCCTTCCACATGACTGCATTTTAATTGCAAGATTCATTCAAACAGAAATACGCTTATCAAAAGTAGCTAAGCTGCCTACCTTCTCTGTTTAATATTTCGGATAAAATATGGAAAAAATGTAACTAGATACTTTCCTATAGCAATATTTTAGAAGTACCACTGTATAGGTTAGACTGGGACCAAGAGAAACCAAGCTTTAATTCCCTATTCAAGCATAGAAGTATAATAGCTTTTACTTAGTCCAACCTATTTCACAAGGTTGTTATTGCAGGGGGAAAAATTAGGAGATATGTCTTACCCTGAGCTCCTAGAAGATGTTAGCTGGTTTTCCAGATGTTTGTAGGCCCGGAATACAAATCCACAAACCAACAAACAGTGATGTATGTAGTCATTTATTTGTACATATAACTCACATCCCATCCAGTGCTAACGGTTTGAAATCTGAACTAGGTTAGCGCTGGAAGCATTTGCCTTCTAACACACTTATAGAGTAACCCCGCACTCCTAATCACAGATACCTCCTACTCACCACCCTATCCTAAACCCCTGTGTAACAAACGTTTCCTAATATGGCTAATCCAGCTTCATTCCTATATTCCCCCATCCCACAGTCTATAACGCTCTGTACCCGACCTGCCACCAACCCACGAGAGCCCTGTCATATTAAACTTATTCCCCCTCAACAAAGTATCCAGTGACATCACTGGGGAATTCACTGCGTAGCCCCATTTCCCAGGTAGCATTGCAAAGCAGCTTTTGGGAGCTCTCATTCAGCCATTAACTCCATGCTGATCAGGTCCAGTGTCACTTGCTGGAGGGATCCAGGTTTGAACTAGAATGCTGATGGGCAACTGCATTTGGAGTCCGACAAAAGAAAGTAGGGTCATAATTTTATTAAATAAATAAAATATATCAACCAAACTGCAATGCTGTAATGATTGGTTCCTTATTTGAGACATTTCCTTGAAATTGGATTGCACTACACCACAGTGGTTGAACTTGAATTAAAACACAGCCCTCCAGCTGATGACTCAACAGATGGTTGCAAAAAAACCCTGTTTTGCATTCCTCTCAAAAGCTCTGGCTTCCTGAAGAACATATGGATTGATTTCTTGTATTCATCTTGCCTCCTGAGAGTTCTTCAGACACCAGGAGGCCAGCTTGAGCCTCAAACAAAACAAAATATATCCAAGCTCTTCAATCCTCCTTTTCCCAATTGTAAACGATTAAGGTCAAGAATTAATAATCTATGGGGACTACTTGGAAAAATTCCATTTTGGTGGTGGCTGCTGGATTGATGGCAAACTCCCCCTCTCCGTCCCCCATAATCCATTCTCTGCTCTTTACTTGTCCTTTTTTTTGGGGGGGGGGGTTGTTCATATAATAGTTTTTTGTTATTGTCATGTTTTTTAATCATTGCTTATTTTATTAGTCTATTATCTTCTATTCACACTCTTTTCATTTTTTCCCCTTTTTATTGTTGTAAGCTGCCAAGAATAGCCTTACGGCAAGATAAGGGGCAAATTTTTTTAACAAATACTGGTAAATAATAAACAAAGAAAGAATTGGTTGTACTGTCCAGTGCTAACTTGCATTAATTTTTCTACCTTGAGTTGAAAATTAGCAGGATAAATACATTCCTGCTTATTTTTACCTTCAATATTCTCATTGCTTAAAAATATTTCTTAATATCAGATACCCTGAGCATTTTAGGAGTTGACCCATCACCTTTGGAAGACAATAAGCCTCATTGATCTGACCCTACTTATTAGCTGAAGAAGCAATTAAGAGAGGACAAAAATTCATGTTGTGCATATCACTGCTTGCTCCCAATGACTGCAGATATCAAGCACCCTGGTGAATACCTGAAGTTGTCCTGAAGTCAGAAGGGTGAGGTAGAAGTTTTTTCAAGCAACAAGGGATCCCAATTGGTCCAGCATTTCTACTTTCACATCTGTATGCACAAAGATTCCTTCAATGAGCATGCCCATTGTAGGTAGTGAGGACAGCAAGTTGGGTTTGATTCCATTACTGATCTAGGGTAATTGAGCTCATAGTCTAATTTGACAAAATAACTTCTGCACAATAACTGCAGATACTTCTGGTAACAGCTGTCCATCCATCTTTTTACAGTTTGTTGCTTACACCTAAAGAAGAAAAGTAGGAAGTATTGGGGAAGAATTTGATATTCCATCCATGTTTGTCTCTGCTTCCTTCAGTCCTAACAGACTTCTACCCACAATATGCCATCTGCCAAATATGTATTTAATTTTCATAGGGAGAAGAGCTTCTCCTTTTTGCCTCAAAAAACTTGATTTTAAGTGGCTTGGTAGTGTTACATTGTTCTCAAATCAGTTGGTGGCTTTAAGTCAAGGCTGCTTTGAACAGTGAGTATAATTTTCTCAGTATAACTTCATGTAACATTAGGACAGAATGGCTATATTGAGCTGGCATAAAAATACACGTGAGCATCATCATTATCAATGTTAGCAAGGACATTATAAAATCTATGTACAAAAAAGTAGCAGGGAAACCCACATATGCACCTACACAATTCTAACTTTAGCCATATGTTATTTTCTGTTAAATGTTTCTTGGTCTTGTTACCAAGCTTTATTTTCAAGTTACATAGCTACATAGAAAATATTAGTGTTTAGGTAATCTGGGAATTTTCATTAGCAACCAGTTACAGGTAATCCCTGATTTACAACAATTCATTTAGCAACCATTCAAAGTTACAATGGCACTGAAGAAAATGGCTTATGATTGTTTTTCACAATTATGACCCTTGTTGCATCCCCATGATCAACATGATCTGATGTCAGAGGTGGTATTCAGAAGGTTCTGACCAGTCCTAGAGACTGGTAGTGGAAATTTTGAGTAGTTCGGAGAACCGATAGCAGAAATTTTGAGTAGTTCAGAATACCACCTCTGACTGGCCCTGCCCCCATATATTCTCTGCCTCCCGAGTCCCAGCTGATTGGCTGGATTTTCTTTTGTTGCCTTGCACAGGAGAATGGAGCTGGGAAGCAGGTTAGTGCGGTGGGAATGGACATTTTGCTTCCCCTGCCATGCCCACCAAGCCACACCACGCCCACCAAGTCATGCCCACAGAACCAGTAGTAAAACATCTATCCCACCATGGCCTGATGTGATCAAAATTCAAAATTCAGGTGCTTGGCAACTGACCCATATTTATGACAGTTGCAGTGTTCCATTTTGTGACCTTCTGACAAGCAAAGTCAATAGGGAAGCCAGATTCACTTAACAATCTTATTACTAACTAGTGATTCACTTAACAGATGTGGCAAGAAAGGTCATAAAAGTGGGGCAAAACTCACTTAAATGGTCATAAAAATGGGGTAAAACTCACATAACGAATGTCTCACTTAACAACAGAAATGTTGGGCTGAATTGTGGTTGTACATTGAAGACTATCTTTGGTTTCATTAAGGAAATTGTTTCATGTTCAATACAGGTACTCCTTGACTCAGAACCATAACTGAGCCCAAAATTTTCTTTACTAAGCAAGACAGTTGTTAAATGACTTTTGCCCCATTTTACAACCTTTCTTGCCACGGTTGTTAAGTGAACCCGGCTTCCCCATTGACTTTGTCAGAAGGTTACAAAAGGTGATCAGATCAGCCCAAGACATTGCAACTGTCATAAATACATGCCAGTTGCCAAGCGTCCTAATTCTGATCACATGACCATGGGGATGCTACCATGGTTGCAAGTGTAATAAAACAGTCATAAGTCACTCTTTTCAGTGCCATTGTAACTTCAAACTTCAATTCTATTCTAAAAAAAAGGGTCATGAATGAATGGTTGTAAGTCAAGCACTATCTGTAGTTACTACCCATATTATGTTCAGAAGCTGTATGACAGAATTTAGCATGCAATGAATGACCTTTATGTGATTTAACAATGTAGGGAATAATGTCAGAAAATAGCATTCAGATCATTTTTAATCAGCTAGCACAATATTTTTTGTTCTTGCCAGTTTGGACTAATATGGTGACACTGAGAAAAAAACATTATTTTTATTACATGCCACAGAGGTCTCAAAATTCAGATTTTTAAAATTTTTGCTTCATTTTGCTTACATATAAATATTTGACATTTTCTCATGTAAGGGGATAACTGAACTTTTGTTTAGAACTGCAGGTTTTGGGGTGATTTTTCTGTGCCTTCAATTAGTGTTGACTCTTGGGGACTGCTAGTTTGACTGTCCCTCCAATTTTCTCAGTAACATTTTCGGAGGTGGTTTGCCAAGGCCTACTTTCTAGGGCTATCAGAGAGCGATTGGCACAAGGTCACACAGCTGGGTTCATGGTTAAAGTGTGACGAGAACTCACAGTTTCCCAGTTTCTTGCCTGATGCATTAACCATCACATCAAACTGCCTCTCAACAAAATAATATTGAAGGGAAGGTTCTTTTTGATTCCCTCCCTTTCCCCATGTTCTTAAAACATCTATCAAAATCTATCATTGTTTAATGATATAGAAGATTAGGACTTGTGCACTCTTGCTGAGAATTATGCAGTGAATGAGATAATTTATGAGATAATTTAATTTTCTTACATTTATTAGGAAAATTTACAAGGTAAGACTTTATGGATATCTATTAATAATAGGGAAATGGAACAATGATGATCTATCAGATCAAGGTCCATAAAGAATATATTAGTATTGTACTAAATGATATAACTCGTATAAAATCCCACCTTAAGTACACAGAGTATAATATTTAAAACTAAATTACCCCACTATTTAAGATAGCTGAACATGTTATTCTCTAGGTTGCTGTCTCCTATCATTATTTATTCATTCAAGTTTATTCATTCAACTTCATTGCTTCTTTGAGTTTTATTTAGACAGCAAGAATCAAAATCCAATTCTATGTGATGCACCTTTTTGTACTGATAGATACACATGATTTACAAAAACTGAAATCAAATAAAAGGTTTCAGAAAATCAATAATTCCACCTTTCACACGTTTACACACACACAGATACACATGCATACACACACACTATGTACTATGTACTATATACTATATATACTATCTACTATCCATCCAATTGTAATTTTAACTCTAAGAAGTCTATTGGTCATTTGATATTATACATAGCCTTTGACTTATGACCAAAGCACTGTTGTAATTTCAAATGATCATGGAACAGATGGTTGTTAAGTGAGGACTCCCAGTACAGTACCAAAATAAGTGAGGGTGAAAATGTACAAGCTGGGAAAATTATAGAATCAATATTTGGTTTATAGGGCAAGCAGAAATCTCATGAAAACATCTTTAAAAAACTTGTGTGAAGAAATCCACAAGTTTTTTTAAGAGTGTTGGGACTTTTATTTCTGGCCCTAGAAATAAAATATCCTACTTAATGGAATTGGAATAACATTTACCCATGATTTAGGAACATATTACAGTTGGTTGGGCTTACACAACAAGCTAAGTTAATATCAGTTAGTTGATGGAAGATTATGATCTGCAACAATAACTCTGAGGGAACATATACAGTGTGCGTGTGTTGTATATGTAAATATATATTTACTGTAACAGATTCAATCTACTTGTCTGAAATGTATCTTGGGGATGGATAAGTGTGTACCAACCCCAGCAATAAGGGCAAGGTTGGCCATGTTCCCTATAAAAAGCCATTTAGTAAAATATTAATTACTCTTTTACTTTTACTTCATCTTATCTACTTTATGCTATTCTATTTTATCTCACCATAGCTATTTTCCTCACATCAGTGTATCTTACCTTATTTTGTTGTACTTTACTGTGAGTGATGGTCATATTTGATATGATCAATTGACTAATCAATAAAATATATTGAATCATATTGTAATTCCAGAAAAGTGCTACGGAACCTGTGGAAACGTGCCTGAATGCAGTCCATACCTGCATTGCTCTTTAATCCAATGAATGTTTTAAAGGACTGCCAAGAGATACAACAATCAGTTCCCTGTGGGTTCAAAAGTACCTTTTTAGAATTAAATCCAAACTAGAAAGTCCAAATTACTTTAACCTAGGAATGAGTTTAATGGTTTTATTACCCTTTGGTTGATGTTACATCAGGGGTGGGATTCTTCCAGTTCGCACCTATTCTCTAGAACCAGTTGTTAACATTCTAAGCAGTTTGGAGAATCGGTTGTTAGAAGAAATTCTTGGCCTTATCCTGTAAGGAAGGCAGGAAGGAAACATTCTGGTGTTGCTTACAGAAACTGCCTATCCGTTTACCCTTATTACATTCTTGGCAGGACTAGACTTCCTGTCTCAGGAACTCGTCTGGAGTTTTTTTTTCCCTCCTTTGCTGGTACTTTGCTTGTGTGGAGTGACCATTCAAAATTACAGTGCCACTGAAAAAAGTGACTTATGACCATTTTTCAAACTTACGACTGTTGCAGCATCTCAACAGTCATGAGAGGCCAGGGGAGGAGATGCATGCCTCGATGTGAGTGATATTGAGTTGGCCACACCCAGCCAATAACATGACCACCAAGCCACGCCCACCAACTAAGCCATGTCCATAAAACTGGTTGTTAAAATATTTGAATCCCACCCCTGTGTTACATGTCTTAAGTACACACTCCCTCCCACCAACACCACTCCCCATTCTGTGTTTTACCACTGTTTCTACATTCCCAATAAATTAGTACACAGATTTCTGCACACGAAGGCATACACATAAAATGTCTAATTTAATCAAGACCATACGTGGATAAGTGATCGCCATTTCAACATTTCCCAGTAATAATTCATAATTCTTCATAGATATGCTGTTTCTTTGATCCTATCTATCCATCTTAGTCATTGTCTTCCCCTTCTCCTACCCCCAATAACATCAATACAACACTGCCATAATATATTTTCTTTTCAACATCTGTTTGCATCAACTGCCTAAAGTATAAGTTTCTGCTTCTTAATCAGTACCTCATGGGAATATTCAATCATTATTTGGCCCAAGATCAATCAAGTGGCTCTACTTGCAATTATTCTTAGCAACAGACTCCAGATCTATGCTATAATTCAAAATCATCTGTCTTCTTTCTCTCACTCTTTGTCAATAAACAGCTTTCACAGCTGTACATTTACCACTGGAAAATCATTTCCTATTGACAGTCGTTGTCACAGAAACATCCTTATCCTTCATGAACAGATATAAGTTTGCCATTGTTTTCTTCCACATCATAAAGAGTTTTTATGTAATTACTTTGATCTTTTCCTCTTTGAAAATTTAGAAATTTCTCTCTATTTCTGTTCATACAGTGTGGCTTACCTATTTTCATTGCTTCTCACTTTTTTTGTATATATAAATATGCAGAATATGTTCCTTATATTGATTTAATATCCTGTCTTTCTTCCTTTCACTCTCTCTCTTTGACCTGATCAGCAATGATAACCCTACTGGGAGATCATACTCCTGTAAGTATAGTATAGCTCTCAGGGTTATTGAAGTTATTAAATCCTCCCCCAAATTCAAGGTTGTAATCTCCAGGGAAGGTTGTCAATCTTACAGTGGAAAAAAGGATTGGGAGTATGTGCAATTTTGTATTTTAAATTCATTCAAATTATGGTGCCCACAGTGCACTGACTAGCAGAGTAAAATTAGACTTGGGCTTCCCTTGGCTCTGATGTTAAACACATCTATTTGGGAATAAGCACAATTTCTTGTAGAAAAGGGTAAAGGGTGTAGAAAAAATAAGAATCTGCAAGCTTGCACATGGCCAGCTGTCCACTGACTATGAAATGCTTTATTAGAAATGAGATGAATAAAAATAACATTGTATTCATCAGGATAAACCCAACATATGGCTATTAAGGCAAATGCTCACATCAAGCCTCGTCACTGTTGATTCAAATTCTGTCATTCTTTTTGTGGCACTGAGGTCCTCCAGCAGCAATTCTATCACACAGTCCATCATATCAACTCTGCTGTTACATCCTCTAACCCCCACTCCTTTAACCTCAAACTATCCATGATTGACCTCACCCCATTCCTAAGAGATCTGTAAGGGACGTGCATAAGTGTACCATCGTGTCTGCCATCCCTGTCCTATTGTCCCCATTTATTTGTACCTATTTCCTGTATTCTTTCTCATGTTTATACTTATACCTGTTATCTTGCAAGCGATTGACAAATCAAATAAATAAATAAATAAAATTTAAAATAAATAAACAAACATTTCATGAAACAGTTTAAAGGGGGAAAAACCCATGACAACGTTACTTATGCTGGCTTGAGCACCCATAATAGAAACTCATGTGAATGCTTTGTTTAAATTCACTGAAAGCAGAGAAAGTAAAAATACAGGTAGTCCTTGACTTACGACCACAATTGAGCCCCAAATTTCTGTTTCTAAGCAAGACAGTAATTAAGTAGTTTGCCCCATTCTATGACTTTCCTTGCCATCATTGTTAAATGATTCACTGCAGTTATTAAATTATTATCACGGTTGTTAACAGAATCTGGCTTCCTCACTGACTTTACAAACAACCTTGAATTTGGGGGAGGAAAAACAAGATGGCCCTGTTCAGATACATAAAGGAAAACCACAGGGAAGAAGGACAAGAATTATTTTCCATGGCACAGAAGTTAGGACTAGATACAATAGGTATAAGTTGCAGCTTACTGAAAGTTTATTTAAATATAAGGGAGAAAAAAGACTTCATTACAATAACATCTGTGTAACAGTGGAGAAATTACCTACACCAATTGAGAGGTCTCCCTTTCTAGAAGTGTTTAAGAAAAGGCTAATTTTCAAATAAAAGGTGTGTACCATGTATTAGAAAGTAGATATGCCTTGCAATAAAGACACAGTTGGAGATCCTGTTTAAATATTCAATTTACTTTCCATTCCTATGCCATGCTTATGTTTATCATTTATTTTATGTTTATCATTTATTTTACCATTTTTTGCAGCTTCCAGATAATTTCTATGCTGTCTCTGTAAAATGTTCTGATTAATTATTGCTAATACACAGGGGTAACATTTACAAATGGATCAATGATACTGAAATTGCAACTCCACTGTTGTTAAGACAGTGACTAAAGGCTGGGGTGGGGGATAGGATATAAAAAAATAAGTTTTCCTGCAGCTTCAAGATTTTCCCCTGACATGGAGACCAGGTGCAGAAAATAGTAATCAAGATAAATCAACTGCTTCTTATCTAAACTTCTGTTTGAACAATGGATGACATTTATCAGGCCTGTGCTGTTATCCTATAATGCATCTGCATACCGATAGATGATGTTAATCAACTGAGATAGTCACTTTGTAGCAAGAATGATAATTACAATCTGCTGCCACTGTTAAGCAAATGCCTAATATGATAAGAACCAATGATCTGTGCTGTGATTACAGACATTTGTGAAAACAATAAGAATTTTCATATCTCTCCAAAATTAATCAAGGTACACATTTCAACATTAGACAGACAAATATTTCTGAGAACTAAATTTCTATTATGGACTTATTATTAATGTCATTGCTATTATTAATATTCATTGCTCCCTGTGGGCCTTGGAAGTTTTCAAGGTCTGTGGAGTACTATATAAAGTTGAGTGAGATGACTGAACTTATTTAAACATAAATGGCAATTTAGCAATCTCTTCTATACAAGCAAGGAATGATTCTGCCAAAGTTCAATATTCTCTTCTCCGGATTGGAACTTCTAGGTTATTCTGAGTTGAGGGCACCATGGATCACACTTATCTTGGTCTATGTTCTTCAATACCATCATTTTCCAATTAAAATGATAGCAATAAAAAGCAGCAGTTGCAATTTTCATTAGGTCTGAAATAAATACAGGAATGTGTGCACTAAAGAACTCAAAGCCATGAGAAATAAATGGAAGTCTTTTATTTTCCAGACTCTATGAAAGGCTTCAACCATTCCTTTTCCCTGCTTTGCAAAAAGGCCATGAAAAGAAGCAACTAAAGAGATGGGAGCCTTCAGACCTTAATATCCATTTAGAATCTTCATAAGAAGCATTGCAAAAGCAGGAGATTGGAACTGGCCTTTTTAAAACTAGCTAATTTTATCCCATCCCTGGCATCACAGGGAAGTTGTCAGCATTCCGAGTAACACATATGCCAAAAGCAGAACTCCAAGGCAGGTAGATTCCTCCAATAACATGTTTATTGGATACATCCTATAGGCACAGCTAATGAAAACCAACACTAAAAGTTCCTGTGGTTTTTTTTCCCCTTAATTAAAGAGCAAATATTTTCCTCCCCAGATGTCACTGGTCACATTGTTCAATGAAAGTAGCTGGCAGGCTAGTTGGTCACTCCTCTTCTCCTTCAATTGCCACCTGTTGGGATGACTTTGGTTCCCACAGGAAAACTTTTGTTTTGACTATTAGCAGCCTATCTATTTGTCCCTCACTTCCCCCTTTCAGAGTTCATGGCAACTATGAGGCAGCACAAGATGACTTCAGACAGACTTCACTTCAGAGTTGACAGAAGTATATCCATCTCCACAAGGCACATTGCTCTCACAGCATCTTCACTTAATAAAAATGCAGTCTAAAGCTTCAAAGAAATATTATACTTATAATAATAATGGACCAACAACAAGAAGAAATCCAGGCCTAGTTTAAATGCTGACAGATTGCAGATCCCCTTTAAATAAAAGCTGCTGCAGTTTCAATCAGTGTCTTAACTATATGCCCCATTCACATACTTTTAAAAAGCTGGATTGCATGTACAGTGCATCACACATTTCTTCAGAAAAATACTGAGAGAGCAGTGCACACTTTATTCATAATTCACCCTGGAAATTTTCTTGTGAATATTTGAAAGGTGACAGGATAAGAAGAGGTGATCGCACAGTGTGTCTAGTAGGAGTAGTTATGAGTGCTTTGCTCATTAGATGGTCTGTCAACTCAGTCAACTTTTCCTAATATGATCCTGGTTCTATAGTTTGTTGTATCAAGGTCAAAGTTTGGTGATGATAATTATGCAGCTGTCACGATCCATGATTGACTGTCTAATGTGGTATTTTAAAAATGCTTCATTTTCAGTCAAATCATTGAACTTTCAGAATGTAATTCTCCTAGCAACATTTAGCATGTTTTTTTTTTAACATATTGAACTGGTTCATTCAACTAATTAGGTGTATGCTACGGCTTAAAAGCTAAATGGGTGCCAACTTTATTTTTTACTCTTTAAGGCATTAGTAGGGTCATTGACCTTATTACAGACATTGACAGTGGGCCCTAGCACTTAGATCAATAGAGATGAGTATTCTGAGGTCCTTTACAGATCTTGGATCTTCAACAAGGTCTTGACTATTCAGCTTGTATTTTATTTTCTGATTTTTTTTGCCAATATGTAAGACAGAGCATTTATTTGTTGAGATTTGAAGTTGCCATTTGTTTGACCATTCTGATACATAGTCAAGGTCTTTTTGAAGGGTAGCAGCATTGTCTGTGGTATTGAACAGATTTACATCATCAGTGAAGAGAACGCAGTTGCTCTTAATATGATCACAGAGGTCATTTATGTAGAGTATGAAGAGAGTTGGTCCTAGAACACTGCCTTGGGGGACACCACTATAGAATTTGATGGGACACTCCCAATTTTGACCATTTGTTGTCTGTTTGACAGGAATGCTTCTATCCAGTTATGCAGTTGTCCAGAGATACCATAAGATTTTAGTTTTAGGAGTAGTTTGTCGTGTACCACTGAATCAAAGGCTCTACAGAAGTCTATGTAGATTGCGTCTATTGTTTTGCCCTGATCGAGTTGTGTAGTCCATATGTTTTTGCAGTGTAAGAGTTGCAGATTACATGATAGTTTTTTTCTGAAACCAAATTGTTTATTAGAGAGTAGGTTGTTTGTCTCTAAGTGGAGGATAATGGATTGGTTAATAATTGATTCCATGACTTTACAGGTGATGCAGCATAAGGAGATTGGTCTGTAATTTTCAACTAGGCTGGGGTCTCCCTTTTTGAAGATGGGGATGACCATAGGTAACCATAGGTTAGGCAAGGAGCTGGTCCTGAAAGATTTTTCAAAGATTATGCTTAGAGGTTCTGCTATGGCAGTGGATAGCTTTTTTAAGAAGTAGGCACATATTCCATCCAGTCCAATAGATAGAGATGGTTTTAGATTGCGTAGTGCTTTTTCAACATCGTCTTCTGTAAAATTGACATGTATTACATCATTTTAGTTTTCTGTGGTTCAGCTAGGAAATACTGGACATGATCCATTGCTGTTTACAAATACTGAGCCAAAGAATGTCTTAAAGATGTTGGCTTTAATGGTGTTGTCATTGCAGTCTTTACCATTAGGTCCTATCAGGGGTGGGATGGACCTTGAGTCTTTTAGTTTGTTGTTTACAAAATTGTAAAAAGCACGGGTGGAATTAGTGTGTAGAAGGTTTTCCTCTTGTTTAATGTGATAATTGGTGCATTCAGTCTTTATCTGGTGGCATAAATTTTTGTATTGGCTTTTGAAGTTGGCAACATGACCAAATTTGTTTTTCCACCAGAGTGATCTCTTTTGGATTGGAGTTTCCTTTTTGTTATGGGTAATCTGTTTTTTGTTTGTTTGTTTTGGGAGTTGTTATTGGTACATACAGTTTGATGACTCTTTTGACTTCAAGTAAAAATATGTTGTAATGGTCTTCAACAGTATTGCATCCAGTAAATAGAGATTGCCAATCAAGGGATGAGAGATCATTGTCTATAAGACCATAATTGCCTTTTTTGAAGTTATAATTGGGGATTACATCATTGTGATGATTTTTGCGTGAGCATATGTTGAGACAAAAGTCAAGCATATTATGGTCATATTGTTGGAAAAGGGTTCTTTAGTTTGTATTCCATAAATTAAATTCAAACTATTGCAGAAAATGAGATTGAGGCAGTTGTTAAGTCTAGTATTGTTGGTTACAAGTTGTTTCAGTCCCAGATTTGTAACAGCATTGTAGAAGGTTGCATGTTCAGTTGTACATTCATTTAGGATCCAGTTAATATGAGGTAGATTGAAGTCACCAAGAACGATAAAAGCGTGTGGGCAGGATGTTGCCCATGTTAGTAGTGAATTTAGCTTGCTTGCATGTTCGATGTCATAATCAGGTGCCCTGTAACATTGTAAGAATCGAAATGTGTTATTTAAGGATAGCTCACAGATGATGGTCTCAGGAAGAGCAAGCTCCTGGGTAACTTGGATGTTTTTTAGATGTAAGGACTTTTTATAGAAAATAGCAACACCACCTCCTCTACGAATTTCACAATCTGATCGGTAAACATGATAGTCTGTTACTGTGGTAATGGAGTCAGGGAGACATGCATTGAGCCATGTTTCACAAGCAAATATGATGTCAAATTTAGCCATATTTAGTAAGAGGAGAAATTCAGGTATTTTATTCACAAGGCTTCTTGCACTGAGTAACTTGCATTTAAGGCCAGCAGTAGTTGGAATTGAGGTAATTAGGGGCGTGCATGCCTTGTCTTGGGTGATGGTGGATTGGTTGAGGTAGGGTTGTGGTTGAAGGTTAAAGATGAGTTGCGGGTTGTGTGACTTACTTTTGATACAGTCAGCATGGTAGTCAATGTACAGGTCCTTCTCTCCATTGTCTAGACTATACTATTTATTTATTTTTTCTAACAGCTTGTTACATTGGCCATATTTTGTCATCAACTACATACAGATATTTCTTGACTTATGACCACAATTGACCCTCAAATTTCTGTTGCTAAGTGGGTTTTCTCCCATTTTACAACCTTTCTTGAAAAAGTTGTTAAGTGAATCACTGCAGTTGTTAAGTTATTAAAATGGTAGTTAAGGGAATCTGGTTTCCCCATTGACTTTGATTGTCATAGGATTGCAAAAGGTGATTACATGACCGCAGGACATTGCAACCACCATAAATATGAGTCAATTGCCATGCATTTCAATTTTGATCATGTGACCATGGGGATGTTGCAATATAGGTATGAAAAACAGTCATTTTTTAATGCTGTTGTCACTTTGAGATCCATCAGATCGTTTGCCTCCAGGAAACAGTCAAAACGCTCAATATATGATTCCCAAGTCTCTGTGGACACGTCAAATGATGCAAATGAATTTAACGCTGCAATCCTGAACAGCTCCACAGAACCCTTGATCCTTAGGCAGGAGGCTGGTGGACTTTATCAAGCTCCCTCAGTGTGACTCCCTCTTTTTGTATGCCCTTTTGGCTTGTTTGGCTCTCCCTGCCACAGTGATCAGCTCTTTTGGTTGCCTCACAGGAGGACTTCAAGCTCGCCTAATGCCTCAAGGGTGGAAATCCCATCCTTGTCACCAGTGCTTCGTACTGGGAACAAACACACTACAGGATGAGGTGAGATGGCTAAATTGGTTGCTCAGGCTTTAATGGTTTTCGTGCGCTAATAGTGAACAAGCCACTCAGCCTTGAGGCAACAGCTGTTGGCATGTTTGACAGCTCCTGTCAAACTATCAGCCAATCAGGTTGTGGCTGGGTGCCCCCTGTTGGAACTGGACCAAAGGGGGAACTTCAGAACATAGCAGTCACTAAACAATTTTTAAAAAATAAATTTTATTTGGGTTTTCACAAAAGAAAAGATACATTCGTCAAAAGTCAAGAATCACAAGGTACAACACTTAATAATAGTCATAGGGTACAATAAGCAATCAAATCATACTAGGAAACAGTCAATATAGGTTGTAAGGATATAAGTGACAAAGTTGTATCATTGTAACACTGCATCTTGATTTTTTTCAGACACCCTTGGGTACTTTCAGTATGGTTGCACTATGATTGCACTAACACTGGGCATGGCATAACATATTACAAAGTAAACAAGCAAGTGAAAAATGGAGTACATTTCATTTCCTTTAATTTCCCTTAATCCCTTTTATTTACTGAAAAGATTATTGATTTCTTTTCATGAACAATCTGAAATGACTTTACTGAACATATTGGTCATTGTAAGATTTCCCCCTCCTTTATTCTCCATTCATATTCATGTATTCACAAATAATAAATCACCCTGGCTATTTCTCATCCATAACATTGTGCTTTATTCATCAAAGGTGGGAAATAAACTTTGGTTACAGTTATTAATTCTTTCCAATACATTTGCTGTTACAGATGCATCCAGTCAAAAAAGTGGCATTACAACTCAATTACCTATGAACCAGCTCCACTCCTTCTTTAATGCAAAGGGACGAGGTCCATGCTTTGGGTTTCCATTTTAATAAGACTAGCAAATGCTGCCAGTTAACAACAAAATCAACAGGTACAAGCTGGCAGATAAATATTGGGTGACACACAACAAAATGTACAATCCAACCGGGTATAATGCATGTGCTAAAGGCAGGCATCTAATATGCATTGTCTCTCCAATTTCATTTGAAAGGCTGTGAAAGGGACTCAGATTAATTTAAAAGTCCACTCCCTGAAAGAACAGACTTGGAGGCATAATTCACCTCTTACTGAAGCAAATTGTAACAGAGTTCTCTGCAGCTTTTCAGCTGTTGAAATTCACATGAGATATAATCTCAGTATAATCACAATTAAGTGATGTTGGCTGTATGGGAATGATATAAGGAAGGAGGCAGAAACTAAAGAACGTGTTAGTGTGAAACATAACAGAGCAGCTGAAAATGGAGTGAAGTTCTCTTTCCATTTTCTCTGTATACATATAACTTTCTTCTATAGATATTTCTATATCTATTCTTCTATAGATATTTCTTCTAAAATATTCAAGGTTGGAGACTGAATCATTTTTCCAGATCAAATCAGAATGGGTCCTTGATTCATTGAGCCAAACTGAATGCCTATGAATTAATGCTTCAATGCACATGCAGAAATTGTGTTTTTCAAATCAATGAGCACATTTACTTCTTTATTTAATTTCTATGTCTACCACACATTGGGAAGCCTACAATACAAAGCCAAACTGATTTTATAGGATCCAATCTGGGTCAATCATCAAGATAGGAGGTTTTGTCTTCCTAGCTTTCAGACTCATGCTGAAGCCCATCTTTAGGGAATTTCTCTCTAGCAGAGTGTATGCTGTTCTGTTTGTGGTATTTATATGGTACCTGTCATCTGTGGCTTTTTAGATGTTGATTAGGGTGTTGATGGTTGGCTATTAAGTCTGATTTTGAAAAACTGATTTTAACAAATTTAAGTTCAGATTGAATGGGACTGGTCTGCCCAGCTAAACAAACTATTTGAGAGAAAAAAATTAAATTTGTTTTTTTTCTAGTTGCTTCCCCAAGAATAATAATGACAACTTTAAATATTTGAGCTTTTTTGCACTTTAGTATTAGCTTTATGGTGTTTTGCAACAGTGCTTTAGGAGTGAGGGTTTTTAAAAATCCAGTTTTGCTTTTTGAAAAATGGATTACTTATGTACTGTAGTGGTTTTGCTTATCAGCTGCTTCTAAATAGAGGGATATTTATTACTATGATTGGAACTTGAAACCATTCTTAACTCTCACCCAATTCTCCTAGTTTGTTTTTTTTAATCCCTATATCTAGAACAAAAAATATATCCCTCTCATAATCTATTATGCTTTACTGTGGTATGGACTAGGCAAATATTATTTCAGTGTCTGTTCCCACAATGAAAAAAAATCAGAGAAGAACTGTAGCAGAGTCCTCTATAGCCATTCCTTCTTTTCTTTTTTTTCCTTTTGGTTCTTGATGGTTCTCTAGCTTTACAGGTATTTATCACCAGTTTCCTTCTGTATACTCCTCTTTCTTCTTCTAGCTCACCAATAACCCTAGAAAAATGTCTCTGCAACTGTTACAAAGAGATAGGAAACACCACACCCTTTCCCTTGTGGTTGAATGGCCTAGAGGACCTCGTATCCATTTTGCATGAGTCCACTATTGCTGGGCCTTATTGTAGGCCTTTTGATGTCCTAATGAAAACTGTAGAGATTTAACAGCATTCCAATGCTGAGCAATAAAGCACTAGCTATAACAGAATATTCTTATTACCTTAGGCTCTATGGTATTTTAGTGCAATAGTTTAATACAGCTCTTTCAAACCCTCAGCCATTCTGACTGTAAAGTACAACTCCACTGGATATGTCTTCTACATTAGTCACGACAAGTGTAATCAATAAGGCTTGTTAACCTATGATGTGAAAAAGTCTAGGAGACTCCTTTGGCTCCTGCTGTGCACAGTGTGAAAGGGCAGGGAGAATGTACCATGGCGCTCTACAAGACAGCAAACTCCATCAGTGTTTTCATATACTAGAAGCCTCGCAGGAAAGCTTTAAATATTGTAATGAGTTGTCTGTCTTTCTAGTAGAATACATCTTCACAAAGAGAAGAAATGTGCTGCTCATTTAAAAGTGATTTGGAACCCTGAAAAATGCTTCATTAAGATCCTTTTGTTATTTTTTTTTATATCACTTATTCATAGTTTATCGCAGATAATTCCTGCAACCAGTTGAGGCAAGCTGCAGAATTTAAACCTGTTCAAGCATGTCTCCCAAACCCATTGTTCTGAGTTCCTTCATTTTTTTTCTCTGTTCCCTCCCCCCTCATCTTATTTATTCATTGCACGATAACATTTTCCTATGATACTCTAAAAAAACTTCATGTCAAATGTTAAAAAGCAATGTTATTTCCTAATATCTATGGAGCTGTCACAAAGAAGAGTGGGATCAAGCTTTTCTCCAAATCACCTGAAAGCAGAACAAGAAGCAATGGATAATAACTAATGAAAGAGAGTAGCAAACTAGAACTAAGGAGAAATTTCCTGACTGTTAGAATTAATCAGTGGAGTGACTTGCCTCCAGAAGCTGTGGATGCTCTAATGCTAGAGGTTTTTAAGAAGAGATTGGACAACCATTTGTCTGAAATGGTATAGGGTTTTCTTGCTTGAGTGGGGAGTTGGACTAGAAACACCCCACCCCCAAGGTCCCTTCCAACTCTGTTATTCTGTTAAATACTGCACTTGAATAATATTAGTCCTTGAAATTGTGTACAGTACAGAGCTCAACAGAAATCAAGGGAAAGAACATTTTCTCAAATGAAACAATAGATGAAGCAGATAAATGCCAAGGTTAAAATATGACAAATGAAAATAGAAAAAAATCTCAAAGGATCCAAATTTAAGTGTTTCTTAAAATAACTGTTCTTTTTCTTTGTTTGCACATCAAAAAAGGCCCCTTTCTTTCATATGATCCTTAAGGATGAAAGATTTCGAAAAGTATTGGTGTGTGGTTATTTTATAGAGATAATTAATCTGTTGGAAAATTCATAAGGCTGGATTCTTAGCCCTGGGATATTTAGCTGTGCCCCTTTATTAATCTATATGGCTTTATCCTCTTATCCTTATGCTGATAGGTTTTCTGTCTCTAGAGATCTGTAATATATACAAGTATTATCTAAAATCCTGAAGTTGAAACTGATTGAATGTTGTAGCATTGCATTATACTCCAAGGAAGAGAAAACAGTTTAGAAAAACCGCAAGGAGACTTGGGACAAAATTCCCATTGCTATTTTTTATAATGTATCATTTTTCAGAGAATTAATGTGCTGGTAAATGCACTGCTATATATAACAAGTACTTCACATAACAGCACATTCAGGTACTGAATGTGCAAACTTAATATTGAATTAAATGTCTTAGGAATGAAAGTGATTGTTGTTGAAATAAATCTTCCTTCAGTCTCTTGGCTTATGAAGGATCAGTCAGTAAGTGAAATAATATAATGATCATGAATCCATACATTCACACACCGAGAGAGATTGAGAAGGAGAGTAAGGGAGAGAGAGGGGTGAAGGCAATACTTTTTATATTCTATTTTATCACGTATTAACGCTGCATTTTATGATTCCAATATATACAGTACCTGTCCACAACTGCATGGGATACAGTAGATCCCTGATGACAAGAGTGGATTTCTGCAATCCCTGCAGTAGTGGGATTCAATTTTTTTTACTATCAGTTCTGTGGGCATGGCTTGGTGGGCTTGGCTTGGTGGGCAGGGTAGGGGGAAGAATACTACAAAATCTCCATTCCCTCCCCACCCCATTAACCTGTTTTCCAGCTCCGTTCTCCTGTGCAGGGCAACAAATCAGCTGGGACTTGGGAGGCAGAGAATAGATGGGGGCGGGGCCAGTCAGAGGTGGTATTTGCTGGTTCTCTGAACTACCCAAATTTCCTGCTACTGGTTCCCTGAACTACTCAAAATTTCTGCTGCCAGTTCTCCAGAACTGGTCAGAACGTGCTGAATACCACCTCTGAATCCCTGGGTGATTGAACAATGTCTTGAAATTTGTTAACTTGTGAGCTGTTTTTAACTTGGGGTTCTCTAATAGTTTTCCAATATGGTCTGGAAATATTCTATTAATTATACCCCCAATAAGATGGGACATGAAATAGATAAACGCTTCTGTACTTCTCCGTGCCCAGTATTATTTACTCTGCTATTTTTATACTTTATGTCCCAAGGACTGACATTGGTCAATTGCTGGGGAGCTGATCAATTAGTAGCAAAACTTATATTCTTGCAGTTCAATTGCGGGAGGTCATTTTTAACAGCACATGAAGTGGTTTTTTAAAAAAGATATACCTTTTGTAAAGCAAAATTGCTCCGAAGCATTTTCATATTCCATAGTCAACTTTATATAAACATATAAAAAGTCTGGATAAAATCCAAGGAATGAAACCAATTATGATACAAAGCTACATCTGTGAATAGCAAATAATCACCTGACTACGGTATAATTACTTGTAAGGTACCCCTGAGACTACTGTAAAGCATAGCAGAAGACTTCTCATTACTTTTATCTTGGTGATTATAAATCATCATCTTCTTCCCAATCTGTCTGAACAAAATAGGTGGCATTTTTTTGTTCATCTTGCCATATTTGGCTTTGTTCCCATCCAGAATTTATTAATACAGAGCTCAAGGTTTCTGGCTAAACTTTCCTACAAATCATTTCTGCACATGTCTTGCAGTTAAGCAATGCTGTTTGGATTTAAATTGCCTTATGCTGACATGAATGGGACCAGTTTGTTTTAAATTCTTGGCTTATGCACATTTCAAAAACAACAACATGGATGACTCTACAATAGTCTATCAAAATTTAAATGGAATTTGTATGAATGTTCCTCAGAATTATGATATACTATGAATATCAGTGAGGTATTTACATCATTTACTCCAAGCTATAATATTTTTATAATTGTTTATTATGGATGTTATTATCAGCCTGTGATAATTCCTAAAACTTTTTTACTCTTTCCTAACCACAATCCACCCAAATTAAAGCTTATAATGCAACCTAACTGTGCAGCATCAAGAATAATTATGGAGAAATGGCACTTAGTAATAGCACTTAGATTTATATACCACTTCATTCACTACAGCCCTCTCTAAGCAGTTTACAGAGTCAGTATATTGCCCCCAACAACCTGGGTTCTCATTTCACTGACTGAAAAAGAACTGAAAGCTGAGTCAACCTTGAGTGGGTCAGAAACTAATCAAATCAAGTGTAATTTTTTTTTTTTTTTGGAAACCCACCAGAAACTTTGATAAATATGAGGTTGATCACATTTGAGGAATCCATGGTTCCTTTTATAAAAGTGATTGTAATAGTTATTAAAAAAATTCACATAATGGTTCTCAAGCTAGAAGATACTACAGGGTGAGCATATCTACTTACAGTTTATATTCAAACAGATTAGTATAAACAGTTACAAATAAGGAATAAATAAGGCTTTTCTTCCACATGATAATTTTTGATAATGTTGGTTTTGAAAGAAGGCTTGGAATAAGCACACATAAGCTACTTATTCCACGCAGGTAGAACTTGAGTCTTTTCATATTTAATGTAAAAGGAAAATGAAAATGATGTGAAACAAGAAATATATTTTCTTTTATACGCACCAAACTAAAGACTCTTCAGTTAAAATAAGAATCCTCAAACCTGTCCCTCAGAGCAACTGTTTGAATTTGTTTCATTGAATTGAACAAACATGCATTCTGCTTTTTGTTTCCCTTCTCCCTAGTTTCTTATCTATTTGGAAGATGGCTTTGCTTTCACCTCCTTTTGATACTTTTCATGGTTAATCTCTTTTATTGACACTGTGTCATGAAACATTCTATTCTATCAAACTGATGCAGATAGATTCTATTCAGGCTCAGTCGATGCATTCTTTTCAAAAATGATGCAACTGAAAATAGGATCGGATTCAGCAATCTGCATCTCTCTCCCTCTCCCTGCCCTTCTCCCTATTCCTCTCCCTGCCCTGCCAATGCCCCTGCCAATGCAAACACCCCTGTACCTTCCCTGTCCCTACAGCAATACTGTTCTCTGCTCCTGCCGTGGCCCGCTGGCAGAGCTGGCAGAGCTGGCAGCAGAGTTGGACAGTAGTGAGGAGGTTGGGGAGAAACCTGGGCCAGTCTTGTAGGCTGAGGAAGGCTCGGACGAGGAATCTGCATCAGAGGCAGAGATGGGGCCAGTGCGGGCTGGCAGTCATCAGCTGCCTTCGGCCTCAGATAGCAGTGAGGCTGGGGAGCAGTTGGAACCGGTTCCTAGCCTGCGCACACGCAGAGCTGCTTAAAAAAAGGAGCAATTAAGAAGTCAGGGTCGATATGGGAGCAAGGCCACAGGTGGATGATGAATGGCCCCTCCCATCAGGATTAAAAGAGGAGCAAAAGGAGAGGGGGCTTTTACAGGAAACAATTCGCTCATTCAGTGGTTTGTTTTTTCCAGCCTCATGGAGATTTGTCTCTAAACTCAGGCTTCCCTGCCAGCAGTGAGTGTGGAATTATTTACTGGGCAGCGTTCCAGGATTGATAAAAGTCTGAGATAATTAATCTACCTTCACAAGACTGTTTGCCAAGCTGTTGGCTGACTGTGAATGAAATAATCCACATCACTGTAAATAAAGAGGTTTTTGCCAGGACTCAGAATTGACTGAGTGCTTTTTGGTGAGACCTAGGACAGAACAGTCGGTCTCCCTGCCTGTACACCTCTCTCTGCCCCTGTCCCTCCCACTCCCCCCCACTTCCTCTCTCTGTTCCTCTTCCTGTCCTTGTCCCTCTCTCTATCCCAATCCTGATGTTTATATTCCATTTTTTGTATTTGTGTATATAGATATGACTTATAAGAACCATTACAATATAACAGTTTCACTGGATGACTTTCGATTTTAAAGGCAGAAACATTCAGTTAACTTCTGTCTGTGCTATTTACTTTACTATATAAGTAATAGATCTATTTGTCAAACTGCTACCTTAAGATATAGCAACCTCTCCTTCCTCTGGCAGAGAGGCATCAATATTCAGTGCGTAGAGTATTCAGTGACATAAATATTCAGTGCATAGAAATACTGCCTTATCTTAAAGGCTAGCATTTACATTTAGATGCCTTGTTTGGGAGGGAGGGCCGGGCTATTGTCAGCCTACCAACTGCTGTGTTTTGACCCTGTCTTAAACTATGACAGACCTGAGAATTGCATAAACTGGTGATTATAGAAGTTTAACATTTAAGTAATTTCCATTTTAAATGAGCTAGAAAGAAAAAGTGCTGATGTCAGAGACAACTTCATTAGGAAATGTAACTCCAAGACAGGGTTTCTAATTTTCCCAATTTGTATTCTGCCTGAGCAAAACAATTATTACCTGTGATAGGCATTTAAAAAGATTTCTCTGTGAAGAGAGGGCAATATCTTTAGTTTAAAAGAGAAAAACAAAAGCTATAAAGCAAATTCTTTAGAAACACCCTCTACAAAATGCTATGTATCTATTTGGATTTGTGGGAACTTAATGCACACGGACAATCAGGAAACATAGCAACTGGGTTCACATGTTGTGTTATACCAGTTTTAATTACGGTTTGCTAATTAAGCTAGAACAAATTGCATTCAGATACCAGAGTAATCCAAGGCTTGTACAACTCTGCAGTTGAACAATTATATTTTATTATATAATTATAAACGAACCTGTGTGATTCTCCTCTCCACCCATGAATAAACTTAATTATTTCATGGGGGTTATAGCTGGCAACAAATAAATACATTACTTTTTTTAATAATTAAATTTTCAACATGAACATCTGTCGGTGACTATCTCAAGATGGCGGTTTATTTATTTAGCCTATGTTAGCCAGGAATCCCCGAGGTGGCTGCCTGCCTCTGTGAAAGGATTGGGGAGGGGGCGGTGTTATCTTTACCCGCAGGATGCCTGAATGCAGGTAGGCATTCAGGGGAGGCCCTTTTCTTGTTGCTGTATGGTTTATTCACTCATGGGAATCAAAGCACCGAACTGCTGACCTCACTGGTGCACAAGCCTAGCATCTTATCACATGAGCCACCGCAGCCCCTAAAATGGTGGTTGTGTCTATGTGATCAAAACTCCACCATTTTGTACATGTGTCACATAAAGGAGGCAGGCCTTTGAATTCTGCTTTGCAGCCATCATTTTTTGGACTCTCCCCACACATACATGGATGCCCCTGATTTTAACCTATATGTGACAGGGATTTACAAATGTGGTACCATAACTTCCCATTGCTGGTGAAATGAGCAGCAAAGCCTTGAGTTTTGCTCTCACTTGGCATGCAAAGGATGCCAGTTTTATGAAGAAATTGTGATCTTCCCAACTACTGTGCTCATATCACGTCAGGTAGTCCTAACTCACAGCTTGAAAACTTTAGCAGTAATTTATGAAACATAATTTTAAGACACATCCATTGGGTTTATTCAAGATTGGGGGGGGGGGTGTTTAATCTTAATATGATGTGTCACTTCTGCAAAGTATCTGAAACCTATTTGCTCATGCAGTTGTTATTCAAGAGATTTCTGTTTTCATTACTATTTATTGTACATGAGTCTTATCTTTTTATGTGACAATATCTTTGCCTGATGTGCTTGACATCAAAGCAGTTTTGAAAGGAAGAAAAAGTTGCTCACTTTGTTCAGTTGTATCAGTACTGTGCTGCTTCACTTTCATCTGCTCCTCTAATCAGATTTAAAGAGAACTTAAGAAGCAACATTTACAAATTTTCAAGCTATCAAAATTAAATTATCTATGGAACGCTAAAAATCTCCATAACCTTACATTAGCAGCTTCACAAATTTTACACTTAATAAATTCCTTTGAGTCCTATGCAGGTCTACGCAAAAGGCTTATGGTTTATAGCAGTGGTGGCTAACCTTTTCATCATTGCATGCCAAAAGTGCGTGTGTGGTGCCTGAATGTGTGCCTGCACCCATAAATGCAATGCATGCGTGATCCCCCATGCCCCTGCCCATGCACGTGCAATCCCCCATGCTGCCCTGTGCCTCTGCATATGTACATGAGTCTCCGGTGTGTGCCCCAGCCCCATACATGCGTGGCAGATACCCAACAATCAACTGGCTGGCAGGAGGCAGTGGACCTGATCTGGGGCGACAGCTTGCATCCTGGCAGAGATAGCTCTGCATGCCACTTCTGGCATGCATACCATAGGTTTACCATCACAGGTTTATAGTGAATTTGGTTATATCCATTTTTTTAAGATTCAACCATGGAACCAACCAGACCGGCTTCCGCACTACATTGCACACTAAAGTACACCCATACAACCTAAATTGTAACTCAGCAACCTTTCCAAAGGTTGTCAATGAAGCTTTTCAGTCATCCAGGTAGAGTTGTTTGGAAGTTGAGTCACGGCAACTGGACTTCTTGTTTCACAGCTTATCCCAACAGCTTCAGAAGTTACTTGGATAAGCTGTGAAACATTTCAAAGCAAAAATAAAAGAAGTCCTGTTGCCATGACTCAACTTTTAGACTTCCCAAAGCCATAAAGCATGACGGATTTTATTGTTTGGAAAACTTCTTATTTACCCATGCCGGTTTTCTTTAGGCATTGCATTACAGCCTTTTATGCTTCTCTTTTAAGATTAAAATTGATTAATGTCACTAAGAGTTTAGGACTGTGATGGCGAACCTATGCCATGCATGCTGCATGTGGCATGCAGAGCCATCTCTCTGGGCATGCCAGCCATTGCCTGTTGCTCTTCTGAGTTCTGGCACATACATGTGCACTGGACAGCTGGACTTAGCATGCACAGGAGCACCAGAAACCAGAAGACCAGCTCCCTGGAGCGCATGTGCCTGTCGGCCAGCTGGTCTTTGCACATGCATTCACATTAGAAACTGGAAGACCAGATGGACGACATGCATGCTTGCACTGGGAAGCTAAGCTTCCAGTTTCTGGTGCTCTAGCATGTGCATGGGGGGGGGGTGCTCTTCCAGTTTCTGGTGTGCTGGCACGCACGTGCTCCCATTTTGCCACTCAGGGACGAAAAGGTTAGCCACCATTGGTTTAGGATCTGTTCTATTGCCAAGAAACTGCATAAACATGTCCATCAAGTCACAAGAAAGCAGCTTGACTCAGGAAAGTCTTTACCATTCACTTGCACAATTGATGTTTTTCATACTGCAAGATTCTGACTTTTTCTTTTTCTTTTTAGCATTTCAAGGGAAAAAGGCTCACCCTGGTAGAAACATTACATGTAGAAGAGCAATGACAGGTGTATTAATTATGCAGCTGCCTCTATTAATTTCTTTGCATCATCAGGGATCACTTGTAACCTGCTTTTACCAAAAGAAAAGGGAAAAAATGGAATTAAATAGTTCAGTAATGACACTCAAGGTGAATTAATGAACTTTTATTTACAATTTTCAAACTGCATAAATTTGGATGTTGTTAAGTGCAAATAATTTTGCTTTGTAAGAGTGAATTTTAAAAAGTATTGCTCTTCCATGAAGCATAATATTTGCATGAATATAAAGGTTATCATTATCTTTAGTTCCTCTTTTTGCATAGGCAAAAGAAGAGTTCTCCCATATTAAAGAATTCTCCTATTGCTATCTTTGTCTTCCCTTAGCAATAAGAAACTATAATATGGAAAGTGAAATGTCAATAATGAGTTTTGACAGTTCTAAAATGGGAAAAATCAGATAAAACATGCTTCCTAGTGAGAACTGCAATACTATATTTAAAACTTTAACATTTATGCCATATTTTGACTGCAAAAATCCATACAACTAGATCATGGCAACAAGGAACATATTTTACCTGTATACTGCTATCAACAACTGGCCTTAGAAGTGATAATGTGAATATCAAAGTAGTAGCTTCTACCTATCAGGATAATCAATAGTAAAGGAACAAGCAGTCAAGAAATATCTACAGATTAGAACTTGGAAAAGCAGCCATGAAGGCCTTGGAAAAGATATTCAAATGCCTTGATATGTCTGCACCAATGGTGAGATTCAAATTTCTTTTATACTGGTTCTGTGGGCATGGCTTGGTGGGCATGGCAGGGAAAGGATACTGTAAAATCTCCAGTCAGAGGTGGTATTTGCCGGTTCTCCGAACTACTCAAAATTTCCGCTACCAGTTCTCCGGAACTGGTCAGAACCTGCTGAATACTACCTACAAAGATCAGAAATATGAAAGCCATTGTATTCCTTGTAATACACTTTGGAAGTGAAAGCTAAACTATGAAGAAGCAGGATATGAAGAATATTGACACTTTTGAACTTAGGTGTTGGAGAAGACTGTTGAGAATACCATGGACAGGCAAGAAAACAAACCGATGGATTATTAAATAAATCTCACTCTGAGTTCTCACTTGAAATACAAGTTACCAGGCTCAAATTAGGCATATACATTCCCTAATTCTCTAAGAAGGCTTTGATGCTGAGAAAAGTGGAAGGAAAGAGAAGAAGAGGACAACCAAAAGCAAAAAGTGGTAATAGTACAGCTGTGTGAAAAAGTCCTGCATGCTTTACACTTTACGGTTTATGGTATATGACATTTTTTGGATAGGCCATTGATTTTATGATATTTTATGCTAACTTCTATGCAAATATTGTTATATTTAAATAAATACTGGTGGTTTTTAAGTGAAAAAGCATAAGCTTTTTGCAATTTGGTGCTGTTTGGATGGGGATTGTGAATTTTCTTGCATGCTTACAATGACTATGAAAACAGATTAACTGATGCATACCCAGTGGCATACGTGTTGCAATTACTAAGGCCGATATCACCTGAAGATAAGCAATAAGGGCTGGCCAATTTCATATTAGTAACCATGCTTGGTTACCTAAATGGTCCTTTTCAGGGCCACAAATAATAATGTTAATAAAACACTAGCATCGGCCTTTGTAATTGCAACAGGTATGCCATTGGGTAAGCATCAGTTAATCTGTTTTCATAGTCATTGTAAGCAATCCCCATCCAAACAGCACCAAATTGCAAAAAGCTTATGCTTTGCACTTAAAAACCACCAGGATTTATTTAAATATAACAATATTTGCATAGCAGCATAAAATACCATAAAATGAATGGCCCACCCCAAAAATGTCATAAACCGTAAACCGTAAAGTATGCAGGACTTTTTCACACAGCTGTAGCTATGGATCAGGGGTAACAAACTCGCAGCCCATGGGCCAGATACGTCACGTGCTTTCCCAGTTTAGCAAAGGGGGTAAAAGTCCTGATACGTCACGTGATGATACCGTGATGATGCGAGTTTGACACCCCTGCTATGGATCCCCTGAAGGGCCATGTTAGGGATAGATCATAATGGACAAAATCTATCTCTATGGTTGCTATGGCACACAATCAAAAATGGGTAACCAAACTTTGTTGCTGTTGTTGTTTTTCTACTGTAATACACATATTCCTAAAATTGACATTTTCTTAATACAGATTTAACATACCCTTTAAAAACAGTCTATATCATAGAACAGGAGTGTCAAATTCATGTCATCATGGCAGTGTCATGTGGTGATTTGGGACTTCCCCCCCCCTTCACTAAACTGGGCATGGGCATGGCCAGCACATGACACATCCAGCCTGTGGGCCAGGGATTTGAGAGCCCTGTCATAGAATGCTAATTATTGTGGTTTCTATATAATTTTCAACATTATAACCTTTAAGGTCTTTTTGTTTTCTTCAATTGGGAAAACACTAGTGAAAATGGGCCTTTGCTTTATGCTAATCTTTATGCAGGTGTAATGGCTAGTCTTAAAAGAATACATCTTCCTCTCAACACATAGAGCATTATTGCACATGCCTTATAAATAATCAGCACACATCAGTTTACAGCCAAATGCAACATTTTTCACCTCTATTGATCTTAGCATCACTACTGGGATAATTTGAAAAGTTATGAAAAATGAAAATTAAGTCATCCTTCTCCAAAACTTGGCACATTTAACATGTTCTGGATTGCAGCTCTCATCAGCCCCAGTCTATAATGCTATTAGACCCAGACAACAGTGGCTGATAAATCTAGTAGGCACCAGAGTGAATCAGATTTATTTCTACTCTGCCATATAATATAACAATATTTGTGCCAGAAGATCATTTAAATGCACACAGGCTAAATATCAATCATGTTATTCCATTTTAGGATAAGCAGTGTTATGTGGAATAAAGAAACAGAGTAAGGGGTAGTAAACCAAAGGAATGAAAGACATGAAATAAGAAAAAAAAAAAAAGGAAACATAGAAAACTAGTTTATACCAGTGCTAATCCCTATGCCTTTTCAAACTTTTATATCAATGTAAATGACCTATCCACCACTTGATGCAATCAGTTTTTTATAATTTTTAAAGATCACACATAAAGATAAAAGTAATACAAATGAGTAAAGAAAAAGTGCAAGGAAAAAAAAGGTGGGAAAAGTAGTAACCCTTTGTCCTAGCAAGTATAAACAACTTTAACAATTCTTACAACCCTCATACTACCTCTTAAAATAAAACAAACAATCCCTTCAATCTTTCATATCTCATCAAGATTTTCTATAAACACTATAAAGTTAACAGAAATAACATAACTATTTTTTTAACCTTGATCAGATAAATTTAAAATGTAATAAATAACCTCTTTTCTATATAACTCATATTTTAAACAAAACTTTGACTCAGTCCTGGTCAAGACTATCAATTAACAATAAGCTTTGACCCTTTAACTTTGGTCAGATAAATCAACTTTATAGTACTTCCACTTGATCACAATAATCTTGGTCTTGAATTCCTTCAAATAATGTCTAAAGACTACAGCTGATTTCATTTGTATATTAAATATTTCATCTTTTCCATATCCTTGTAGTCTATAATTTTCAAGACCACATTTGAATCAATTTCAGTCTTGTCCAGTAAAATGTGTCCTTTTCTATAGCCTCATTCTTCAATAATGGCCCCAAAATTCCAGACAGATGTGATACATCTGCAAGTTTGATACCCATGATCTAGATGCTGCATCCAGCCATGGATTGCAGTCATAATGAGGACCCAAATTGTTGGGGGCAATATCTGAAAACCTTTTAGAGAAGGCTGTAAAGCACTATAAAGTTATATATAAGTCTAAGTGCTATTGCTATAATATAATCCCATTTCTTTTTTTTTTTTTTTAAATATAGTTTATTAATTTTTACAATTAAAACCAGTCACAATACATACACAAATAAGCAAAAGAAAGAAAGAAAGAAAAGAAAGAAAAGAGAAGAGGAAGAGAGGGAAAGAATTTTAAGAAAAGAAAGAAAGAGGTTACAGGATTAAAAGTATTCTTATTTAACAGTTTGCAAGATCTTCTTTTGTTTTCATCACCTTAACTTGTGTCATATAACCACACCTGTTTTTAACTTATATCGCTACCTCGTTGTTATGTATTGGTACTTTCCTTTTATGCCTTATAATATATTATTTATCTTTGGTCAATCCAATTATACCAACAATTCCAGCTGTCATAGTATAGTGAAGTGTCTTTGTTTTTTAGCGCCAAAGTCAATTTATCCATTTCTGCGCATCTTGAGATTTTTTCAATAATCATTTCTTCTGATGGAATTTGGTGTTGTTTCCAATGTTGAGCGAAGGCTAATCTGGCCGCTGTTAAAATGTGTATTGTTATGTATTTAGTTTTTTTGGAAATTTGCTTATCAAAAATCCCTAGTAGGAAGGACTCTGGTTTGTATTCGATCTGCTCTTTGGTGATTTCTTCCAACCAAGTTTTGATTTTCTTCCAATACTTTTGGGTTTCTGCACAGGACCACCACATATGGAAAAAGGTTCCTTCTTTTTTCCTACACTTCCAGCAATGCGGACTCAGTTAATAGATAGCAAAGGAGATACATACCAGGAAATAGAACAGAAAAAAGAAATCATTCATAAATACTTTGAAGATTTATACAAAAGAGAGGATGTCAGTGAAGATAGAATAAGGAATTATCTAGATGAAGTAAAGGATAAGGCAATTGGGGAAGAAATGGCTGAACTATTAAATAAAGACATTACTGAATCGGAATTGAAATCAGCAATAGAGAGCCAGAAAAATAATAAAACCCCGGGCCCAGATGGGATCCCAGGGGAGCTGTACAAGGCAATAGCAGATCAAATCGGATCACTTATGGTGGAAGTTTTTAATGACGTTTTACTAGCAGCTAGGATGCCGGACTCATGGAGGGGGGCACTGATCTCGCTGATCCCGAAGGAGGATACAGATCCCAGATATATAAACAATTACAGGCCGATTTCACTCTTAAATACTGATTATAAAATATTCACTTCTATTATAGCAAACAGATTAAAAAGATTGCTAAACTTGTATATACATGAAGATCAAAATGGATTCCTTCCAACTAGGCAAATAAAGAATAATCTAAGAATAGTATTAGATGTACTAGAATTTTATGAAGCCCACCCAGAGAGACAAGTAGCACTCATGTTTCTAGATGCAGAAAAAGCTTTCGATAATTTGAATTGGCAATTTTTAATTCAAAAAATTTATAATTTGAATCTGGGTACCAAATTTGAAAATATTATAACAACTATATATGACACACAACAAGCTAATATAATAGTGAATGGGGAATGCACCCGCCCAATAAAGATAGAAAAAGGAGTGAGACAGGGTTGCCCACTCTCTCCCCTGCTCTTCATATTAGCATTAGAGACATTATTAACACGAATTAGGCGGAATTCAGATATAAAGGGATTAACAGTTAAGAAAGAGGAATATAAATTGCAAGCGTTTGCGGATGATATGATTTTCTTCCTTGAAGAACCAAAAGACAGGGGACCAAAATTGATGAGTGAATTAGAGAAATTTGGAGCAGTAGCGGGACTTAAAATAAACAAAAAAAAAACCAAATTAATGACCAAAAACCTAACAGAAAAACAGAAAATAGAACTAGAAGAAATAATGCAGATACAAGTGACAAAGAAAGTGAAATATTTAGGAATTTGGCTAACCCCACACTGTAAGACACTTAAAGAAAACAATTATGATAAGCTGATACATCAGGTAAAGAAAGATTTAGAATTGTGGGGGAAACTTCAAATTTCACTACTAGGCCGAATTGCTACTATTAAAATGAACATTCTCCCTAAATTTTTGTATTTATTCCAAACGATCCCAATTAAATTACATAAAAAGTTTTTTGAAGAACTCAATAGAACAACTCTGAAATTTATTTGGCAAGGGAAAAAACCCAGAATAAATGTAAAAGCAATGCAGGATATGAAGAGCAGGGGAGGGTTAGCATTTCCAAACTGGGAGTTATACCATATGGCCACCTCATTAGTTTGGTTGAAGGATTGGGTGAGTTTAACCAATAAAAGAATACTATTTCTAGAAGGCCATGATTTACAAAGGGGGTGGCACGCCTTTCTATGGGACGTAGGGAAAACCAGTCAAAAATATTTCCATAGACATTTAATTAGAGACGCACTATTAACAATTTGGAGGAAAATAAGGAAAAAACATTATACAAAAGTACCAGTATGGATTTCAACAATGGAGGCAATGATTCACCCAAACAATTTGGAGCTTACTAAAATGATTAAATACAAAGACTTATTAGACCCACAAGGAAATTTGAAACCGAGGCTGGATCTTCAAGAGCAAGGACATAAAATTGATCAATGGGTTTATCTTCAGATTCAAAGCAGATATAAACAAGACAAAAAAGAATTCGGAATTAATAACAAACTACAACAGTTAGATAAAATTTTATTAGGATCAAATAAAAAAAACATAACAAAATTTTATAACTACTTATTAGAAACAGAATTAGAAGAAGAAATCGTAAAAGGAAATATGATTGCTTGGAGTAAGAATGTAGGGCGTAGCATCACATTAGCGGAATGGGAGAAAGTTTGGGGCAGAAACAATAAGATTACCAAATCGGCAGCATACAAGGAAAATCTTTATAAAATATAATCCCATTTCTTCAAGGGCATCTCCAATTATCCATGTCCTTACTAGAAGTCACACTTCATATAATTCCTGTTGTTCTTTAAATTTCTCATGTTTCTCTTTCTGAAGATCTTGTCAATTCCATTCACCACATTTTTCTCTGTCTTTCCCTTCCTATATTTACTTTTTTTTTGTATTTTTTCTGATTTGATACCCTTTTTTCTAGATGATAGAGTATCATCTAGATATACCACCTAACCACCTTGATGTAATTTTTCAGAGCCTTGAACATTTAAATTAAATAAGCAGTTTGAGTTTGCCTTGCTATGCCTCATGATAGTTCTGAAGTCTCCAGCTTTACAGCTACAATGGTAATAGCTCAAGATATTGATCAAAAGTGGTAGGACCTGGTTAATAAATTAAATGCAAAAATAAGAAACATTATGAAACTTAAAGGGAAAGTACACCAGAATCAACAACTACTGAAAAGAAATTAAAAATTCAAGCATGTAACCCTGTGCAACCATCCTAAATGAAGTAATCAACTTGAACTTTATTCCTGATGACTTCAGGGAGACTTCTTCTGATTTCATGGATACATCTTGTTTTTCTTGTCCATACTGCAGAAGTAATTTGCCACTGCCTTCGTCCAGGCTGTTTTTCTACTTTGCCAATAAAGTGCCAGTGATACTGGGTGTCAATTAGTGTATGAATAACCAATATTCATCAGGTTCTGAGGCTCCAATCTTCAATAGTTATGAGAATATATATGAGGACCTCTTTGGAGAATATATATGGACCTCTTTCCAGCCCTTTTTACCACCGATGGCCATATGTTTGTGGGTACAAGGATGCCTAATGAAAAACATATAATGTGCTGCATTCTCTCTCATCTGTGTCAGATGGCCAGTGTATAAGAACAGCTAACATTAACATTAATCTCTGTTTCTAATTCAGGCATCCTGAGAAGCTATCGATACTATGGGGAAAAAAAGAGAATTTATTTTTATGTTTGGGGCCCTCCCAGCTTCATCAGAGGAGCGTATGAAAACAAAGACATATGAAACAGAAATTTCATTTCATTTCTATTGATTCATTCTTGCATGAGATTATAAGGTTAATTAATACTATGCTCAATTCAGTCTAAATTAAAATGGTATCAGAGAAATTAACATTTCATTTGGACCAAAGAGAGAGAGAGAAAGAGAAACTTTTATGGCTATCTTTAGATGACCTATATACTGTTGGAAAGTAATTATTAAAAAGCTAAAGTAGCACCATTTTAGAAGAAAAGTTAGTGTTTTGTCATTATGGAGAAGTAAAAGATAGAGAAAAACTGAGGAAAATACTTATGCTTCTGGCAAAAGATAAGTTCTACCAATTAAAAAGTGGGAAATCAAGCTTAACCTTATTAAGAAAGTCAAACATGAGAAATTTATATTTAGTCACGCACACATTCATTATTTGTAGCTATCTATACAAGAATGTTGTGCTCAATGCTTCTGCCTTGTGTGCCTAATAACCTTTTGAACTCAGAACTATGGCATCCTGATATGACCTGAGCAAGAAACAAATCAAAGAGAAGAAATGCTTCCAACATTTCCATTTAAAAAGCCAGTATCTGTATGTAGCTGCTTCAATATGACTTTAAGCAGGGAAAGAGCCAAGAAAGAACATCCACAATCATGTGACTGAAAGCCTTGTTCCCTTTTTAGTATGGGACTTGCTTTTTTTCTAACCTCTTTCTTGTGGACACCTGGCTTTAAATAGAGGAAAATGTCACTATTATGCATTCATCTGCCTGATTATTATACCTTGTTTGTAGAAGCATGGATTAATGATGCCTCCCTATTCAGAATTTCTCCTTGTAAAGATCACTATGTACATTATGTTGTATCTTTTCCATTTAATTCATTTGTAAATGGTCATTTGCTCCACAAAACTTAAAACAACACTGCCACTGAAATAAAAAAGGACCCTACTGTATTACTAAACATGAACTTACACCATTTTCTTCAGTAAGGTTACTCAAAATTATATTTAAACTACTGCGAAGCTTAGATAAGCTAGGAAGCTTATCTCAAATTTATGTTCCGTCATGAAGTTGCTGGTGTCCTTCAAGAACTTAACTGGTTGTGCAAGATTACTATGAAGCCTTATGTTCTTTAAAAAAAAATCAGGGGGGTAGGAACTGGTTGAGTATTAAGGAAGGTATTTGTGGTCATAGTGAAATTGATGTTACCATATTGCCTACCCATGTATTGCCTGTAGGACTTATTTAAAGAACGAATGCTAGTTAGTCTTCTATGTCAGCCTGTTTTTAAACTGAAAACCTCGTAGTTGTACATCTATTATTTTAAAGGTATCCCCTACAACTCTTTTAACTTATTGAAGAATTCTACAAAACCTGAAATCTTTATGAATTATATTGTTTTATTTAGATTCCTAGTATGATTTGATTGCTTATTTAGTATCCTATGACTATCACCAAGTATTGTATCTTATTGTTCTTGATGAATGTATTTTTATGTACACTGAGAGCTTATGCGCCCAAGACAAATTCCCTACGTGTCCAATCACATTTGGAATAAAGAATTCTAGTCTAGTCTAATCTAGTCTATTATCTCACCATTTCTTTCATGTCTCCTTTTTTAGTTTCCATAAATATATTGTCCTTTAATTTCAAAGAAGGATGATTTTCCCTCATAGGCAAATATGGTCGTTTTACCTTTTTTTTCTCTACATGTTTTTGTCACCCTGTATAATTTGTACATTGACAATTAAAAATGCCTCTGCATGCAAACAAGTACCTTCATCTGAAACAATTTGTCACAAGCAGGTGCTACACAAGTACGTTTTCATATTTAAAATTGCCATAGTTCCATAAATCTATATTAAAAGCCATGGAAGAAGGAGGTTAAAAGCAATAGCCCTTAGATTTACTTCACAGTGCTTTAAAGCCCTCTCTAAGCAGTTTACAAAGTCAGCATATTGCCCACAATAATCTGGGTTCTCACTTCAGATGATGGAAGGCTGAGTCAACCTTGAGCAGGTGAGAATTGAACTGCAGACAGTCAGCAGAAGTAGTCTACAGTACTGCATTCTAACCATTGTGCCACTATGGCTCATATAGTCAAATACCTGAGAAGAATTGGTTACAGCTTGTCTGCCTTGGCCAATTAGCTATATAGGGCAAATAATGATTAAAGATAGGTATGTGCAATGATATAGAAAACAAGAATTACAACAATTCATGGTTTCCTTGAAGCAATGCAACACTTTATATTCTGGAAAAAAAAAGTTCTTAAAGATTAAAGTATTGCCACAAACCAAACATACTTTGGTGGTTCTGAAAAATAAGTGACAGAAGGTCTTTTAAACATGTTTTTAGAACATGCACATCAAAGAGCTGCTCCTGCTGAGAAAACACAGGTAATGAACTTTCTGATTTGAGTTAATTACCAAAAGAGAAGATAAAATGATGTACTGATTGAAATAGTAAGACTGTTGTTGATCTCGAGTCAATCTTCGGCAAATTCATGCCCATATTGAAAAAAAATAATTATAAGCCTGGGGTGCTGTAAGCTAAAATGTCCTTTTTTGCAACAGACTTTTAACTACGAAGAGATTTGGAAAATGAGTTTAAATGGCTAAACTATTTCATCTGGCAATCCAGCCACAGAATTTACCAACATTATAAATGCAAGCTGAATAAATATACAAAGATAGATTTTGATTTCAACTTGTGAAAAACTAGCCTAGTTTTATCATTATTCTTTTCTGTTATTGTGGGATAAGTATTACAGACCAGATTGTAGTGCACACATTATTTATCAGTTTCCTCCTCAGTGATAATGTGCAGAGATCACTCTTTATAGATGGCAATGCAGATAAGCAAGCAAATGGCCCTGCCATCAGGTGCAGTGTGGCCTTTTGTAATTGACAGGTGGAAATTTTGTCAATGCACAGATTTTCTAAGTTCCAATGAAAATGTATTTGATATGACACCCAGTATGCTAATAACCACTAGAACCACTGCAGATGGTTTATGCCATACTTTTAATCTCTATTTTTCAGATCTTGATACTTTCTGATCATCTCCAATTCTTTGTCTTCTGTTCTGTATTTAGAAATTCCAAAATATTTTAACCTGTTCATTTTCAATTACTTTCCATCTATACTATGTGTTCCCATCATTTCTGTTTTTATTACTGGAACATGATAATTTTTACAGATGTTCCAGTGAATCATTTTTGCGACCATGTTATATTGGCTGTTTATAATCAATTTGTCAATCTTCCTGGACAACTATATACGTTCTTCTGCTTTTTTTTTGTACATCTGCACTTTGGATTATGATTTTTCAATTCTGGCATTAATTACATTAGTTCAAACAGCTTGTTCTTGTGCAGCCAAAATCAAGCTTTCCATTTCCTTTTTTAATGTTCCAGCAATTGCAAGTCGTTGCCAGGCTTTATCTTTACTCATTTTCCTCTCAATATTTTGTAGAAATTGGCCATGTCCATTTCTTCTGTTTGTGTTGTTATCACATTATTCCAATGCTTTCTTGTTGTTTCCTGTACATTTAGAAAGTTTCAGTTTCTTGGCTGTCTTTTACATAATCAGCCAGTGCATGTTTTTCTTCTTTGATAGTTTGTTTGATCTCTACCTCCATTTCTTCCGAGCAAGTATAATTTATCAATATGGTGATAAAATGCATAATGAATAGTTATTTGTTTGTTGTTGTTGTTGTTATTTGTCCAACCTGTCCAGTTCAGCTTGTATCTAGCTAATAATTTCAGCAGTATATTATATCACAGGTACGGTCCAAACATTTGTGGCTTTGATGGCGCTTACACTATTCAATTTTGTCTTTAGTAATTTTCTCACTCTTTGGATGTATACTTTACTAACCACCTTTTCAATTTGTCCATGTTATCCAAGTATAAAATGCCCATTAACTTGTTATTCACAGGTAACATAACCAACTCCTGGCTTATGGGATCTTCCATTGAAGCTTTCAGTGATGATGTTAAGTAGAACATCTGATTAAGGAACAAGTTGGAACTACAAGTATAAAAAATAAACTACAAGTAAAACCTCAGTCTGCATATGCATCAAGATCTAGACCAGGGGTGTCCAACCTTTGCTGGCTGAGGAATTCTGGGAGTTGAAGTCCACAAGTCTTAAAGTTGCCACGGTTGGACACCCCTGATCTAGACTTTGCTGTAGTGGTATGCATGTAGAATAGTACAACATTTGGGAAACGTGTTGTTTTTCTTTGTTCCTTCCCTCTCAACATTGTTTCTAATGTATGGTTCCTTAATAGCTTCTGGAGTGATCTGGGCATATTTCACTTTTTTAAAAAAATAATCCTGGGAATAAAGCTGGTGTTGTTTCCCCTTTCTCTTTCTGCAGCAGTATTACCATTTAGAGGAGCATGCAGTGTATTTTCATACGCAGTTGGAAGATACTAAATCAGAATGGAGGGAGAGTATTATGACCTTCATCACTTTCTCAGTGTTTGTGTTTTATAATTGTGTTCCCCATAAGAAGCTTTTTCTACTTTTGTCAGCATTAAGAGAAACTGTAGTTATCTGTAGGCTATCTATTCCCATGGTGAGCAGTAATAGAAATCAGGAATCACACAGTGTTGTAGAATCACCTGAAGGTTTAATTTTGCCTGGTCTTTTTACTCGAATTTAAAATGTACTGTATCATATTGCATTATCTCCCCCCACTCCTCCTGCTAAGATTTCATTGTTTGCCTCACAGCATTTAAACTGCTTATATCTACCAGCAATTACAAATATAACTAGATATCTTGGGAATGTTGACAAGGACAAGAACTGTTCAAAGTCTGAGCACAGCACGGGTGGCACTGTCCCCAAACTGCGAATGTTGTGCAGTGACTTTAAGTTATCCTAGAGTCTACTGTACAATCTTAAGGTGGTTGCTTTTAGCCTGATTAAGGAACATAGAGAAAGAGTAACTAGGTTATTTAAAGCCTTAAATATGACACAGTTGAACAAGCAATTGTTGAAAAAACATCTCAGCAAAAGAGAGTCTACCCCTTTCTGGATTTCCCTCTCCAAAGGGAACATGGTAGGAAATGGTGAATGAACTCTCAGATTTTTGGCTTCTTTTGCACTAATCGGGCAGACTAAAGTAAATGCTACCATTTCACAGGCTTAGCCAACATATGTCATGTGCTAGTACTACATATGGTAAGAAAATTGGTATGAGAATGAAGGCTGGGTCACTTGGATTTCGCATACTCAGCCACATGTTAAGCATGTGCCAATCTATGCTTTTAAAAATGCAAAGAAAAAAATAATATTGATGATAGGATTTAGATTTGTGCCTCCAGAATTCGGTGGAAGTCAGAGTCCATGTATATTTATTAACTGGCCCAGAAATTGAGTGATAATATCAACATCTAAAACTGAGTTTGTATATTATATACACCTATCAGCTTAAACTGTTTAGCCATCCTTGGATTTTGAGATGAACATCAAAACGAATGTTTAGCTTATGAGGCTTTGGAAGGCAATGTAGATATTCAAGACAAAGCTGATATTTTATCATCTTTATTTGAATAAGCTGAAAGAACAAGTTTCACCTTGGAATGTATAACTTGGGTAATTGCCTCTCATCTCTGTAGAAGCTAGATGGGAATATTGCTTGGTGAATGCTGCTGGTTCATTCACATGAAAATGCTGATGGATTCATTTGCATGAACCAACTAAACAGATTGAACCCTTCACTGCAGATTTTTCTCTGCAATGAGGTAGATGATAGAGATAGGAAAACCTTTGCTTGATCTGCATATCTATGATACCAATCAAATGCTTCCTGGATTAATACACAGATTTAAAATTTATCTTGGCACCCCATACGTCTCTTATTATTTGAAATGCAGATTCCTCAGCAGATGGGAATGAAGCCCCCACTCCACCCCTGTACGTAGCTTCAGAACGATAAAACTATAACTGCCAACACTGTGCATCAAACAATGAGTTATAGTAATGCAATTTCCATATTGAGAAATAAACTACCTATTAAAATATATGTATTCTCTGTGGTAAGCAAAATACAGTTGCTTTAGGTAAAGGAAAATACTTGCACTGTAAAACAAAGAGAGAAAGCTAGTTTGGTGTTGTAATTAAGGCAGCAGGCTAGAAATGGTGTGACTGTGACTTCTAGTCTTGCCATAGGTGTTATGTCCTGAGAACTCTAGGAGTTCTCACTCAGGTCCATTCACT
>NW_020769345.1:5425537-5446302 GCF_900518735.1 Pseudonaja textilis | reverse complement strand
TGTTGCACTCATGCTCTGGTTCAGCCTCTCTTTTCCCAAACTTAACAATAGGCATGAACTTAGCATGAACTTAGCTGAGTGGCCTTGGACTCTCTCTCAGCCCTAAGAAGCTCACAAGGGCAAATCACTTCCAAAAACCTTTGCAAAGAAAATTTCAGGAACTAATCCAGGGGGTCTCCAGGAGTCAAAAATTACTCATAGCCTCACTCTTCCCACTGTTTATGGTCACATTTTTCAGTTTTCAAAATTGAAAAAGAAATGGGGAAAATTCTACTCCTCTCCCTTTATAAAACAATCTCTCTCTCTCTCTCCCTCTCTGCTTCTCTCCCTCACTTTACAGGAGAAAAATCACAATTTTATGCATCTTTTTATTTCCTTTCTCATTTGAAGCCTGGTGCACAAATTGGCATGAGCTGGCTTATGAGAGCATCTACACAGGCACAGGGTGTTTAAAGAAATACTGATTTGTTGGTCCTTGAAAGATTGCAAACCATCTGGGATAGTCTTTGAACTGAAACTTTTTTATGGACTGCTAGTTCTGATTTTAAATGAATTTTTTAAAATGATTATTGTATTGTTATTCCAATGATTTCATGCTAGCTTTAAAACATCTCATTGATAAAATATGTTCTAGTTAGTACAAATACTAAAAATTGACCTATGAAGTTTTTAGAACTGATGTAATGCTTAGCCGAGTATATACACAAGAGATGGATTGTACTGTAATATGTTATTATACATCTGAATGGGGTATTGAGATTTCACATCTTTTCACATCTTAATGAGGTAGTGACTTCCTGTTTATTTGTGGTTCAGATGGCCCAGGGAAAGAAACTGTTTGTTAGTCTAGTGGTGTGGGATTTTATTGACCTAAAATGCCGTCCAGACAGCAGCAGGTCAAAAAGATAATTGCCAGGGTATGAGGGGTCTTCTATAATGGCCTTGATTCTGCTTTGGCAGAGGGACCTGGCTAAGTCTTCCAGGGAGGGCAGAGGACAACCAATGATCTTTTGAGCTGTGTTTATCACCCTCTGTACAGTTTTCCTCTCCTCAACTATGGAGCCTGCATACCATACACCCAGACAATATGTCAGAGTGCTCTCCACAGAGGCTTTATAGAAAGCCAGCAACAGCTTCTTATCCAGGTTGTTCTTCCTGAGAACCCACAGGAAGTGCAGCCACTGCTGAGCTTTCTTCACTATGGCTTTGGTGTTAGGGGACCAGGAGATATCAGCTGAAATATGGATGCCAAGGAATCTGATAGTAGGGACAGTTTCCACTCATTCTCCGTTGATGATGAGTGGGGCATGGTCCTGTCCATGTTTCCTGAAGTCCATAATCAGTTCTTTGGTTTTATGGACATTCAGTGACAGTTTGTTCTGTGAACACCAGATAGACAGGTTCTCTACTTCTGCGCTATATGCCGTCTCATCCTCTCCAGAGATGAGACCAATCATGGTCGTGTCATCCGCAAACTTTATGATGGTGTTTGTTGCGTGGCTTGGTGAGCAGTCAAAGGTGTACAAGGCATATAGCAGGGGGCTCAAGACACAACCCTGGGCTGAACCAATACTGAGTGTAATAGTGGAAGAAAGATGGGGGCCAAGTCTAACAAACTGTGGTCTGTTTGTCAAAAAGTTCTTAATCCAGGAGCACGTGGGGGTGGGGACCTGCAGATTATACAGTTTGGTTACTAGTATATCTGGGATGATAGTGTTAAACGCAGAGCTGTAGTCCACAAAGAGCAACCTCACATAGCTCTGTTTGTTCTCCAGATGACTCAGCAGTTTATGAAGTGTGATGGCCACAGCATCCTCTGTAGATCAGTTTGCTCTATAAGCAAACTGATGTTGATCAAAGGAGGGTGGGAGGCAGTCTCTGATGTGCTGTGAAACTAGTCGCTCAAAAACCTTCATAATGGAGCTTGTTAACACTATGGGCCTATAGTCATTGAGAGTGTTTATATTTGTTTTTTGGGGAATGGGGATGATGGTTGAAGCCTTCAGGCATTGTGGGAGGATGGCATGTGTTAAAGATAGATTGAACAGCTCTGTAAGTATTTCTTCCAACTGGTCAGCACGCGCTTTAACTACTGCACCAGGAATGCCATCAGGCCCAGCAGCTTTCCTGGGATTTACTGCTCTCAGTGTTTTTCTCACCTCATGCACAAAATACAGAAATTGTTCACCTAAATTATACTATGAGTTAATAGAATTAAGTGATGGAATTCCAGTGTAATTCCCATTTAATTAATTCATAGAATTCATTTAATAAAATTCCCACTACTCTATTAATCATGTCAGTTATTAGTAGAATTGAACTGTGTTGGGGGACAAATGGTTTGAAAGACTATTTAAGTCATGACTGTTCTGAAGAGAACGACAAAAAGAAATTCTAATAATTTTATTTACACAGCTTGTGTTTAGAATGTTCTTAACATTTTACAAGTTCTCAATAATTCTCACAACTGCACCAAAGCAGAGAGAGAGAGAGAGAGCGAGAGAGAGAGAGAGAGAGAGAAAGAGAAGCATTATTTATTCCTACATTAATTTTCAGACATCAGCAGAATTTAGAAAATAACACAATGAATAATGCCATTGATGAAATATTAATGTTCAGGAACAGATTCTAGTTCATTTTAGCTATTGTATAACACAATTTCTTGGAACAAAATTACTGGAGAGAGATAAGGTACAAATTAATAAAACTGAAGCATTTATGTAAATTTTTTGATCTACAAATGCCCATAACAGACCCAGTAATGCAATAACCCACCTATCACAGAGATACAGTGTAGAACTCAACTGATTGATTTTCACTAAGAACCTCACAATAAAGAGGACTAATCAAGAACTCCCAACATGCATAATATGTCACATAAAGTAATATAGGATTTACAACACTATGACCAAGTTAATTTACAACATTAAATCATAATATACCTTCCTTGGTTTTATACATGATGTCTAAATTCTTAGCATTATATGTGAATTGGGCCACTGTTGCTAGTTTAAGAAACAAGATTTAAATCAACCAGCTTAATATTATCTATAAAAATTACCAAATCTATAGTGCAGTGCACTTTGAAGCATGTATATATTGATTATACAAATTTATCAGCTTTTTGATAAACATGATGTGTTATTTTACATCTTGTTTCCATAGTCATAAACTTTAGACAAATCTGTTTAAAATTTCAGTCCTCATTCTCAATGCTATTGCTATAGAAACATATGTTTCTATGTCGATAGATCATATAAAATGAAACATTACAATGGCACCTCTAATTGTATTTATACGGCTGGAATCCTTCTGAAGATGGAAAACTAAAATTAGGTAGAGAAGGCTATTCTGCCTAGAAACAGCTGTTAATACCTTAACCATTTATTCAAAAGATTTAGACTTACCCAGATGACGTCCTCCTGTCTGTACTGCTTCCAGTTGCGACCTGTATCACTGAACATTAGACTGTAGCTTGTGGTCCAGTCAGAGCTTCCATATCTTCCCTGAGTAGCAATGCCTGTAACCTCTACTCTGTCTCCCAAATCAACTTGCAGCCATTGTTCCTTACTGGAATCCAAAGGGGACCAGCCACCAGCTCCTAAAAGAAAAGATAAACCAGAATGATTCTTTTTATGAGTGTTACATCTCCACTAAAATGTTCTGCAGAATGTACTGTTAGCCAAAAAGTTATTTCCTTCAGGATTGCACATTTTTCCTGATTTCCATTATTCAGAAACATATCCTCATGTATCAGAGGTGGTATTCAGCAAGTTCTGACCAGTTCTGGAGAACCGGTAGTGGAAATTTTGAGTAGTTCTGAGAACTGGCAAATACCACCTCTGACTGGCCATGCCCCCATCTATTCTCTGCCTCCTGAGTCCCAGCTGATCGGCTGGGTCTTCTTTTGCTGCCCTGCACAGGAGAATGGAGCTGGAAAGCAGGTTAGTGGGGCGGGGAGGGAATGGAATGGAAATTTTACAGTATCCTTCAACTGCAATGCCCACCAAGCCATGCCACATCCACCAAGCCATGCCCACAGAACTGGTAGTAAAAAAATTTGAATCCCAGCATTGCTCATGTAGTCCATGGAGGCTTATCAAAAAAGGCCCATTCTAAATTCATCATTGCTTCCCACCTTGTTTCTATAGATACATCCAGTCCCAAGTAGTGATTTATGACTGATGTTTGGGCATGTGCAGTCTGTGTATGTTAATTCTCTTAATTCTGTTTTTTTTTTTCTTGTTGATCTCATAAGTGCTGAGAAATCTTGTTTACCAGATATGGACAGCTAGATTCTGTTTAGAATTTAGAAGCCAAACTGTTTCTATTATTGTTAAAGGGAGGTTTAAGAACTCAGATATAAGAACAAAGATGTAGCCAAGAACTAACTGTAGAACAAATCACAAATTCTTCATACACAAATTTCAAATTAAACTAAAGTGGAAGGGAAAAAAGCCAGTTAGCTTCTGCAACATGAACTTGGTCATATACCAACATTTTCAAAGAGATCAACAGGAATCATTTTGAAAGTTCTGAACCTCATTAAAGGAGGAAGTGTGGGATTAATTTAAATAAATTGTTAAGGATGAATGTGAAAGCAGACTACAGGAGATCAAGAAACAGAAGGAAGCTAACTGGATATCAGAAAAAAAGATGAATAATTGTCAAAAAGAAGAGAGGCGTCAAAGTCACAACTGTTAAAGACCACAGGAAGCAACTCAATTTCAGAGAATTGTTAAAAGAGACAAAAACCAGTATTACAACAACATCTATAAAGACATCAAAGATAAAAATAGATATGGAAAAATAATAAAAGTCTTTCAATCCAAATGATATCAGAAATCAGGAGATTCCAAGCTCAAATTGGTATGCTAATGTATGCCAATGGACAGATATCATAGGAGGGGAGCCATGTTAATGTATAGCAGGGGTGTCAAACTCGATTTCATTGAGGGCTGCATTAGTATTGTGTTTGACCTCAGGGGGCCAGGATGGGCATGGCCAGGGTGTGTTGGCCAGCTTGTTGGGGATGCCTGTGATGGCCCAAGCACTCTGTCAGTGAAAACAGGCTCCTGAGCTCTGTTTTCAGCTGCCACAGCCTCCTGCAACCCTCTGCCAGTGAAAACAGAGCTCAAGAGGGCAGTCTTCCCAAACTCTAGTTTCAATGGCAGAGGGTTGCAGGAGGCTGTGGCAGCCGGGAATGGAGCTCAGGAGCCCATTTTCGTTGGCAGAAGCACCACAGGCTGGTCCTTCGCTGTTTCCAGGGTGGCCCTGTGGGCCAGATAGAGGAACCCCATAGGCTGGATCTGGGCCCCAGGCTTTGAATTTAACACCCCTGATCTATAGCTTTAACTCTGGTCTGTGACTATAACAAAAGATTGATTGATTAGTCTACAACATCAAAAATAAATAAATAGTAATCTGGTAGCATCTTTTCTGACTGATATATTTTAGTGAAGGGAATAGGCTTTTATTTCAACATAGGAACAGATAGCAGTAAATGAGAGAAAGTAGGTTAAAATGGCAGAGGAGCAGCCTCTCAGAAGAAAGCCTTCTAGAAGCAGCCCAGCTATGAGCGGAAGCTGAGGACGCAATTACAGGAGAAGCTGAGAGGCCTGAACAAATAAAGGAAATGAAACTTCCCACAGTTTTGGAAGGTGAGCTTCCATCCCAGCTTAAAAAGGGAGGAAGGGCCCTGAGTAAGCTGACAAGAGTGGAATGGATGTGGTACTGGGAACCAGGCAGAGCACCAAAGCTCCTGGTGGGATCCCTGGGGAGATCCATAGAACAGCTGAGGGAGGAATTTGACCAAGCTGCCATTGGAGAGGAGGGCCTGTCAGGCCACCCAAAACAGAGGGGACCTCCCACAGAGCCTTCTGACATGAGGAGAAGCAGGCAAGATTACAGCCCTTCTCCTCTACCCAGCAGAAGAAGGAAGAGCCCACAAGGGCAACCAGTGCCTCCCTCATGCAACAGGTATCTCCTCCTTCCTCCTTTTGCATGAACTAGAGCCAGCCACTTGAGGTGGGTCGGCCACCTCAAGCACAAATTTACAGAGGGCAACAGGAAGAGGGCAGAGCAGAGCTCTATGAACCGCCCCGGTTCAGGGGGAAATTTGATGGGGACCCAGACCAGCTAGCTCTATTCCTTGACTCAGCTGAGATCCACCTAGAATGTTATGGATACCTCTACCCCTCCCCTAGAGACATGGTGAATGCCATTTCTGAGGGGCTGGAGGGAGAAGCAAGAGAATGGCTAGCAACCCTCCATAAGAGAAGGGCCCCCTCAACTGCATGATGCAGATGACTTCCTACGACTGCTAGAGGCCAAATTTGAGGAGGCAGAGGATGACCCATATGCAGAAGATGAACTCAGCAACCTAAAGCAAGGAGGGTGACCCATCAAGGAACACATCATGAATTCAGGAGAATCAGTGGGAGGCTACCCTTTTGCCTGAATGGATGCTGGTTCGTTTTTTCAGAACCAGCCTGGACCAGCAAATTAGCAAAGTAACTGCCTATTGTGACATCCCCAACAGACTCTGAGTGGCTCTGAATAGCCATAAAAGTCGATGGGGCATTAGGCACTAGCAATGTGAGGAAGCCACCGGGGACCAGAGACAGAGGGCAACCAAACCAGAGACCACTAAACTAAGGGGATGGCACACCACGATCTGCCCCAAGACCAACCCTCTCATGAAGCCCAATTAAATGCTACCGATGTGGAGGAGTAGGGCACATAGCAGCAGTGTGCGCAATCCCAGATTCGAGACCAAGGCTGAAACCACCACCCAGGGCGTGACCTGAACGAGGCCCCAGACATGCCACCAATGCATCCCAGAGGGTTCTTCAGGCTGCAGAGGTCCCTCTCCAGCCAGCTGAAGATGGAAGAACTCCAGACAATGACAACCAGTCACTGGATCCTTACGACAGCGAGGACAAGGGTGAAGACGACCCAATGGTGAGTGGACTGATTCTCCCTTTTGTTTTCCCAATATGGCTTATGGCCCCAAGCACAGGGAATAAGAGACTTTTCCAAGCCTTAATAGATTCAGGCTGCACCAGATGCCTGATCAATCTGACCACGGTCCTAAAACTGGGGATTAGAGTGAAAAAGCTAACCCACCCCATCCAGTTCAAACAAGTAGATGGCTCCCTACTGGGAGGAGTCTATGCCACTCACTTAACTGAACCAGTGAGACTAGAGCTAGCAGAATACTGGGAGACAATTCAATTAATAGTAGCTCCCAAAATGACAGATGCAGTCATACTGAGACTTTCCTGGTGAGGCCCGACCATCTGGTGGCAAGAGGGCAGCCACAGGTTGAGGATAGCAAAGGGACCCCAAATCCTTTCTCACCATCAAATGGAGGCACCACCCATGCAAGGAACCCCTTCTGAGAGTTCACCAGAACCCCAGAGGTCGGACAGATCCCCAGAGAATATCAAGACCTCGCTGAAGTATTCAGCGAGACTGGGTGTGACATCCTACACCCCCGCACACCGTGGAACAGACTGCACCATAGAAATCATCCCTGGGGCAAAATTACCAAAGTCCAAAATGTATGCAATGACACCCCATGAAATGCAAGAAATGTGCAAATATATAGACAAAAACTTAAAAAGGGGTTTCATCGAACCAACTATGCCACGGGTCGCAGCCCCAGTCCCCCAGATGGGATTATGAGACTATACATTGACTTTAGATCAATCAATGGACTCTGTGTACGCAACCTATATCACCTCCCGCTCATGAAGGACATACTATCCCATCTGGCCAAAGGGAAGGTCTTCACCAAATTAGACTTCAGAGAAGCATACTATTGAGTTTGCATCAGAGAGGGAGACAAATGGAAAACAGCATTCAACTGCCCCCTAGGGAGCTTTCAATTAAAAGTCATGCCTTTCGGACTACAGGGTGCCCCAGCGATGTTCATACAATTAATTAACGAGGTGCTACATGAACATCTTTATAAGGGGGTCCTTCTCTACTTGGACAACATTTCTCATCTACACTGAGATGATGGACGACCATGTACCCCTAGTGCACCAAGTACTGAAAAAACTTCTAGCAGCAAATCTGTATGTCAAGCTCTTGAAATGTGAATTTCACCACACACAGTTGGACTACCTGCGATACCAGGTCTCAAATAAAGGCATAGAGATGGACCCAGCCAAAGTACAAGCCATCCTCAGTTGGCAAGCCCCTTGCACCCACAGACAGCTACAAAACTTTTTGGGGTTTGCAAACTTTAACCTTAACCTTAACCTTAGACTATCTACTATTGACCTAATCCCTTTCCTAAGAGGTCTGTGGGGGGCATGCATAAGCGCACCAATGTGCCTACCGTCCCTGTCCTACTGTTTCTTTTATTTATTTATTTTTATTTTTTATTTTTCTTATATATATCCATGTATTCATAACAATGTTTTTACTTATACCTTGTAAGCAATTGACAAACCAAGTAAATAAATAAAAAATAAAAATAAAACTTCTACCAGCAATTCATCCCCTCCTTTGCAAGGATTGCCAAACCCATGATGGACCTTCTAAAGACAGGGAGCGCATAAATGAAACCCCACCCAGGACAACTCCTACAGTGGGACCTAACCTGCCAAAAATCTTTTGAAATGCTGAAATAACTGTTTGCAAAAGAACCGTTGCTGAAGCACCCTGACCCCAAACAACCCTTCATTGTTCAAGCAAACGCCAGCAACGTGGCAGTGGGAGCAGTGTTACTCCAAAGAAATGACCAAGGAAACCTACAGCCCTGCACCTACATCTCCCATAAATTCACAGATATAGAAAGGCTATGGGCCACATGGAAGAAAGAGGCTTTTGCAATATGATGGGCACTGTGGACCTGGAATCACCTGCTGGAATGGGGCCATAAGCCGTTCAAAGTTTGGACTGACCATAAAAATCTGGAAAGCCTTAGGACCCCGTGAAAATTATCACCTAAACAAGTCCGCTGGTCCCAAAACTTCAACCGATTCAACTTTGTGCTAAAACACATCCCGGGGTAAAAAACTTTCTGGTTGACACCCACTCTTGCATGCCTCAGTATAAATGTGAAAGAGAGAAGATTATAAATGCCATCATTCCCCCTATCCAAATGGCTGCCCAAGTAACCAATAGACAATGATGACACGACCAACAAGACCAACCCACAGATAATTTAGCCCAAAATTAAAAAACTGAACTGCTAGCAGACTGTTGGTTCCAGGACAATCAACACATCTTAATGAAAAAAGATGACCTAGCATGGAAAGAAACAAAACTCTATGTCCCAGAATCCCTATGTACTCTAGTCCTTCATAGGAGCCATGATGCCAAACTGGCAGGCAACTTTGGGCTCTTAAAGACTTTACACTTAGCTCAGAGACAATTCTGGTGGACTGTCATAAAGAAAGATGTGGACAGTTATGTGAAGAGTTGCACCATTTGCACCGCAATGAAAAAATGACTAGGAAAACCCCCCGGACTGCTCCAGGCAGTTGCGGAACCAATGAGGCCATGGGAGGAGATCACAATGGATTTCATAGTAGAATTACCAAAAAGTGGAGGAAACACAGTGATCTGGACTGTAATAGACTTATTTTCCAAACAGGCGTATTTCATACCATGCAGCGGGCTACCCTTAGCCCACCAGTTAGCCAGGCTATTTTTGAAACATATCTACCACCTGTATGGAGTGTCATGAAGAATTATCACAGACAGAGGAGTCCAGTTCACGGTTAAATTTTGGAGGGGGTTCCTGCGGACTATTGGGTCACCCCAGGGTCTTAGCTCAGCTTTTCATCCAAGCACCAGTGGGGGGTGGGGGACAGAGAGATTGAATGCCATGGTAGAGCAGTAGCTGAGATGCTACATGAATTATCAGCAATCCAATTGGGTGGACCTGCTGCCTTTTGCAGAGGTCATGTACAATAATGCTGTTCACAGTAGCACAGGACTAACCCCTTCAAAGTAGTGAGCAACATGGACTTCGTCCCAATGCCTGAATATCTAAGGGATCCCCCCTCCTCAGTAAGCCTGACCAATTGGATGTCAGTACTGAAAGCAACTTGGGAAAATATAAAAAGGCACTGGCAAAAGCTACAAAAAACAGGCAGAGAAACCCCAGGCCCTGCAAAGGACATTCCAGGTGGGGGAGAAGGTCTACCTATCCACCAAGTACTTGAGGTTAAGGCTCCTTAGTAAGAAGTTGGGGCCAAAGTTCATGGGACCATTCCCCATAGTAAAGGTCATCAACCCAGTCATGGTGCAACTGAAGTTGCCCTGACTATTAGGGAAAATACATCTGGTATTCCATAGTAGCCTCTTAAAACCTGTGGTGGGATCAACCCTGAGGTCACCACCTTATGAACCCCCAGACCCCATGGTCATAGGGTGCCATACCCATTAGGAGGTGCAGCGAATCCTTGATTCAAAGTGCCACAGGAGACAACTCCAATATTTAATCAAGTGGAAGGGCTACCCTTTATCAGAGGCATCTTGGGTAAAGAATAGGAACATCCAAGTTGATCACCTTGTGACAAGGTTCCATGCAGAAAACCCAACCAAACCTGGGGGGGGGGGGGCGTTCACAACCCTAAGTTCTAATTCTGTAATAAATTTATTTTCTTTTTGTGTTGTACAGTCACCTTCAGGAAGTGAGGGGAGCTGAATGTCACTAAAAAGATACTTCTTTGGTCTTTTTAGCTGCCAGAAAAAAAGGGAGTGGGGGAAAATAAGGCATTCTTGAAATGCCTAGATAATTACCCCAGCGGCCCAAAGTTGTCAGAGCATAAGAAGGTTATTGGAGAGCATGATGGATGACTCTTGGAGATGGATGTGTCACATTGGGGAAGTCACATCCAAGGCTGGGGGGAAAACCAGGGTCAAGGGGGAAATTATGATATCATTTAGTATCAGCTGCAACCACCTTACGCCAACATGGCCACTCTTAATAAATCAATTTACTTTTCTCTGAGATGTGGCTAGAGACTTTTTATTTGAATGAGGGTGGATTTGTTGGAGCCCTGACGTTTGGCTTTATTGTTCTGTTAAATTCTCCGTGTTCATTGTCTGCAATAGTTTCAAATCTCCCATAAAACTACAGTACTTATTTACAATATAAAAATGCCAACATCATATTCCTTTCCTTAGGAAAATAGAGGCAAGACACAAAGATATATATTCTGCCTGAAATTCATGTTCAATGCTCACCACGTTGGATGTTTTATGTGGTCTGAGATTTGTCCATTTTTAATTATGATATGCCTTCTTATTTGAAATATAAACATAAAACGCACAAGTGGTGGGATTCTACCAATTCAGACCAGTTCGGATGAACTGGATGTTAAATTTACATCTGATTCGCCGAACCGGTAGTTGGACCAAGTGGCTGGCTTCGCCCACTCTACCCCGCCCCTCCCTAGAGTCTCCACAGAGCCCATTTTGGATTCAGGTAAGTGCAGGGTTCACACAGAAGCTCCAGGAGGGCAAAACAACAGGCTGAACTAGAAGTTCTGGAAATCTGGAAATGGGTGTGTTTCTGGCTTCTGGAGGCCATCCAGAGCCCAGGGAGTCTATTTTCACCCTCCCAGAGGCCCAAGGAAAGGCTCCAGACTCTGGGGAAGGTGAAAAACAGCTGAATCTGAAGTTCCAGAAGTCTGGAAATGGGCCTGTTTATGGCTTCCTGGAGCTCAGGAGAGGCCATTTTCGCCCTCCTGGAGGCCCAAGGGAAACCTATGGACTCTGGAGAAGGTGAAAAACAGCCCTCTTGGAAGTTCTGGTAGGCCACACCCACCATGGCTACACCCACCCAGCAACTGGGCAATGAACTGGTTGCTGTGATTTTTGAATCCCATCCCTGAAATCCACTTTACTTTGAGACAAAGATACAGTGTTTGACTTTTAGGATGCACAAAGAAATGCAAATAAGACTTGCAGACACAGCAGTAGGTGTTAAAAATCATTTTAAGAGAAATTGGTGTGATGGAACTAGTAAAAGTGTGAATAAATATATATCTTTATGCAATGCTTTAGTGTTATGAATCCTTAGTTTAAGTTGTAACTATAATCCATATCTGAATAAATGTTCCTCTCTAAGAACTGTCTTCCGTAGACATATATTGAAATTTTAATAACCCCAACTAATGATGATAATTTAGCAGACAAGTATGTGCACTGGAGTGAAATACAGGTTTTTTTCTGATTTGGATTCAAATATTGTTCGGTCCATGTCAAAGTTCAGGTGCATTTGAAGAATTAGTGAAAACCTCTGAGAAAATTTTGGAGAAGTTAAATGAATTTCATTAAGATTAGGAAAATCCCATCAAGGGATTTCTTATATTCCTAGAAGCCGTTATGTTCCAATAACCCAATAGAATTAGAAATGATATTTTAATTAAAATGCCAAACAATATTTGAAATGTCTTCTTGAAATATCATCCACTATATTCTCCTAATTTTTAATGTCATACAGCCATGTTGTCTAGTGATTTCCTATTACTTTCAGAATGCCTTAAATTGAATAGAGAAAAGAGAGCTAAATTTAAAATATATCTGTGGAAGCTGAGATGGAAGGAAAACAGCAGACATAATAATGAAAATAGATTTTCTGTGAATATATTTCTCACTCACATGCCAGTACCCAGATGCGCACACGCCCCCTGCGCATGCGCGCACGATCTCCCCCTCCACCCCCTTACCTGCACTGCACATGCATGTGCACCTCCCAGCTGATTTGGGGGGCCTTTTCAGCTTCCCAGAGACTCAAGGGAAGCCTCTGCAGCCTTTGGACCTTTTCATCACTTCCGGTATTTCCAGAAATACAGGAAGTGATGAAACTTGCCTGTTTTTCAGCCTCCAAAGGCTGCAGAGGCTTCCCTTGAGTGTCTGGGAGACCAACAAAGGCCCCAAAATCAGCTGGGAGGCACACGCATATGCAGTGAGTTAAGTTTGTCTGGGGCTCACATGCCTGCACAAATGGCTCTGCGTGCCACCTGTGGCATGCGTGCCAATAGGTTCGCCATCACGGGACTAAACAGACTTTTTGTTTAAAAAAAACACAGAAAGATGTTGAGACATTGGGAAAAGTGCAAAGAAGACCAACTAGGATGACTAAAGGCCTGGAGGCTAAAACATATGAAGAACAGTTGCAGGATTTGGGTATGATCAGTCTAGAGAAAAGAAGTACTAGGCATGACGTGATAGCAATATTCCAGTATTTGAGAGGCTGCCACAGAGAAGAGGGAGACAATTTATTTTCCAAAGCACAAGAGGTGGGGACAGGAATCAATAGATGGACACTAATCAAGGAGAGAAGCAACCTGGAATTGAGGAGAAACTTCCTCACAGTAAGGACAATTAACCAATGGAACAGCTTGTCTTCAGATGTTGTGAGTGCTTCATCACTGGAGGTTTTTAAGAAGAGACTGGACTTGTCTGAAATGGTATACTTGAACAGACTGGACTAGAAGACCCCCAAGGTCCCTTCCAGATTTATTCTGATTCTGAAGCCAAAAGTCAGTATTTTTTGTATCTTAGCTGCCATCTGAATTTTGAACTGATGTTTGCAGATCAGATCTTACAGTATTGATTCAAATGTACACACCAATTTCTGAACCTATTTTTCTCAAATAAAGATACACTTTTTAGAGTTAAACATCTACAAAAGTTTCAATCCTTACCATTTAAGAAAGGTATACTATTTCTGAGTCTTTTGTTACATTCCATCAAAACTCCCAAACAGACTAGTCTAAATAATAAGAGATATAAAGCAGCTAAACTCTTTGATATAACATCAACCCAACTCTTTGAATCTAAACATTATTTAAAAGTGGGCTTTACCTGTTTGATTCTATCATACCATCTAATCTGTGAAATCAAAGAGAATATTCTCAGCTTTGTAAAAATGAATATGAGTATGACACAACTTATTTTCCTTCTATGGTGAAATCAGCCTGCTCTAATGGTGAACTTTTGAAAGAATGTTTTTAATAGAGGGGAAATGCTTAAAACATTGAAAATTTGAAAGTCAAAATCTGCTGTTTTAAATTAAAGGAAAGGAACAATATCCAATTTCACCATTTCTATTCCATATAATGTTTTTTGTCCTCAGGACCAAGAGAAGCAATTAGTCATACTTTTGAACAAAGGATGCTATCACAACTAGCAGATTCAGAACTGAGCATCTTTGGTTTAACTCAAAATGGGGAAAATAATGAGCCATTTGCTATGGACCTTTTCATAATTATTAAGTGCATCTGTAGAAGTAGTAACATATAACATTCTGGTTCACAGATTTCCATTTCCATGTTCTACTAAAGTGTTATAGAAAGTGTTGAGAAGATAGTGTGACACCTTATCACATTGGTTGATTTAAGGTGCTGAATCCAGATTTAGTTCCTAAATGTCTGTTGGAAGGAACAGCATGGAAGGAACAACTCTGGTGACTACATGGAAATTTCCAGTGCACGCTGGCTCAGGAATTCTGGGAGCTGAAGTCCAGATATCATAAAGGGTTCATAGATGTCACTCCTGTATTACAGTCTCCTAGTGTTCTGCCTGGCTCCCTACACACACATACACGTATAGCAAAAGTTCTACAGGTTCAACACCCCCCCAAACAGGTCCTCGGAAAGCACTCCTGTTGCACAGGTCTAGATTCCAAGCTCGGTACAGCAAGAGTCACTGGGTAACCAGTCCAGAAGTCCAGAAAAGCAGGCCAGGAGTCAAACAGACCAGGAAACACAGCACGAGCACACAAGGCACAGAACTGGGCATGTTGCTCCAGCAACACTCAAGTCCTCAGGGCGAGACTAAGTAGGCAACATGCTGCAGCCCTTCATGAGAAGTGAGGTTGCCTCCTCATGAGTAGTCTAGATGACCAGTGTTGTGCCTGTCTCCTCTCTGCTCTACATGTCCTTAGATCACCTGGGACTGCTCTATCAGACTAGCATTCTCTCAGCCCCAGTCGTGACCAATCCTGGCTCTACCCTTTCTTCTACAGACTCAAACTCACCCTCCTCCTCTGAAGTCACATCTGGAGAAGGGTCCAGGGTGGATCCATGACACCTATCCACAACAGACTTCATTTCATTAAATTCCATTGTTCAGCTATTTGGAAATATTGTACCACACTGAATCACCAAAACCCAACTTCTAAGCACAACGTTAAACTTTAAACCGTACTATAAGAGATATTTACATTCATATTTCAACTATGTTACAAAATCATAGTATAACTATATTTTATTTTTTTAATATAAATCATCCAGAGAATTTTGCCAATGCATGGCAAAAAATCCCCATCAAGTTAATAACTAAATAATAAAAACATGATTTCATTACAGTTGGAGAACTCCAGTTGAGAGACAATCGATATAGCTACTGAAGACTCTAATACATTTCTTTCTCAACTGTTCCCATCTGTAAAATCATATAGCCTGTTAGCCTCTGCTTGTAGCCATGGAGACCATCACAAGAAGACTTCATGTCATTAAGGCAATTGATCTTTTTAATGAATCTACTAGAGAGTAGACATTTAATAGCATATTGTTTTTGAATAAAGAGACTACCTAGTTTTGAATTCATGAGAAACTCTGGATTTGAACCATGTATGCCAAAGATCATAATATTGCACATAGAAACATTCCAACTAAACCAAGAGCTATTTAGTCTTACAAACTTTTTGTTCTACCCTAAACTAAACTGGACTGAAGATCTTTATCATCTGATCTCTTCAGATCAATGTAGCAGGAAACTTATTAATAATGGAAGCTATTATCTCTCAGCTAGGATAAGCTAAGTTGCTTCATAATTAAAACTGGCAAAAATGATCTTGCTTTTCTGATTGTAATTAATGTTTCTTTCTAGTATGATAACCATATGTATTTGCTGCCTCTAACTAAATATAAAGATATCCTGGACTCTTGTTATGATGTCTGAAAGGCTTTGATTCCTAATATATCTGAAATGTTTACAACAAATATTTTGGGTATCATTAAAAACAACTGAGCTACCAAAACAGGTTCCAGTTTTTTGATTAAGCATTGCATATTCACTCAACACAGATGACAACTGACTAAGTATGGTGATCAATCCACATTCTGGATCATTGCTTTCACACATGTGCCAGTTGGAAATGAATGCACGGAGCATAACATGAGTCTTGGAGCAGCCTGATTTTGGACTAAATGTAGATGATGTTGGCTAAGAGATGCTGACTGTTGTGCAAACTGGATAAGCTCACAGTCACCACTCAAGATATTTCCCTAGAGCTCAGGTTGTCATACCAGTTGCCAGATACCACCAAATGATTATTCTGAGTTCATCAGGAGATGAATACATCTTAATAAAAACCAAAATAGTAGCCAATCTGGGACAAATTTCTGGTTTGTGTGGGCCCATGGGTTTGCTCCCATCCACATCATATACTTCAGGATGTTTTTTTTTCTTAAGTGTTTATTGAAGAGATTTTTTCAAAGTAAAAATAATGCAAAGAAAATCATCAAACCCATAAATCACAAGTTGATTTCCAGCAGAAAGTTCATAAAGGCTTTCCAGTCACTGAGAAATATAGCTTTACCATCACTGCTAATTCTGTCATCTTTTAAATATGTATTTCAGGATGTTGTAGTGCTATAATAGTAGGTCCTTCTACATCACTAGATAGAGGGATGGGAAGAGGGAGAGAAACGTAGAAGTTAAGGTGCTGGACTAGAAAGTGGGAAACCTACATAATTCTCTTTTAGTCAAACAAACCAACTAGGTGACTCTGGACCAGCCACTTTGTTTCTCCTCTAAACTGGAGTATTGAATTAGATTTATCTATCAACTTGCACTGGACCATCACAGTAGATTACAGCCTATAACCTTCAATGTTTCATCTGATATGAATATTAGGTATTAGTTATATATCCACAGCCATACACATGTAGTAATTGAAACAAATAAACACAGAATAAAAGAAAGTCAGATAGCTATCAGTACTTAAGTAAGACATTGCATATGTGATTTGTAAGAAAATCCCTGCAAAAGATATGTTCCTTCACTTATAAAGTTATTAGACTAACAAAAGAGGACACATCCTAAAAAAAGAAGCCAGTAGAAATTTAGGTAAGATATCCAGGAGACAACTGAAATATTCAGTGGTATGGTTAATGGAAAATTTCCATTGACTTTGAGACTGTAATGCTTATTCCTTAAGTCAGCCGTGAATAGATTGCTTTTAAACTTGTTTTAACGACATAAGAGCTCTTTCTCCTCCACACAATTTTGTTCATGTAGAAAAAGCCTATTAGTTGATTCCCTTCCTCATCAATATTATCTGAACTTCCTAGGATTAGGAAGCTATGAGCAGTGAAAAATAGTTACTGCTAATCCAAGGCAGTGTGGAACAAATGTTGGTTCTCTTCCATACTAGCAAAATAATGCAGAAAAGGATTAGAAAAAATAAATATGTCTCAAATTATGTGCAACTGATTGTTATGATCAATTTCACCATAGATCCTATTGTTCTTCAAACTCTTTCTCTTTCCATCAATATTTCAAAAGTTAAGTTAGCCCCAGCTTGAGAATTGCTATGAGAACTTGGATTGTCTCAAGAATGTATACATTACGTCAACATGTAAAATCAGGCATTTTATAGAATCCCTAGAAAATCTATAAAATGCCAAAAATGGGACAACAAAGTATGGAACATTTAATATTTCACACATTTCCTTGGCATTCTATACAATGCCAAAAGATAAACTGGCAAAGTATAAAATACTTTAGTTGGAGTATAAAATACTTTGACTAAAATGCAGAGGTGGGATTCAAATTTCTTAACAACCGGTTCTGTGGGTGTGGCCTAATTTGTGGGTGTGGCTTGGTGGTCGTGTCACTGGCTAGGCATTGCTTGCTGACTGGGCATGGCTTGTATGTAAATATTATAAATATTTATGTAAACATTGAATTTTTTATAAAAAAAGAGCAACTTTTACCCAAAATTAGGCAAAGCAGGCAGGCAGATTGAGTTGCTCACAAAATCGCAGATTCATTCAGAGACATATCTTTCTGCAATCAGCTACCTGAGTCTGTCACATAAAATTTGTTTGCTAGCAAACTCACAAAATTAACTCACAACACACTATGTATGTAAATATTGAACTTTTTATAAAAGAAGATCAACTTTTACCCCAAATCAGGCAGAGCAGGCAGATTGAATTGCTCACAGAATCACAGATTCACTTAGAAATCTGTGTTTTTGCCATCTGCTACCTGAGTCTGCACTGAATAATAGAAGCTTTAGGCTCAGCTCTGCTTTTAGATTAGCTAGAAAGCAAGAAATCCAACAATTTCCTGCTTTCTAGCTAATCTAAATCTCCTGGCACAGCAGAACAGCTGATGGGCGGGGGAGAAAAGGAAAAATAGCAACTTAGCAAGCAAGTTTGATGGCACACATGCCAGGTAAAAAGTGAGTGGGTGGGGCAGGGCGGGGCCAGCAGTGGCGCGATTTGCCAGTTTTCCAGCAAGTAGAATCCCACCCCTGGTGAGAGTGCATTTTGCGCACACATGTAAACCATTTGCTAAAAACCTCAGCTATGCTGTCCAGACAGCTGACAAGGGCTGCATGCAGGTGCGCAGCATTTGAAAATCCTCTTCTTTCCTGCTTTTTCAATCCCAGTTGTGCCACGCAAAGCAGCTGAGGTTGAAAAAGCAGGAAATAAAGGATGGCCAAGAGCCCGGGTGGGCAGCGTGGCCAAACAGAGCAGCAGATACTGAACCAGTTCATTGTCTGCTGCTCTTCAGAGCTACCAGTTCTATAGAACCAGGCCAAACTGGTAGCATCCCAGCCCTGCTAAAATGCCATTGTAGCCTTCCTTGTTGGAACAAGTAGGTCAATACTGGTCTTTTTAACTTGTGTTTTATTTTTTTCAGTAAGAAAGTCCTTTATTTTGCAGTTCTTTTATTTTCATATCTGTCTTTTCAATAAAGAGTTAGGGTGAGAGCTAACCCTAACCCTCAGCCTTACCCTTTCCGTTACTCTCTTTTCATACTTTGCCTAAATAGTTCTTGTCATTCTGCATAATGTCCACGTATTCTATTTATACAGTGCCTAGGGAAAGTATATCACAGACATTTCATACTTTGCCTAAATGTTACATTATATACATTATTCAGGCATTCTATTCAATGTAAGCTTTTTACACATTCCTGGTAACGTATATAAAAATGCACCAAAGAATTGTGCACCATGACAGCATGTTGACACTCTGTAATCTTACCATCCCGTCTGATGAGTTTTGCAAAGCTGGGGTTGTGGTTGTTGGAGAGTTTGGATGAACTGTCAAAAGCTGATGCAGGTAATGACAGTATCAGTGGCTCTTCACAATTATCTACAAAACAAGAAAAAAAATATGGAAAGCATGAAATATAATGGAAAAAACTTTTGGCTTATCAGGATCATTTCATGGAGACAGACACACAGAGATAGAAACAGAGGAGAGAGGGGGGGAGAAGGACATATCTGCACCTGTTCCTTCCTAATTAATGAATTACCTTAAAAGAAACAAGCTTGATAATAAAATTCTCTGCAAAAATATACATGATACATACATACATACATATTAGTATCATGTATAATAATATACACACACAAACACACACACATAATATTTTCCTCAACAGCTTTCAATAGATATGGTGTGAAATATCCCATTTTATCTCAAGAAGAATATAGACGTGGGTCTAGCCCAGGGGTGGGATTCAAATTTTTTTAACAACTGGTTCTGTGGGCATGGCTAAGTTGGTGGGTGTGGCTTGGTGGTCATGTGACTGGTGGACATGGCTTGGTGGTCATGTTATTGGCTGGGTGTGGCCAACTCAATATCACTTATATCGAGGCATGCATCTCCTCCCCTGGCCTCTCATGACTGTGGGGATGCTGCAACAGTTGTAAGTGTGAAAAATGGTCATAAGTCACTTTTTTCAGTGCCATTGTAACTTTGAATGGACACTCCACACAAGCAAAGTACCAGCAAAGGAGGGGGAAAAACTCCAAAGAAGTTCCTGAGACAGGAAGTCTAGTCCTGCCAAGAATATAATAAAGATTAACGGAGAGGCAGTTTCTGTAAGCAACACCTTCCTTACAGGATTAGGTCAGTAATTTCTTCTAACAACCAGTTCTCCAAACTGCTTAGAATGTTAACAACCGGTTCTAGCAAATAGGTGCGAGCTGGTAGAATCCCACCCCTGGTATAGCCTCCTAAGATTATGTTGTGAAGGAGGTTCAAATTTACAAAATCAGAAAAGCATGCAGGTGGGTCTTTTAGGCAGGCAGATGCTACAAAATACAAGGTCATCATGCCTTCTGGAAGCTCCTCGAGAGAAAAAGCAGTGGGAACAACTTGCAGGAGTGGCTTACAATCTTCCCCATTGACTTCCCTTGTGGAAAGAGGCAGGAAAATTTGTAAATGTTGGTCATGTGGCGATGGGACATAGCAACAACCATTGTTATTGTGATCCAGTTGTCAGTAATCCAAATTATGGTCATGTGACCAAAGGGACACTGCAATAGCCAGAACTTTGAGTACCAATCAAAAGCTCCTCCAGTTCAGTGCCACTTCTAAGTTTTAATGATCTCTGAACAAGTGGCCACCTTACCACCTTCTTTTATACTCTTTAGCAGCCATCAATTCAAACAATTGACTATCTATGAAGATTCTCAGTCATCCAGGTCATGGTTGTCCCAAAGGTGCTTTTTCAAGAGGCAACTGGACTTTCTG
>NW_020769345.1:5405117-5415707 GCF_900518735.1 Pseudonaja textilis | reverse complement strand
GATAGGATAGGATAGGATAGGATAGGATAGGATAGGATAGGATAGGATAGAAGAACAGAACAGAATTTTTATTGGCAAAGTGTGATGGAACACACATATTCGAAAACAGAATAAAATCAATTGCAGCAAAAACAATAATGCATTAATCCCCACAGGGACTCTGGAAAAGCCAGGCAGTAGATTCTTGAGGTTGTAGATTCTTGAAGGTCCTAAGAGTAGCTCCACCCTTGTCTCATAAAAGAGAAAAATGCAGACAAATGCACCCTCTCAGTATCCACCCCCTAGTAGAAGGGGACCTTTAAGTAAGTTTTTCGTGATTTTCCAGATCAAGTATTTGGAAGTTTTCTGAGAAAGGTAAAGCCCTATTGTCTCATATTTTAGCCTCTGAGTCACCTTTGTGCAAGTTGAGTGGCAGAAAGAATGAATGAATGAAAGAAAGAAAGAAAGAAGAAAGAAAGAAAGAAAGAAAGAAAGAAAGAAAGAAAGAAAGAAAGAAAGAAAGAAAGAAAGAAAAAGAAAATGAAAATTGAAACCAAAAATAACCAGAATGGAATATATGGAATATATTGTATTTACAATCAAATCCTATTAATGCTTACTGAATAATAAACCCTGCTAAATCCAACAGATTTACTACTTTAAGTAAGTGCTCTCATGTGTTTTTAGCTTTAGTCTATTGTAGACTTACAACATTCCTCTAATGTTCCTAGATTATTCTTTTTATGAGATTGTGCTAGTCTGGATTACACCCTATTTATTGTATCTGCCTACAAAGCATGAAGTATGTCTCATTCCAATTCTGCCATTTCATCTGGGGCCTCCCCTGTTTCCGCAACCATTCATAAAGAATATGAGAAAAATACAACCTTCACTTGAGGGGGAATTCATAAGCAAGCATAAAGTACAGGACTCATGTCTATGACTCAGAAAGAAAGGTCTTTGGAAGTTGTCCCAGAGTGTGCTTTTCTTAATGCCAACTGCATAGAATCTTTCTTGGAGGAAATTGTGATCTAGGAGCTCATTAGCCAGCTGTCATCTTTATGGAGAACCCAAGCCATCTATGCATCAGAAATAATTTTTATTACCTCCTGCCAGCATTTTGGATCTCAGAGGGCAGCAGCAGATTGCAGCTGGCAAGAAGACTAAGTAACTCGTTCTTAGAGATCCATAATGAAAAGTGCTTTTTTAAAAATAAATAAATAAAATGTTTTTCCCTTGAGAATTCTGTTTTTCACTAAATGGAATCTATATTATAAAGTAAATTTCCAATAATATTAAAACCAGCCCTATTTATTACAAACTTTTTTTACTCAGCCCTTTTAGAACCTCGCAACTTTTGTGCTGCAGTATTTTATTGCTGTGTTTGTTATCCAGGGAAACATATTATTAAGTGAATAAATAAATAAACTAAGATATGACAGCCAAGGGGACATATTGTATACATATGCTCCTCTGACCAAATATCTTAGTTCAAGCAAAGCTGTTTATGGAGGATCTCGTTCATCCAGAACCGAAGAAGCTTACTGAATGGGAAGTGAAACATCTTAAAGAAAAATCAGAAAGTCCAGTTGCCTTTAAAATAAAAGTAACTTTGTGATTTCAGCAAAGCTGTTACATCACATGCCTTTTAAGGGGATATTTTGGGGACTGAAAAGATTATGAAATACATACTATCTGCTATAGATGTTGTCAGGGGTGGGATTCAAATTTCTTAACAACCGGTTCTGTGGGCGTGCCCTGATTTGTGGATGTGGCTTGGTGGTCATGTGACTTGGTGGGCATGGTTTGTATGTAAATATTGTAAATATTTATGTAAATGCTGATTTTTTTATTTAAAGAAAGAGCAACTTTTACCCCAAATGAGGGCAAAGCAGGCAGGCAGATTGAGTTGCTTGCAGAATCATAGAGTCTCCCGCAGATCTACTTCTCTGCAATCTGCTGCCTGAGTCTGCACTGAAAAATAGAATCTTCAATCCTAAGGAAGGTACAGCTCTGCTCTCAGGCCAGTGGTGCAATTTGCCAGTTCTCCTAACTATGCAGAATCGTAACAACCAGTTCTATAGAACTGGTCTGAATTGGTAGAATCCCACCCCTGATGGTAGTGCTTATTTTGTTTTACAGTTGCTATTGTTGGTGTGTTGGTCACATATGTACATCTTTGTTTGCATTTATTGTTACAAAGCTTCTTTAAACCACTGAGATTCATTCTCCTGAAGTAGCTTAAGACCACTGGTAATAAATACATATATTAAATAAATAAAAGCACAAAATATGTGTGTCAAGCACATCCTGTTTTGTAGAAAGACCATATCTATGTGATTAAAAATACATATTTTGCTCTAAGAAGTTCAACCTCTTGCAACTGGCATCTCCAATTGGGTAGGGTGAGATAAAGCTCCTATCTGAAATTCAAAATACTACCATACCAAACAGTATAAGCAATGCTGAGCTATATAGTTTGGTTCAGGGGAAAGTGTCTTTCTTTGGTTTTGTTTGTATAGTTATTTGCTGGTTTACACAAATATTGGGGGGTATTATAAGCTTTGAGGTCCAATTTATCTGGAGTGTATTGGTTAAAGAAAATAATATCTAAAAAAAGATATATATTCACCCAATTGAAAATACACATTTAAAAAATTAGAATCCAGTTTCATTATCACCTGTTTTGCCTGAAGAAAAAGTTTCTGATGAAGTTAGGAGCATCAGAGAAATGATTATCTCATAGTTTCAGCAATCAGTCTGGAATCAGGAGATCTCAACAAAAAAATAAACAAAAATCCAGATCCAACTTCCAAATCAAGAAAAGAAAACAATGAATTTAAGAAAAAAAGAAAAAGAAAACAGCCTGAATATCAGGGCAAAATATCAGTCTAAAATTAAGTGTATTGAAAAGTAATCTGATGTTCCAAGAGTAAAAAATAAAATAAAAAAAGTTTGAAGAATGTTTTGCCACAGTGGACTGTAGGTGAAAAGTGGTGGTATTTCAGTGAATCAGAATTATACTTAAAAATGTGTATTGCTTAAAATTACTTGTCAGCTGTTTGTTTAAAAAATGCTAAACTCTATCATATCTAGATGGCTATCCTTGAAATCTATACAAGCCACACTTTCAAAAGTAGTAACCCTAATCTGAACTATAGAAGGAGGTAGAAAAGCATCCACAGCAGTTAATGGAGAATGTAAATCTACTGTAAAAGAGCTCAATTTAAAATATCGTATTAGGATGCAGAGGAGAACCTGTGAGCACCCCTATACCTCCTTGCCCTGAAAAGTACTTCTGATAGTACAAGGGAATTCCAAATTCTTCTTTTGGCTCCAATATAGATGGTCCCTCCCATCTATTCCCCCTTTTCTGAAGACCAAAAATCTGATTCATTCAAGACAATGACCCATGAATATCTAGTAAATTGGTACTCAGTTGGAGCAACCAGATGCAACTGTAAGTTTCTTGATGAGGTTCATTCCACCCTTACACTTAATAAGTTCTGACTTCTTTATTACTTTTCTTTGCTGTAGAATTTCCATGTCTGTCCACAATTGTCAAGTAGACTGACATCTAAGAAACCCATCCATGATATCAATTTTTCATTCTTTCCTTGCCAGGTTTATTACCTGCATATATCTGTAGGGGTCTAAAGCAAGCGTTAGCACCAGTGATAAAGCCATAAAGTGCCATAATATATTCCACAGACACCTCCATGGTTTATACGGAGAAGTTTTAAGACATCAATAAAGTTTGAACTGCATGCTGAATTTTCAAATTCATCATGGTAGGGACGAGTCTTGTTTTCATCTTTCTTCGCAGCTTTACTCAATCCCTTAAATTATGACTGTAGCTGATTAAAAAGAGAAGAGACAGGCACCAAATGGTGTTTTTCTGCTTTTTCTTTCTCTCTCTTCACACGCACACACACATTATTTGGAAGGGAATCTTTTTCAAATCAAATATCATGCAGAAAGGCACACACTGAGAGGCAATTATCAAATTGGATGGTGTCTGAATGCTTTCCATGGGGCTGAGGGAGCAGATTACCCAGAGAAGAAGGCCATCATAAGTGTCCATGTAGCATTGCATTTAAAATGTAATATCATTTCACAGGATGATAAGTAATCATTTCATGTCTCAGTAACTCTGAAAAATAATGCATTTTGTAAGGGGAAATCCATTTTGTTTTTTCTTTAAAAAGAAAACTGCTCTGTGCAAGACAATACTTTGGACATGAGGGTCTGGAATTTAAGAGCTCCATTGTTAAACAAGGTTAATGCTGCTTTGATATAAATAAATAGGGTATTTGATATAAATAAATGGGATACACACACACATACACACACAAACACACAGGCCCTGGGTTGCACCATTAAAGTGATGCTTTATTTAATAGATCACAGGGTTTTAAATGTGGCTTTGTACACATTTAACAGGTAGTCCTTGACTTATGACCACAACTGAGCCCAAAATTTATGTTGCTATGTGACGAATTTGTTTAAGTGATTTTTGCCCCATTTAATGACCTTTCTTGCCACATTTGTTAAGTGAATCACTGCAATTGTTAAATTAGCAGCATGGTTGTTAAGTGAATCTGGTTTCCCCATTGACTTTGCTTCTTGTGCAAGGTGATCCCATGACCTTTATGATTTATGACACTGCAACCGTCATAAATATGAACCAGCTGTCAAGCATCTGAATGTAAATCATATGACCATGGGGATGCTGCAACGGTTACAACTCATAAAAGTCACTTTTTTCAGTGCCATTGTAACTTTGAATGGTCACTAAGTGAACTGTTGTAAGTCAAGGACTACCTGTACAAAGGATTTCTGGTGTTTGTCAACAATGGAATGATAATTTTGAAGAGCAAAGAACCATCTCTAACTTCATTCACACATTGAGTTTTTTGAAGTTTTTACAGGAGTGTAAATTTCCTCATAGATACAGAGTTTAATGTATTATTCTTAGCCTCTATGTTTCACTATTTCATCCAACCTAAAATTGGGAATATCTTTGCTGACATTAAATTTCAGACTATGTGTTCTCATCCAAATTGTGCCAACTCTGAATGTTGTTGAGAAACAATTCAGGCCCTGGGCATGAGAGGGAATGATGAGCCTCTCTGATAAATTGATATTATCCCAAATGACATTTTACTAAGCAGGAGAATACTACAACTTTTAAACAATTACAACGGGTAAGTCAATTCTCTTTTAAAGGAGACCTTGATTTATGACCATAATTGGACCTGAAATTGCAGTTAAGTGATGCAGTAACTAATTGGCATCATGTGACAGGACCCAATTTTGCAACCATTTTTAATTATAGTTAATAAGTAAATTGTTGCAGTCACTAAGCAAATCACACAGTATATTTTATGACTGTTAAGCAAATCTCAGTTTTTCCATTGACTTTGCTTGTCGGAGTCGGCTGGGAAAGTCACAAATCACATGATTATAAGATGCTGCAATTGTTGTAAATTTGAGTGTGTTGCCAAGTGCCCAAATTGCAATTATCTGACCAAGGGGGTGATGCAAAAGTTATAACTTGGAGGTTATGTCGTAAGTTACTTTTTTTTCACTGCAGCTGTAACTTGGAGCTGTTGTTAATTGAATTGTTGTAAGCCAAAGATGACCTGTAATACTTATTGGAATCAACTTAATTCCAATGACGCGGTTTCTAAAACTTTTTTTTAAAAGAAACTGTATAATCTTTTTTTAAAAAATTGTTTGATTCATCCTGAAATGCTTCTTGGCAGTTGATTCTAGTAAAATATTTATTATTTGGTCTAACAGATCCAAATTCTACTATTACCTTGGAATTTCCATGATTATTGAAGGCTCAAAACAATAAACTATGACTCTTAAGTGGGTAACACTTAAAAAGAACAAGAAGTTGAAATTATTATCTACTTACATGTGTCTGGAATTATGAGCTTAAATGACCTTTTAAACCTTTAAACAATAATTGAGATTAATATAAAAAAATAACAAATATTTGTTCTGTGCATTGGGTATCTTGGATAATTTTTAATAAAGTTATTGCAATTGCTTTATTCTTGGAAATACAGCTCTGTAGTTGAAACTTTAACTTATATGATTTAGACTTATATTCTTGTCTCATTTGAGGCTGAAAGCAACAATATTCAAAAGTCATATGGTTTGCATTGCAAATGACACACATTTTGTCATTTGTGCACTTCTGTGCCTCTCTTCACAGATACCTCTGCTTTGGTTTGACCATTCCACGCTAAAAGCATGTTCTTGTTAAAATGTTAATGTTCTTCTTGACTGTAAGTCCCATCTACAAAATGAAGAATTGTAGATTTTTTGAGGGGAATGAAGGTTGGTTAAAAGAATAAAAATACAGTACTGAAAGGAGAAATCTATGCTTGATTTGCAGCTAAAGATGGTTAATAAGAGTTGCCTGTCAGTATGTAAATCAGTTCCTCCACAAACACATATAGCAATAGCATTTAGACTTATATACCACTTTATAGTGCTTTACAGCCCTCTCCAAGTGGTTTCAGAATTAGCATATTGCCCCCAACAATCTGGGTCCTCTTTTCCCCCACCTCAGAAGAATGGAAGGCTGAGTCAACCTTGAGCCTGATAGGATTTGAACTGCCAAATTGTAGGCAGCTGGCTTGCAATACTGCACTCCAACAACAAAAAGGCAAAGAAAAAGATTTGCAAGCTATATGTTCAAATTTGGGGCAATTGTTCTATTTTTAACATAATTTTTCATGTCTTTCCCTCATTTATTTATTTTAATTACAGTGATTAGTTTTGAGATTGTATTGTATTATTCTATTACATGTTACACATTTTCTTATTTATTAATGAATAACAACAACAACAACAACAACACCATCAAACAACAACCTCTTGACTATCCCAGGTCCTTGGAAAGGATTTGATAGGTGAATAAAAATGCCAAATCCAGTCCAAACATCTGTCTCACTGGGCGATTCACCCTAATAATAATAAACCAAATGTCTTTAATAACACCAAAATTCTCCACCAACTGACCATTACTTGAGAATTCAAGACCACATCTGGAGGATTTTCAGGTTGAGGAAGAATAGTATACAGCATGTTGCCAAAGAAATATATCATGAATAATAATGTTATTGGCGGCAAGCCACCTAGAAAGCGACCATCTCATGTATACTGGGGAAAGTGCCAGTAACTGCAGCTGTTGAGAGATAAATTTAACATATGCACCAAAAATGGAAGACTACAAAAATCTAAAACAATACTATTCAGCTTGTAGTTTCATGAAGTTTCATTTTGAGTTTTGATATTTGCATTTTACAACTGATAGTATATTCTATATTAAATTACCATATTGGCTATTCCACAGAAATATGATAAATTGCTGTTGTAGCATCAGGGCTGAGCCCACAGTAGAAAGCTCAAAGCTATCAAACCTTTTCTCCCAGAGTATACATGATGCTGTTTTCCTGTTCTGATGTAATTGTTTGGTTGGTACTACAATTACCTCCACTTTTCCAATAGGATGTCTTTATCTGGAATCCTCCCCTTTCATTCCAGCATATGGGAGCTATTGTATCCCACAGTTCAGGCATAGACTTTTGGGTGACAATTAAGTTAAAATAACAAGAGCAAAATTCACTCGTAACATCCTATCAGCTCAGGAAGCAACTAATACTATCCATTTCAAACTATTTTCTCACATTCCCCTAGGTTTACTATTAGCTTACATCCCATTTCAGAACAATGCCTCACTGAGGATTCCTTTCATTGGTTAAGCAATTAGCAAAGGCAGGCATGAGTCATTAATCTTTTGGTTCATGCTCTCCCAAATCTCTAGAGATACACCAAAAGCTGGCATTTATTTTGAGCTCTTTGAAATGTGAAATATTCCTGCAAACTCTGAAGCCCTGAGCCTCAAAATCTAATTACTTCTAGTTGTTTGCATGAATAACTATATATTTCTAACACACTCCCCTACATTGACAAAACCTTTTAAAGATCAAAAGACTACTCCCTCTTCCCTTGAGGGTTGTCCTGGGAAATGTGCATTAACTTTCAATAAAGTCACAGAGTGAAAAGCTATGCACAGCATTCTGGGGGGCTAAATTTGCTTTGTTTTATACTGGAGGTGGTCCCTATCAAAGGTAGCCTTCTCTGATCAAAGGGATCTAAAGAAAATTCTAAGGCCTATTCAGGGGTGTGATTCAACTGGTATAACAACTGGTTCAGTGAGCGTGCACAAAGTGCCAAAGCCACCCTCTGCGCACGTGCTCCATGTTTAAAAAAGTTAATACTTACCTTCAACTGCAGCTGAAGAAAACAGTTGAGGCATGGCAAAATGTTCTGCCAGATGAATCAGCTGTGTTCTAACAAAAAGACAGTAAAGAGCAAGGGTGGCGGGCAAGTTCACATTCTTGTTGGAATGAACCGGTTCAGAGCCAGCTGATCATTGGAACAAGGGGTTCCGCTGAACTGATCCGAACTGGGAGAATCCCACCTCTGGACCTATTGTAGAGCTCTATAGTTCCTTCCCTAGTATGCATGATACACATTCAAGACTGTAACCTATTGGGCTACATCTAAAACTCACGTCCTTTGAAATTCACAGAGCTCTACAATTTCTCACTTGGGAAACAATTATTTATAATGATTTGCCTTGTTAAAAAAATATGTAGAGAGATGGGATTATTAAATGGGCTGAAGATATTGGTATCTACTCCAGCAGGCTTAATCAACTGTCTCAAGCACAAAAGGGAAGGCTAGATCAAATTGAACCCATAAGGAAACACAATAAATCCCAAGCCCTAAACATAGTCATCTGTTGAAAGAAATATCCATCTAGTTCAGTTCCAATCCTAAAGAGAAGCACTGGAAATAAAATGGAGGCTGAAGGCTGATTGGAAAGAAAGGTTCCATTTATTGATGAAGCAAAACCATCAATCACATATGATTTTGGGACAGCTGATAAAATGGAGCAGAGGGTGGGTTTTTAGACCTTCTTTGGCTTTTGTATTTCAGCTTCTTGTTCCTATGCAACAACATGTCCTTTAATATTCTACTGGCTGTTGTCAGATTCCTAAGGGGTCATGTAGGGGTTATGTCGGGGTCATAACTGGCTCTATACGCAAAAGAGGAAATGCAAATCCTAGGTGCTCCTCTGACTGAATCTGGTCAACCTCTGACTTTTTGTTTATCTGAGCTCCCAGGTTTCTGTGGCTTTGAAGTTTGAAACTGTTGTGGGGGTGGTGCAATGAAGGGGCTTGTGTTCTGAAAGGGTGTTGGGCAATTCCTATTGTGGCTAATGGCTTTTGTCCTGTGTTGGATCTTGGGTGAGGGGCTGCTTTCTAATCCTACCATTCTGCCAAGGAGTTTCAAAATATACTTTCTTTAATGGATTTCTGCCTGCAGTATTTGCTTGCTTATAAATAGAGCTATCTAGATACTTGTCTTCCTCTTTCAATAAGCTCTTTATCTCTTAAGTGCTGGCATCTGCTGTGGGTTATTAAGAAAGACTTGGGGACTGCTTTCTGTCTTTAAGAGCCTGTTTCCCCATTTCTCCCCTAGGGAAATATAATATTCTGCCTTTTTAATATTTCCAAAAATATTTCATTCTTCGAGTAGATGGGGTTTCCCAAACATCCATGTTAGTTCAGCTAGGGAGTTCAGAATAAAGGCAGGTCAAACTTTAAATGGTTATAGATGCTGAACATCTAGAAAGAAAAGATACATAGTGACCAACCTGCTGATAGATATTTGTTTTGTTTAAAAAAGAAACTGCAGATTCTTTATTTCAGGCTTGAAGAAAAATGGAGTAATCTCAACTCCACACTAGATTCCACTGTTGGTGGACTTTCAAAACTGAATGATATATTGTTATGTAAGATTAATAACAAGCATACCACTGACTTCCATCTATTTTCCTTATATTCCCCTCTAAATACATTTTGGATTAAATAGCCTAATAAGCAGGAAACAATATTTATTTTATATTTATACATATATTTATATCTCAATTAATATTCTCTTAGTAGTGGTACACTGACTCAGAGTAATTTCTTAATTAAAACTATGATGCTGTACAAAATTATGAATTAATGCATAAAGCAGAACAACAGAAACAAAGACTAAGCAAGAAAAACCCTATCTCCCATGCCCCATGTAAAAGTCTAAAGCAGTACCAGTCATCCCAAGCATTGTTTAACACAACTTTAGAACTTTTCAACAAATTTGATAGATGTTTCCTTCCTGAAATCTGTTGCTTTGGATTGAGAGAAGAGGGAACAGAAGGCAGGTTAAACACAGGGAGAAGAAAGACATTTCAGAGACATAGCACAGCTGATTCGTTGCCCTGGGACTGTGGTCCCATCCACAACTTTTAACAGTTGTACTCATAATGCAATTCTAAAGACATTATCCTTGACCATAAGATTGTTGCATAACCCTGGTCCAAATTGCTCTGTTCTGATATCAGATCATATGGTACAAGGGAAACCAATAGTACCAGTAGCAGAAAACCCTGTCTCTCATCAACTTCAGTCATGCTTTTGGCCCATGGAATGGGAAGCATTTATTAGTAGCCCTCGACTACATAACTGAGTCCAG
>NW_020769345.1:5391070-5405107 GCF_900518735.1 Pseudonaja textilis | reverse complement strand
AATGGGAAGCATTTATTAGTAGCCCTCGACTACATAACTGAGTCCAGCATTTCTGTTGCTAAGTGAAACATTTGTTAAGTGAATGTTGTCCTATTTTACAACCGTTCTTGCCACAGTTGTTAAGTGAATCACTGCAGTTGTTAAGTTAGTAACATGGTTGTTAAATGAAACTGGCTTCTCCATTGATTTTGCTTGTAAGAAGTTCACAAAAAGTGATCACATGACACTGGACACTGCAACCGTCATAAATACAGGTCAGTTGCCTAGCTTCCAAATTTTGATCGTATGATCATGGGGATGCTGCAACAGTTATAAGTGTGAAAAAACAGTGAAAAGGTCACTTTTTTCAATGCTGCTGTAACTTTGAACAGTCACTAAATGAACTGATGTAAGTTGAGGACTATGTGTATCTCTAAAGATCAGGCAGCTCCTGATACAATATGAAATTTTGGGTATCCTAGACTCTATTCATCTGTCCAATAATTGCCAGTGCTTTCAATTGCTTTTGAAAGAAACCTGTAAATATTATAGGAAGAGAGTCGAGGTAATCTATGCTTGAAACATCTTTTCCAAATAATGACTGTTATTAAAAGTATAAGTTAAGTTAGCTTATGATGAAGTGAGGGATAGTTTACAAAAGCTTATTTGCGGTGGTAGCACAGTGGTTAGAATGCAGTAGTTGCAGGCTACTTCTGCTGACTGCCGACTGCCTGCAATTTGGCAGTTCGAATCTCATCAGGCTCAAGGTTGACACAGCCTTCCATCCTTCCAAGGTTGGTAAAATGAGGACCCAAATTGTTGGGGGCAATATGCCAACTCTGTAAAACCACTTAGAGAGGGCTAGGAAGCACTATGAAGAGATATAAGTCTAAGTGCTATTGCTATTTTGTCTTTTAGTAAATTTTTTGTTCAGAAAAGGCTCTACTAGACTCCCAGTTTCTGATTTTGGATTTTTTTGTTTGTTTTTGTTTTGAAGAAACCATTGACCTTGGATGAGAATATGATCTCCAGGTTTGCACTTATAAATATGCTTGCTGGGATATTCTGGAGAAACTGTAGGTTTAAAACATCTTTCAAAGGCAGCGTCATAAAGAACATATTATAGTTCTGAAATCCAAACCTGATGCAGTCGAGACAAACAGAACCAAATCAGAACTGCTAATATGTTCACAGATATCTCCCAGGAAAACTATGAGGCTTTTTCACAGTTCCAGTTTATATATATATATCAAACAAGGAGGCTTTTTCACAGTTCCAAAGTTTGTTTATATATATTATATATTTGTCACAGTTTTGCCTACAAGTAAAATATATATTGTTTCAAATGGTAATTAAAATAATTCTATATATGGTTCTCTCCAATTTGCACATTATTTCAAGAAGGTAGATTCAGCTTTAAAAAGCATCATTTTTTTTCTCTTCTTATAAAGGGAACACACAATTATAATATTATTAGCATCCAAGGAAGACAACTGTAAAAAGCATTTTAATGAGAATCTTGCATCTGTTCCTGTAGAGGTATTCTCACACTATTGTTTACACAATTCAGCAAATGCAACAACAAGGTTTTTGAATCCTGCTGTGTGGGCGTGTTTTGGAAGAAATGTGTGGTTGACTGCTGGTCTCCTAATCTTCCTTTTCTGGCTAGTGAAGGCTGATTTCCTGCTGGGCCCCCTACCTCTCAACCCAGATGGCAAGTTGCAGCAGTGTGAGTGGTGCGATGGATCAGCAGAACAGACCGGCTTTCTGTGGGCTGTGGCTTGAAGTGTTGTAGACTGAGGTCCTTAAATATGCCCTTATTCTGTGGATATGAGATTTGAGCTGCAGGTCTAGTGAAACTCTCATTCAAAATCAGGGACAGTAACTGCTTAATCCAGGCGTGACAAACTTGCAGCCCGTGGGCCAGATGAGTCACGTGCTGGCCCCGCCCCATCCAGTTTAGTGAAAAAGTCCCGCTACGTCACATGATGACACAGCGACAACACGAGTTTGACAGCCCTGGCTTAATCCATGGCAGTCTCTGAAGCCTGTAGCAAAAGGTGCTACAGCACTATGAAACTCTGATATCCAACTTGCAATAGAGCAATTACCCATCATTTGGGGGGGGGGGATAAAATGCACATTGTTGTCTAAAAAGAGCCTTAAAACAAGGAACACTCAGAAGAACATTTCCGTTTTGTCCATCTTGCTCATATGTGATGTAGTTCCCACTCTGTGTTGAGCTCATTCCTTCTTGATGACTCCTTAAAAGGACTGAACTGTGTAGTACAGGGGTATCAAACTTGCGTTGTCATTGTCAGGTTTCCAAGTGATGAAATCCATTTAAAAAAGAAAAGAGCAAAGTCCATCTTCCAAGACAATTTCTTTTATTTAGGAAAGCATCAAATTGGCAAAGTCTGTGGTAATTCCGGATCTGACACAACCCGGAATTACCCCACGATATCAGAAGTTAGAAACAACCCCCCAAAGTCACATTCTCAGGCAGAAGTAATTCAACGTTGCTTGATGTCATAAATCTCCACCGAAAGGGGCCTGAACACATTCAGCTCATATTCCCACGGGAAGAAGAATCACCTAGCTTAAACTCTCCCTATCTCCACTTCTCCCCCATTTAGGAATGTGGCAAGCCCGAAACTCTTTCCCCATGACCAAAGAGGAAGTAAGAAAAAGAATATATACTAAGCATAACTAAAATGGCTACACATGAGTCAATTTTAGGCTTGACAGTCATGGTATCACGTATCGGGACTTTCCCCCTCTTTGCTAATCCAGGTAGGGGTGGGGCCAGCATGTAATGTGTCTGGCCCGCAGGTCGTGTGTTTGAGAGTAGTTGCAATTCATAGGGTGGATACCATTGCAGTTTGATACAGTGATTAAGGCATCAGGCTAAAAACTAGGATTCTAGGAATTCTAGTCCCACCTTAGTCACAAAGCCAGCTGCTTGACCTTGGACCTGGAAGGAGGAGGTAATGGCAAACAACTGCTAAGATCTTGCAAGAAAACTGAAGAGCTTTGCAAATGGATAAAAAAACCATCCTGACTCAAAGGCACATGTGCAAACACGCATGCACACACAAGCTGCAAGTTAAATATTAAGTTATTTCCAGCCTGTCACAGGAAAACCGTCTTAAGTTAAATAGAAAATGGAGGATTTAAAGGATGGAAAGAAAGAGAATGAAATTATATGGGAGAAAACTGAAAAAGCTGCCTTCTGAAACCCACAAAGAGACTTCAGCTTCTTCAGTTCTGTATTTAGAAGAAGCCATATGGCGACTTCCGAACTCTAACTTAGGTATACTAAGCATGAGGCTCAGGTTGATGAGGTCATTTACTGCCTAAGGGGCTCAACAATCAAACAGCCAGCTCCAAACTGTTCCCGCAGCTTCTCTTGCTTTTGGTAACTTGATTAAATGTATTCATGGCCCAAAAACTCAGCAGGCCTTCGCCTCCTGCTGAGGGGGCAGGACAAAGCCTTTCATTCTTCAGCCATCTGCTAAACATTGAACCATTCCAAAAATCTGGAAAGGATGACAGAAATTAAATAATGAACCTGTTTTTTTTTAATATTATTAGCAGATTGAACAAAAGGAGAAAGGATCGGTTCATCTGCTGATTTGAATGGCATGGCACTTCAGAGGCAAAGCTGGGTTTTGTTACAATAAAGGAAAACAATTATGAATATAGCAAGTCCAGAGTGTCCTATAGGTGAAGAGGAAAGAAGAGTGGCAGCTTAAAAAGCTGATTTCAGACCCTAGTTGGACACCCCTTTCCCCACTGAACTTATTGGATAATTGATTTTCCTAGCTGATGCTCCATCCACATCTCTCGTTCTTTGAGGAATGGCATTGGAGCACTTCACACAGGTCTGGACCTTGTCTGCAAGCACTTTATGAGAGATCTCAGTTTTAAATGAGGATAACATCTCAATAAGGGGAAAATTATCATACATTCCCACAGACTTATTGGATAAAATACAACCTGTTGAATAATGCTTCTTCAGTTGAAATTTCAGCCTCAAATAATCCCTTGTTCTTTCCAGGACGATGGTTATTAGAGTGTAAAAAAAGAGGAAAAACCCATAAGTATCTATGAATGGACAGTCACTGCTATGCTATTTTGTTTCCCCTACAACAGGGATGTCAAACTCAAGGTGTGGGGGCCAAACCCGGCCCACGGAGTGCTTAGATCTGGCCTGTGGGGCTGTCCTAGAAATATCCCCTCCCCCTGAGCAGTGTTTTTGCTGGCAGAGGGTTGCAGGAGTCCATCTCAGCCAAAAATGGAGCTTGGGAGCCTGTTTTCTCTGGCAGAACACATGGGCCATAGGCACCCCTGAAACAAATGATGCCACCCTGGCCATGCCCACCCCAGCCCCCAAGGCTAAACACAACCCTGATGTAGCCCTCAATGAAATTGAGTTTGATACCGCTGTCCTACAATTTCAAATAATACCAACATAAACAGAAACTTCAATGTCCAGCAGATATCATTGTTTTTTAATACTACATATCTGAATTCATCAGACCATAATAGGGACACCTGGAAAAGGTTGTAATCCTATAGTTTTTTTCCTGAAGGAATAGCCATGAATTTAATGTAGTGTATTTCAAGAAGGTAAAGAGAATGAAGCTGAAATGGTTTTCTGCCTTCCTTTATCATACTGTTCTTTGTCACTGAAACGACAAGGGAGAGAGGTATAAAATGGCACTTCCATCCATTAGAGATGTTTGACATGTGGTTACCATTGTTGCTTTTTCTCTGTAATCAAAGTATTGCCATCTTTTCTGGACATTTATTAGAACAACACTGACAATATCCATTTCTCCAAGGGTCATTTGGAGTAGCCATTTTGAATCTTAGAAAAACAGATTTTGGTCAGTTTTTGGAGTATTTAACTATGCTTATGAAGCAGTGATAAGTTTTTTCCTAAAAGACAATGCCAGGAAAAGAAGTTTCTGATGTAATCTAGTAACAGAATAACAGAATAAAAGAGTTGGAAGGGACATTGGAAGTCTTCTAGCCAACCCCCTGATCAACCGTTTCATACAATTGGTTCTCTAATCTTTTCTTTTAAATCTCCAGTGTTCAAGTACCCACAACTTTGGGAAGCAAGTTTATTCCACTGATTAATTTTGTTGTAACTGTCAGGAAATTTCTCCTTAGTTCTGGTTTGTTTCCATCCATCACTTCTGGTCCTGTCTTCTGATACTTTGGAGAATTCCAATGTTTCTTTCCCCTCCCTCCTTCCCTCCCTCCCTCTCTCTCTCTCACACACACAGACACCCCAACCCACCACCCAAAAAAGAGTAGAATGTACTTATTTCTCAAACAGAGTCCAAAATTATGAACTCAGATCCCAGTCACTAAAGAAAAAATCACATTTGTAAGTACGTAAGTATATTCCCAAGGCTATATATTATCAAATGAGGGAGATCCATTCATAATAGACACATTTCATACTGAAATTATTTTTCATTTCATTGATTAAATATTGCTCACATTTTCTTTTGTTCCAAACCAAGATATTTGCATCCATACCATAAAATAATATTAATGGGATGGCCACATTGGGGTATGGTTTCCATACCTTTTTTCATTAAGTGAAAATCCATGTGACCATGATGTAAGATTTTATTCCTGCTTTCTCTATCCCTGATCAAGTCAATTATGAAGCACAGAAATGGCATTTACATGACTGTGGGATACTGCAGTGCTCATAAATGCACACAGGTTGCAAAGTTCCTGAATGATGATAACTGTGGGATGATGGGATGGTTATAAATGGACTGGTCACAGAACTTGTTTTTTACACAATCATAGCCAAACAATCACTAAACATGGACCACATATATTTCTGCATTTGCTTCCCTTACAAATGTTCCCTCTGCATTTGTTTCCCTTTGAACCAGAGGTGGTATTCAGCAGGTTCTGACCAGTTCTGGAGAACCGGTAGAGGAAATTTTGAGTAGTTGGGAGAACTGGCAAATACCACCTCTGACTGGAGATTTTACAGTATCCTTCCCCTGCTATGCCCACCAAGCCACGCCTACAGAACTGGTAGTAAAAAAAAGTTGAATTCCACTACTGCTTTGAACCTGTATCTGAAAGGAAACAGGCAGCCTGGTCTGAACAATATCTAGAATGACCTTCATTCTGTCAAAGAACTAGAAAAAGAAAAAAAGTTTGATTTTTGGGGGGGTTCCATCATAGACATCATCATTAACTTTGCAACTGAAAATAGTCAAAGAGTTGTCTAAATCTAAAAGGAAACCATTGCATCCCTGAGGTTTGATGAGCAATTTGAAAAACAAGGGACAATAATCAATAAATACTTCACAGTGAATGCTGTCTGAAACATTGAAAGGAAGTAACAAAAGCAGGGTCAAAGACATGGAGCTTCTGCATCTTCCCCAAATGGAGGATGCTCTAAAGATGGCTACATCTATTATAAGTGGAAGGAACAATGGCCATGATTGTCTTCCAGACGCTCTGTGTTCAGACAGCTTCAATATTATAAATATGGGTACAGTCTGAATGAGGATAGACTCCATTTTCAGACAGCATTGTTATATGACAGGACTATTCCTCCTTCCAGCTTCATTTAATTTGTCAGTTGGCTCAGAGTGAAACAATGACTGGAAAATTTCCTCAGCTGCTGTACTTTCAAATAGTTCCAAAGCAATGTTTGCAACTACTTGACAAAAATGAACTTAGTTCGGTTATAGAATGAAAAAAAAATGTTTGCTTCATAGTAGATATTAGGAAAATGTATTGACCAGCCACTAAGACAGGGGTCTTTTAGTTTTGGGGTTCAATTCCCATTGACCTCAGCAACATGACCAATGGCAAACGATTATAAGATCTGCCCTTGAAAACATATGGCAGTCACTAAGTTGCTTACCTTTGCTCTAAGCCAGGGGTGTCAAACGCACATTGTCACAGTGTTGTCATGTGACATATCATGACTTTTCCCCCCTTCCCTAAACTGGGTTTAGGGCAGTGTGACACATCTGGCCCATGAGCCGGGAATTTGACAGTCCTGCTCTAACCACATGAAGTAGGGTTAAAGTAGCAGCAACCTTTACAAACCTCAGATTTTGCAATTATTCCCAGTTCCCATCTGTCTAAACAGGTACGAGTGCATAGGCAACATTTATGTTGGGATTATAGCTAAACTTTGCCCAAACCTAGTAGTAAACATAATGGCATTATTCAGCAGAATTAAGCTGGGAACACAAGGACATGGCCCACATTTCTAGCCACAAAGTTCAGAACTTTAGCGCTTGCTTCAAAATAGTCTTTTTAAATAATAATAATAATAATAATAATAATAATAATAATAATAATAATAATAATAATAATAATAATTTGTTAATAAGATTTGTTATTGGATCCATAACAAAAACTCTCAGGTTTGAAATGAACTGAAAACAAAAATAATAGTAAGCCAAAAATGCAGTAAGGCCACAATTAAAACAGCTGTAGAAAAAAATTGCTTCAAAACTGTGGAGAGTAGCAAATTGCAAAAAAATTGAAAGACCTGAGAAAATGGGCAGATCTTTGTGTGGCTGGTCACTGTCATTCCAATTAATGACTCCCAAAGGTCATCAGTTGAGGAACTTTCAGAAGGGGTTCTGATAATGTCCTCATGGTCAGGTTGCTCATAAATGAGAATATGTTTCTTCAAATACTATTGTACTATAAGCTAACAACAGTGGTATTTGAAATCCTCACAGGCTTTTGAAGGAAGAACTTAACTGCCAGACACATCCTACTCTGTCCAGCTGAAAATAACTTCCCACCTCAATTCATGTGACAAAAAATAGATCTTTCTGTTCAAAATCAACTTAACATTTTTTGCCAATCCTCAAACCCAAGAGAAGGTGTCCAACCATACAGTTTAATATGAATTTTCTTTTTTAGCTAATGAATTGCTTGAGAAAAAAGAAATGTAGGAAACAACAATTATCTCATCTCCAGAATGCCTGAGAAAATCTATATTGACATGTCTAGCTAAACAAATTACTTACTACAAATTACTTTTGTAACATGATGGATTTCAGCAAATACAAAAAGTTTATTGAGGAAAGGAGAGTTGTAGAAATTATTTGGGCCCCGACTCAATATTGTTTGGAAAATCTATCTTTCCTAACATTTTAAAATGTTCTCTAAGTTTTGCTAAAAGTGGCAGAGTTTTGAAATTTAACCTTTTGGGGGATTTTATCCAATCAAGCAGAACATTCTATCTCTGAAATCTTGACTCTAGCCAACAAATTTGACATTTCTTGAATGACTGCAGTTATCTTTCTAACAGTCCTTCACTGAATGTCAAATGCACCAACTGGTATCTACCAGCTTTAAAAATGATTTTATGGATGAAGCTTGAGGGAAGAGGGGCTAACACTGTGATCAACTAAGAATTGGGTCAGCTCACTAAATGGTTGAGGCAACATTGTGCAATATGAAAAAAAGATTTTGAAACATTTGGCCTCAAGCATGACCTTAGAAGTCATTACCAAAATTTTAATTTTAGGCCTAAAAAGTGAATACAAGGCAGTAGTGGCTTAATCTCATTACAATTTCCAATTCTAGTCTATCTTAGCCATTGTATTTTATATTGATGTATGTTTTCCAATTTTCTTCAAGGCAGCTTACTGAACCTTGGACTAACAGAAGCCAGGATAACTCTGTGAATGTGATTGGCATCCTGACCTAGATGCTAAATGTAATATACTTGTGCATCTGAAGACAAAACACCATCTTCTCCCAAGCAGTAAAATCCTTTCAGAACAGGCAGAACATCAACAGGCCAATAGTTCATTAGGCCAATAAACTACCCAATAATAATCTATCCAATCATACTTTATCTGGGCTTGTCAGCCTTATGAGATAGTCCAGACAAGTAGTACACCCAGAAGTACTACCCCTAACTTTATATAAGGTTATATTGCAGAATCTTGCAATTCTGAAAATACTTTTCTCCTCACCTCTATTAGTCCAAGAAACAACCCTTGTGAGATGTTTATCATGTCTCTTTGCTTTTCCAGGCTATGTTGCCTCTTATCTGATCATTGTCTAGTCTGCAGTACTTCAGCCATACAAAAATATTTTTTTGAAGTAAAGTAAAAAATAAGTGGAAAAAAGGACAAGGAAACTAATAGAGATGGGGGGGGGGAATTAAAGGAAAGGAAAAGTTATAAAGAAGTGGCTTTTGAATTTCTTAACAGCAGTTTCCAAGGACATTTATATTTTACCATCTGTCACTAAGGTTACAACATGATTTCCTTTTTCCACAGTCTACCCTTTTTAATCATCAAATACATAAATCAGAAGTTTATTTTTTTCCAGCAAAAATTCCATAAGGGATTTCCAGTGAGTGTTATTGTCCTTTCTCTAATTAAAGACATCTATTTTTCCCTCTGTGCTAATTGTCATATTCACCAGCCATTCTTCTGTTGTATTTCAGTCTTTCTATTTTTGTGCATATAATAATGTAACCATTATCATATATGTATATATGTTGTGGCTCCGATTCCTGAGTCTGCGTTGTTGGAGGAGGAGGACTCGGAAGATGAGGAGGAGGAATTGGGAATGCCTTCCTCCCCAGGACCTTCCTCTTCGGCAGTGCCTTCCTCCCTGATGATGCCTCAGGTTTCAGCAGATAGCTGAGAGGGACAGCCTGAGACTAATCAGGAGGAGGAGGGCATATCGGAGCAGCCTCTGGCAGGGGATCAAGTGGACGAATGTTGGCTTGATCCTAGGTAGCATCGCAGGAAGAGGTGTGAGCTGCAACGTAGGAGGTGTGGGCGAATCAGAGAGTGAGATGACTCATTGAGACACACCCCACAGGGGATAAAAGTGGATGTGTTTTCTCTGGAAACTGTATGTGACAAAGTTTTACTTTTCTGTCAGGCTTCGGTGTGTTTTGTTTCTTGTGGTCTGCAATGAAAGCTTTAGTGATTAATTCTTCTGGTTATCTTGTCGGGCTTGGCAGGCAGCGTTTGTTCTACTGCCAAGAACATTGTCTGTATAAAGGAATTAACTCTGTAAATACTGAATCTTCTTGCTTGCCTGTATTTGTTGGACTTTTCATCTTCCTTGGAAAGGTGAGACATAACATATACATTTTTTTTCATAGATTTTCACGGGTACAGGTATGTAGGTCTAGGTGTGTTCAGGTCTTTTCCTGTGTAAGATTAAGATATCTTGGCAATGTTTCAGCGAGGTCCCACTCGCCATCCTCAGGCTGGTGCTTTCGGCTTCATGCCAGTGCAAGCAGTGTGTGATCAGAGCTGCCGTCTCTCTATAAATACTGTTGGTGGGGGCTGGTGTGCTGGGCTGGTTGGCTGCGCTGCTGCCTCTTGATTGGTTGATGGAGTTGATGTTGGCATAATGGGCTGTGTGATGGACTTGTGAGTTTTGTTGTGGAGATATCCTGGATCTTGTGCTGTAATCTCCTGGGTCGTTTGTTTTGTAGTGATCTTTTTTCCATTAGCCTCTCGTGTTTTAACGGCTTGGGTCATGGGTTGTGTGATGGGCTTGTGAGTTCTTCTGTTGTGGTATCCGGGGTCCTGTATTGTAATCTCCTGGGTCGTTTGTGTTTTGATCTCTTTTCCATTAGCCTCCTGTGTAGTAACGGCTTGGGTAATGGCTTGATAATGGCTTGTGAGACTTATTGCTGTGGTATCCTTGGTCTTGTGCTGTGCTATCCCATGTTGTTTCGGGTCTGGTGTTGGTTTTCGTGGCTGGGACTCATTTGTGGGTGAGGGCTAGCTTCCAGATATCTGGTAGGTGGGAGGTATCATCCCGTCTATTCATGTTATGGGGGTGTTTCTCTATCTTGATGATTCTCTTGCTGGAGTGTTCAGTGTTGGATATTAATTTGGTTCCTTCGAAATTAATTTCATGTCCTGTGGCTTTAAGGTGCTGGAAGAGGGAGGAAGTATTTTCTTCTCTTCCGACTGCGGTTTTGTGTTCTGCAATGCGTGCATTTATTCTCCTGTTGGTTTGTCCAATGTATGTGGCTGGGCAATTGTTGCATGTTATTTCATAAACTCCTTGGTTTTCTAGCTGGATCTTGTCTTTTGGGTTTCTTAGGATGTTGGCTATATTTTGGCCGAAGTTTGAGGAGAATTTTGCTGATTTTGTCTGTGGTGCCTTTGATTACAACGCAGGACCCAGGATACCACAACAAAAGATCTTGCAAGCCCATCACACAACCCATTACCCAAGCTGTTAAAACACGAGAGGCTAATGGAAAAAAGATCACTACAAAACAAACGACCCAGGAGATTACAGCACAAGATCCAGGATATCTCCACAACAAAATTCACAAGGCCATCACACAGCCCATTATACAAACATCAACTCCATCAACCAATCAAGAGGCAGCAGTGCAGCCAACCAGCCCAGCACATCAGCTCCCACCACCAGTATTTATAGAGAGACAGCAGCTCCAATCACACACTGCTTGCACAGGCATGAAGCCGAAAGCACCAGCCTAAGGATGGCGAGTGGGACCTCGCCGAAACGTCGCCAAGATACTCTTAATCTTACACGGGAAAAGATCCAAACACACCTAGACCTGCATATATATATAAAATACTGTTCCATAACTCTTTTCTAATTGAGTACCCATTCATCCCAGCAAGAAAAGTTCTAGTTGCAGTTGAATGAGTGTTTCTATCACATTATGGATTTTATTAGTTTATTAACCAATGAAAATATCCTGTTAACTAATTCTCAGATAAGTCCTGACTACACCATCCATGATTATTTCACATACATATAGATTCCAGTCCATTTCATATAAGTTAAATCTGTTCGAGTACCTGAAATATATAGAGAAAGATGGGATTATTAAGATAACAGAAACTATTTTAGGAAATCATTATATCAATGTAGAAACCACTGTAAGGTTCAGGGTTTAGAAGAAGATTTTAACCTTCATCTAGAAATACCTCTCTCTCTTTTTCAAATATGCTGAAAATAAAAATGTCTTGAAGTCTGATTTGTTGGGGAAGGGATGTTTTTATATGACTAGCATTTTTTTTTATTAAGATAGAAATATAATCAGCAATGTCAGCCAGGCCAACAGATAATTAATACTGCATCAAATATTCATTTACATGAATAACTATAAATTGAATTAGGGTAATGCTTTTACTAATCTGTTGCTAATGTGAAGTGTAGGCTGGTAATAGAGTAATTATTTGTAATATATGCTATATGTAGCTTATTGGAACATTATCTTATAAATATTGCATTGTGTATTATGTAATGGGTTATACTGGCTGAGTCTATTCCCATGAATTAAGAAATAAGTAAAAAGCATGTGTACAAACAGAAAACTTGATTTCACATCATTTTTTTTCAGAACATATTGAAAGTGATATAGGATTAAACTGTAGTACTGATTCATTGTGTTTAATTTTCTCTTTATATTATTTTTTCTTACATTCAGTTATGTTTCTGAAATCACTTTCCATAAAATAGAGTCTTAATAATAGTGGCAGAAGATATTTGTGTGCCACATTAACTGTAATGAAGTTTGTATGAATATGATAAGGGGGAAATATTATAAAAGAGAAATTAAAAAATATCTTCTTACATCCACTCTTTGTTTTTGACTACATAAAATTATTCTTCAAAAAGCCTTACATCTGCAATTAGTTTTCTAATTCTATGCACAGGGTGATAGCTATTATAAATAAATACATCTATAAATTAGGTCTGCATGTACATGCAAAGAATCTATTTTAATCCTTTGCTTAAAAATAGATTGGAAGGGATGTTGACTGTTGCTTTTAGCTATTGTTTGTTTTCTATTAACTTCCAAAGCAAAGAATAACAAATCATACACACATATTGTGCATGTATACACAAACAACTAAGTGATCCTAAGGAACTAAATAAAGTCAGTCCTAGTTAGGACTTGAGTGGGGAACTATCAGGAAATGTCAGGGCAAAGGATCAAACAGGAAAGTAAAAAAAAGTCAGAAAATGACTGTGGCAAACCATTTTGATATCATTCTTGCAAAAAAAAAAAAAAAGAATAAATAAATACCAAGATATACATGCATATATATTCACCCACATACAGGTAGTTCTCAACGTTCAATCACAACGGAGCCCAAAATTTATGTTGCAAAGTGAGAAATTTGTTAAGCAAGTTTTGCCCCATTTTACAACTTTTCTCGTCACACTTGTTAAGTGAATCACTGCCATTGTTAAATCTGTAACGTGGCTGTTAAGTGAGTCTGCTTTCCCTGTTGGCTGTTATGATTAGCCGGCAGCAGGTATGGATGTCTGAGGAGAACGAGGGCTCAGATGAAGGGCCAGGACCATTAGGGAGTAGACTGCTGCCTTCAGAGATTGTGGGGCTGGCAGCAGTGATGAGGTTCCCGAGGAGCCTGTGCCAAGTGCATGTGTGTGCAGGGCTGCTTGCAGGAAAGAGCAGCTGCAGCAGCACGGGTGACTAAGGCTGTAAGGCTGCAAGGTAATAACCCCTCCTTCAAGAAGATAAAAGCCAGTTGTGAAGCAAATGTTCTTTGTAGGAAGCAAAGACATTTTGAAACTCGGGCCTCGTGAACATTGCAGTATCTTAAGTTGGTATTTGAAGACTCTTGTGTTGTAAAATATCCCTAGGTAACCTTATCTGTTATTCTTGGCAGCCTTGCACAGCTTTGGTGAGGCTTGTGCTTATCAAAGTTAATTAGTTTGCAGCAGCCTTTTAACCAGGGATTCGTAAGAATCATTAAAAGGTTTCTGTTCCCTTTGGTTCGTGTTTGTTGTATTGGAAAAGAGTTTGGGTCAGAACAATTGGCTTTGCTTGTCAGAAGGTTGCCAAAGGGGATCACACAACTCCAGCACAGTGCAATTGTCATAATGTAAGTCCGTTGTCAAGCAACTGAATGTAAATTATGTGACCATGGGGATGCTGCAATGGTCATAAGTGTGAACAACAGTCATAAATCACTTTTTTCAGTGCTGCTGTAACTTCAGTCACTAAATGAACTGTTGTAAATTGAGGACTACCTG
>NW_020769345.1:5374046-5390670 GCF_900518735.1 Pseudonaja textilis | reverse complement strand
ATACATACATACATACATACATACATACACAATCTTACTTGAAGAAATCATAAAGGCAAAAGCACTATAAAATAGCACCACTTTTCTCACTATACCTGCACAATGGAACACTAAGACAGCTTAATAATGCTTGGTTATTTGGAACTTTAGTGGTGAATTGTCTGGTTGCATCTCCCAAAATTCCACTGTTGCAATACATCGAATTAAATGTTAGGGAAGGCATGTGGTGTTTTTTGCTTAGAAATAGCTTCTAGATAGGCCAAAGCTGGAAGGAAAAATATCTGTCATTCTGTGTCCCCAGTAAAACAATGAAACAATAAAATCACAAACCAATATCCTCTGCACAGCAATTCACTGAGTTAAATTAAATTAAAATTAAAACTGGGTTCACTCTTTCCATCCATGTATTCTAGTTACCTTGCTGTATTAATCTTGTGTTCTCAGAAAGTAAAATCATATACACTATTATAACACTTAATTATATTGTATCCAAAAAGCGTATATATCTAACTATTATCAAACAAGCATATAAAACTATAGAGGCATGATCATCTAGAAAACAAATAAAGCAAAACATATGCTACAAGGTAAATAAATGAAATTTTCAAAGTAATTTTATACATCTTAAAGCAGAAGTGTATACAATAAATGAGAGCAATTTCAAAAGCTGTCCTTCTTTAGTTTCAAAATTCAATGTAATTTAATAGATGGTAGTAGCTATGAGTTGAAAAATGGTTTTCAATCACAAATACCTAATATGTATTAAGAAACAGATTTTGTGCAACAGTGATAGGAAAATCTTTCACTTTACTTGGCTTTCAAGTAATTTACAAAGTTTCCAATAGATGATCTATGATTATATTTAAGAAATTTCTCTGTGCACCATGTCAGTAAGAAAAGTTTTGCCACTTGTACACGAATAGAAAAAGAAATACCACAATGTATATTACCCCATTCTAGTGTTACCTTACCTGGGATGAGGATAAACAGTTATCTCAAGGATTTTGATGAATAATCTTAAAATGTCCTTGGGGTATATACCTCAAAACTACTGTAGTAACATCAGAATAGACCTTTAAGAATAACAAACTACAAGATTTCTGATATACTGTAGTAAATAAAACTCCCTGCAATTCTAGATCATAGAGGCAATGTAAAAAAAAAACATATTCATAGCAGCTGAATAGAAAAAAGTATCACCATAATGGTTATATTCATTAAGTACAACAGCTAGTGATTACTCATGACTGCCAGAAATATATTTCAAAAGTATAAATGTCATTTCACAAGTAGATACACACAGAGAGAGTCTTTTTTCAGGACATGCTTGACTCCAGGTGATTTTGTGTATGCATCAATATAGTTTTATTGGCAACATATATAGTTTGTTTGTACTGTCTTTTTTGATTATTGATTAATTTCTCAGGTATCTACAGCTCTGGGTCCAAACCAGATTCATCCTGCTCATTTTTTCCCAGAATAAAACAATGTCAATAGATGTTACCTTGAAGACACAAATCAGTTGATGAAGGATAAACATTAACAATACAATGTCTCTGTTTGAAAACATATAAATAATTGGGCTTTTACATGAAATGGCCCTGTTGGCTCTCTGAATCAATAATTATGTCATCACTTGTTCTATATAATAACTTTGGCAAAAGTACACTATCGGAATACAATCAACTTAAGTAAAATGGGTGGGAGGATGGGAGGAAATATTTTAAATTGTGCTAATGCAAACACTAAGGGATTTTAGTTTCAGGACCATGGAGAGCAACCTCATATTTAGAATAAACTCCTGCAGGAGTGTGAAGCAATTTAGCAGGAAGTCAGGCCTGGTTGATCTTGCTAGAAGCTCCACCTGAAGTTTGGATTATTTAAAATAAAAATTAGGTGAATTGATGGATTCAGAAGAGAAGAGAAGAGATGTGAAATCTGTCTCTTTACTTAGACCTTTGGCATGGGAAAGTGAGACTCCTGACTTCATTCCAAATTATGTTTTGCTCTGTGAGATACATTTTAGAATAACGATGTTACTTAAATTTATAGGCATTCCCACATACAAAGAAGGCAACAATATATTGAGCTGTTAAGACAATATGTTCTCCAAGCATCATCTAAACTTACAGTTTTACAGTATTTTCATATCATGTGTTGAGCTGTGATGCTTTCTGTGTGTTTATTGTAAAATTGTCCATGTATTCCATATGGATCTTTAAAGAAGAAAGAGGAATATGGCAACCATCTCTATTATGAATAATTCATGTATACACAATGTCATTTTGGGTTATGTGCATTTTATTCATTTGATTCAGTTTCCCAGATACTCAGGATTTCTAATTAGGAGGACAACCATTCCTCTTAGAAATATTATTGTCATCAGAGTTACTTATTAAATACATGACCCTGGGATTGTAACTGCAGAAGACTTTCTTGGCAAATGCAGAAAGGAAAAGTAATAGGCTCCTATTATTTCTGTTTTGGGAACATTGGGAAAGATTAATATTTCAGGGCACTTAGAATCAAGTTCACTCAGTTTTGTTACACATTCTATGTACATTTATTTACAAAAGGAACAGCTTAATTCCCAATTAGCAAGAAGCCTGCTGTATTCACATTGACTGCAGTGCTGGGTATTAAACAAATACTAAATAATGGCTACTCATAAGGTGCAGAACATCTGAAGCAATGCAAACTCAACTAGGGTTTGTTTTGGGACACAAAATAAACAGCTCTATTCAGAGATGATCAACCCCCCCCCCCCCACACACACACACACATTCTGCAGTTTTATGAAGCAAACTACAGATACCAACAACTATCTCTAAAGTATTCCTTGAATTATGACATGTCAGGAAGTGACTAGAAGCCCAGAGGAAATCTGGAGCATATTTCAGAGAACTGAATATCTGCTGTTTCATGGCATAAACATGCTGGAATTCAATTGTCAAAAAAATTAAGACTCAGTCTGTGAGTGGATATTTTTCACCTCAGTTTTAGACTTTTTGTAGATGACTTTTTTTTTTTTTTGCTGTCAAGCATTCCAGTTTCATCCCTATCAACTTTTTGGGTAAGATAGTTTCATCACTATGAAAATCTGCTGCTGAAATAGCAACAGCACTTTGACTTATTTATTGCTTTACAGTGCTTTACAGCCCTCTATAAGTGGGTTTACCGAGTTAGCATATTGCCCCCAACAATCTGGGTCTTCATCCAGGGTGGGATTCTCCTGGTTCTAACTGGTTCAGGCAAACTCCTAGCTGCGCTGATCAGCTGGCTCTGAACCGGTTTGATCCGACGATCATGTGGGTCCACCCTTCTCCCCCTGTGCTGTACTCACCTATATCTGCTCAGCTGATTCACACAGCAGAGTGGATTGTCATGCCTCAGCTGTGTTACTTCCCTGAAGTAACATTGAAGGTAAATAATTATGATAGCTATGCAAGCAGAGAATCCCACCCCTGGTCCTCATTTTACCAACCTCAGAAAGATGGAAGGCTTGAGCCTGTGTTCTGACCAAGGCTTCCTGAGACAGTAACAGTCACACATTGTTCCCCAAAACCTTTCTTTAAATATTTCAACAGCTATGAATTATATGCATTCACAGCCCGTAATGAGTCCCAAACAGTTTATGAATAGTCCAACAAAAGTCTGCCACAGTCTTTCAGGATAAGGCTGATAAGCACCCACCTTTATCTCCCTTGAAATGCTGCCAATGACTAAATTGCCAATTAGCTGTACAAGGGCAAATGGAGGACAAAGTCTACACAGAACATCAGATTTTAAACCGCCCAGAATGAACAAAGTTGGACTTCCAGTTGTGGCGCTGCGGCAGTGTGGGGAGAGAAGATTGATCTCTGTTCTTTTGTCCCCAATCTGCACATCTGGAGAGGCACACAAATCCTGGAGGGATTGGCGAAACTGTGAGGAAGCCCGAAGTGTGGGCAGACAGAGGGCAACTGTCTGCCACACTGTAAGGAACTATCACAAACTTCAGCATGTGAGTGATCTGCCATATTAATGGCAAACCAAAGTAACGGCGATCACACCAAATGAGGAAGGAATAATAATGACAGCAGCATCAACATCAAACCAACTATTGAATGCGATCGTGTAGAGGCTTATGTCCCTTTGTTCATCCTTTATGCCTTTTGGGAGGGGCCAATCATCTCTAAGCCTTACTCCCAAGTCATCCCTTTTGTCTTAACTGTTCTTGCCTTCTGGCAGCTCTGTGCAAGCATGCACTGGGAACAGGCTCCCTCTGTTCCTATGCCACACTGATGTCAGATTCTGGAGGCTCTGGAGTCAGCATATAACTCTCAGATGGCCCTGACCCCATCTCTGTGTTGGACAGAGATTCCTCATCCAAGCCCTCCCCAAACTCCATAACTGGCCCATGTTCCTCCCTATTGTCCGACTCTGCTGCCAGCTCTGCAGGCCACCGGGAGACCACAACAGCCTGGTGGGATTTGAACTGCCAAATTGCAGGCAACTGGGAGGCAGCAGAAGTATATTAGCCTTCAGTACTGCACTCTAACCACTGTACCACTGATGCATAAACAGAAAGCTTGCATTATTCTAGAAAAAAAATGAGTTAAGGATTATAAAACTGAAGTTCAGCATGTAACTGTTCTCCTTTCTAAATATGCTTGATAAAGTGTTTGTTAATTAAAGGTAATGGGGTAGGGTGGGGAGTTAGAAACCCATTAGGAGAAAATTACACCAATCAATGAATGAGTAGGCTATATGGCAGCCTCCAAATAAGCCTGAATCAAACATTTTAGAATATGGTATGCATTTTATTGTGCCTTATCACAAAATATAAACAAAGCATTTTCTTCTAAAGAAGAGAATGCTATATCCTGAAAGGACACAAGACTGAGAAGGCACTGTATAAGAAAATATAAGGTGCTCATTCATGGAAAGTTACTTTCAATACACATATGAAAAGGACACAAAACACTGGATTGAAGCTAAGCTTTTATCTGGAGTTCAAAATGCTAAATTGACTGGTGAAAGTTCATAGAAGATGAATGATTAAAAAAAAAAAGCTCTCTTTTTCCCTCCACTTTAATCTCTGGGCTCTTCTGCATAGTCCTGTGTATAAACACATAAACACACACACACACACACACACACACAAACACATAAAGAAGAAAGCAAAAACTGGTGGGATTTAAAAAGGGATTCACAAAAAACACCCATCAGTCCTAAAACACACATTAGCTACCCCTAATATATCATTGGAGACTTGAACAAAATGCTTCTGAATGTTCTACATCCCCTTTGGCTTCTCTTATCATATGAGAAATAATCCTGACTTATTTGCCTTGAGAGGAGACATGAGAATTTATTTATTTTTATTAGAAGTGAGCAGTGTGGACATAGATGATAGAAAACCTAAAGAAGGTGGACGTTTTTCAATATCTGGGGTCCCATCTCCAATGCAATGGCAACATCATTGGTGAGGTGCAATCAAGGGTGAATGCAGCCTGGATGTGTTGGCAAGAATTCACTGGTGTGTTATGTGACAAATGAATGCCAAACTATTTATTTACAAGACAACCATCCCCCTGTTGCACTGTATGGCACTGAATGCTGGGCAGCAACAACAAGGACCAAAAGCTATCTCCATGCCATGGAAATCTAAATGCTCCATTAGATATTGGGCATCTCCCTTCTTGGCCACATCACAAATGACACCATTGACAACATTTCTGTGTGTCACTAATTATAGATAATATGAGATAAGGCCAACTTTGCTCGTATGGACATGTCCAGAGAGCAGCACCTTCCACCATGGCCAAGACTGTCTACCAACTAGAAGTCAATGATTGATGACCTCACAGGCATCCAAAACAGAGATGGCAAGACATCATCAACAAAGATATGCAAGCCATGGGCCTGTGCCCTGGAGATGCAACTGACCATGCAAAGTAGTGTTCATTGATCCAAATGCACATGCAGAAATACACTAGGAAGAAGAAGAATGGGGACATAGATGATAATTGTAGGGGAAAGGGACAAATTTAAGCTGGGTGACTGATTTGGTCCAGTCCTGAAGCATAAGGAGGTGGATTCCTTCCTTTCACATAGTTATGTACCTCTTTAAGCACCTCTGTTCTTCCTGTATAAATGCTTTTCTCCTTCTCACTTTTTTTTGCCTAGTTTAGACTTTTAGAAAGATCCCTATGGTGAAATAAGTCCGTTAGATTCACATTAATAGGCCACTGAAAGCACAGCACATGGACAGAAAAGACAAATGGGATACATTTAAGCTGAAGTTGGACAGTTTGCAGAGATGGATAGCCCTGGTGTGAAGTGGGAGAGCAGAATCTTTTCTATTAGCTAAAAGGAGCACAATTCCTTCTACGGCTTAAAAGATCAGACTTAACACAACCTCCCCCATCTCCAACTTTTTTTTCTAACTTAGAACACTGAATTCCCAAGCAGTACAAGAGTGTGTTATGCATAATGAGACCCATGAATGTGCTTATGTAAACCTTACTGAAAAGGCTGGCTCTAGACATTCCACAGTTATGGAGCCCCGAAGTTTGCTTTAAGAATTACATCCATTTCCGTATTTAGCGATAATGTTGAAATTTGATATTTTGAAGGGGATATTTTAGTTCCACTGAGGTAAAATGTCATGCTGAGTTCTAAGTCTGTTCTTCCCAAATTACTTTGCCAAACCACTTGCAATTCCTTTGTATAAATTCTTATGCAAGTGGAGAATGTGGATCTAAAAATTTGTGCCTCATTAGTTTTATATGCACATTGAGATGGCTAATGAACTGTCCATTTCCACTGGTTTGAGCTTTTTCTGCCCTTTGAAAGTATTTTGGAAGATATACTTGAGGGCAGGAAGGCTCTTCTACCTTCTCCACTCCTCTTATATGTCAGCTTTCCTTTCTTACATGCCCTCAAACTTATCATTTGCCAGGAACAATATCTAAATTGGGATAGAAATGACTAATGAGTTTATCAAGGTGGAACTTTCCTCCATTGCTACTGCTCTGTAAAAATGAAAACTTTGGCAAATGCTCAAGGATTCCATTATTGTTGACAACTCTGGGAACTGTAGGTTTGTTATTCCTACCAGTAATTAAGCCACAAGAGGAGAAAATGCTACATTTTTTTTTCAAAATCCACCCTGGAGGATTAAAACATGTTCAGAAGTCTCCACTATAAAGTAAAGTGGGAATGAGCTTAAAGTCTGAACTCTGGAACATATAGAGTGCTAGAAACTGAATCAACAATAACTTTCCTCCCTCTGTCCTTCCTTCCTTCCTTCTGTTCTTCCTTCCTTCCTTCCCTTCCTTCTTCAAATCATCAGAGAGAAATTAAAATGTTGCTGGACCAGGTGAAAAGTAGGAGTTGTCTTTTAAGTGTAGCTATTCTCCTCTTTCTCAGGACAAAATGTACAGGTCAGCCTGTAAAAATGTGGAATGCCCCTTTTAAAATTGTGTTGCAATAGTCAAGATATGAGGTGACTAGGGAAAAAGTAACTGAGCAAGGAGTGTTGTCCAGGAAAGGATGTAACTGACTCATAAACCACAATTTCACAAAGACCCTCTTCACCACAACTGCCACCTGCTCCTCAAGCAGGAATTATGATTCAGAAAAAAACCCAGATTAAATACCAAATCTGAGAAGAAGAAAAAAAGAGAAAAAAAATGAACACTTTTTTTCTCTTTTTCTTTCTTTTTTTTCTTTTTCTTCTTTTCTCTCCTTTTTTTTCTTTGTTCTTTTCTCGTTTTTCTATTCATGTATGTATTGTTGATTGGTTTTTAACTGTAAAATTAATAAAATTTGTTTAAAAAATAAATAAATAAATACCAAATCTGTCTGGAGCAGTGTAAGTCCATCCAAAATGAGTCATGCTACTTAGTAGTAGTATATTTTTAATAGTAAATACACACTACTTAGGATTAGATAATGTATCTAAAGAGGCCCAGCTATTTGTATTAACCAGTCCTTAAAAGTTCATGTCAATGGGAGCACACAGATAAGAAAAAGAAATATTGTGGAGATGAAACTATGCTTTATATTAACAGGTGTCATTTCACAATGATTAAAGCCTTATAGTCACCAATTTGGTGACAGAATAAATTCTTTACTAGATATCAAAGCGGGGGGAAACCATGAGATGATTATATGACATAAGTAAACCATACTATGTTCACTGACAGTGTTCATGGTAAAGAAAACTCATTCTGAATTCAAAGACATTCAGGATTTTCACTTCACTGATTTAAAACAGTGACTATGTTTTCATGACAGTGCTTCCTATTTCCCACAAGTGAAATAATTGTCTCATTGTCTTTTCTAGTCTCCCTTCCATTTTCCTAGCATACTGTAAAATGGATTAGGTTCTTGGTGAGCTTTTCATTTGAACAGCCCATAAATTTGCTGAGGTATCATCAAAATAAAAATGGGCTTTAGCTTTCATCAATGAGACAAACTTACCATAAGTATCCAAATAACATTCATTTTTTTATACTCACAGTGCATGTCAGTAGCAGATAATGTAGTGCAATGAAGACTAAAAATAAAGGATGATCACTGATTGTATGTCTCTATATCCTGAAATCCAATTGTATCAAAATTTACTACTGCGTTGTGTGCTGAATTTTGTATATAATGAGTTTGTCTTTCCGTCTGGATGTTTCCTTTTTATCTTACGGTAGAATAACGGCAAGTATAACTGAATTTCCCTGATTTTCTGTCCATACCATCTTTTATACAAATTGGGTTAAGTCACCTGGAGTCAATGATGTGTGAACTGGATGGTTATATAAATTTGTTTAATAAATAAATAATAAATAAATAAATATCATTTATTTTTTCAAGTGCAACAACATATCCATAATTTGAGCAAATTATTGTTTCCTCTTTCAGCCTGTTATCTGTCAGGGATAACACACCCAATGGAATTAAAACTCCAAGGCAGGCATATTCATCAAACCATAGATTTATTAGGCATGTCATATTGGCACATTTGGGGAAAACCCGATTCTGAAAGATCCAACGTTTTCCCCACCCAAATCAAATCACAAATTTCTTCCCCCCCAGGTCCCACCTCTGTCTTATAGCCTAACCAGGTCACAGCTGTCATCCTGGCTGGCTTTGGTCCACACCTCTCCTCGTAGAGGGTCCTTGGCTCCATGGGAAAGAATGTTGTTTTGACTGTGGCAGCCCTGAAGATGTTTCCAAAATGGCTTCAGCACAAAATGGCTGCAAGGCTGATAATCTCTATATCATAGATATCCATGGGTGCATATATAAATGGAAGCAAGAGAAAGAAGAAAATAACAACAATACACTGATTAGCCATGCCTGATTTTAAAGGCTACTGCTTTGATAAGTTGTACAACATGATTGTTGGAAAGAATCAGAATAAGGGAAAATGAATCAAAACAATCAGAACAGGAAAGGTAATCTAATACAACATCTGGCACTCTATTATAAACTATTTTGTTCAGCCACACTATATCAGGGCCGCTACCATTTAGTAATATCTGATCAAAGAAAAGATTTTTAAAAAATAATAATTATAACAATATCTGTTGGTCCTGATAACAGCCTCCAAACTGATAGCACCCAGCAAGGAGCTCACTCTTCTCCCTATTTCCCCTCTCTCTTTATTATTATATCCTAGCATTGGATTTACTGCTTAAAGAATGTTCCTTGGGGAGCTTGTAATCTTTTCTGAAAACAAGATGAAACAAGAGTTGTAGCATCCCCAGCAACATACCTGCTGTTTATTGTAAAACAGAAAGTATAAATAAGAACCAATTTCTATACAGATCATAAATATTTATGTTTATACCGTATATGCCTAGTTTTATGTCATTGTTTCTATTTTTTTTTTCATTTAACTTACTGAGAGCCAGTTTGCTCTATTGGTTACAGCATCAGGATAGAAATTGGGAGATGGTGAATTCTACTCCCACCCTAGGTGCAAAGCTATATGGTTACTTTGGGGCAATCACTCTCTCTCGGCTCTGGAAAGCAGGCAAGAGCGAGCCAATTGGGAGATCTTGATAAAAAAAACTGTGGGGAGTAGTTCATATGATCACTAGGAGCCAACATTGACTCCAAGATATTAATCGTGGCTTGGGACCTGGTTATCTCAGGGACATGCCTTGGCTGGGGAAAGTTCTCAGGCCAATGAGGAAGGGGGGAAGGACCTGTCAGCATTGGTACATGCTAGTAGATGCTGGAGTACATAGGGCAGAGAGGTGGAGATCTGCCAGATTGATAGAGAAAAGGCCCCACTCCTCTTAATGGGCTGCACAGGGAGGGACTATTTAGCATGGCAGGCAGAGGGAGGCCATGCTGGAAGCAACATGTGTGGGTTGTGGGCAGATGATTGTTTGTGTTTCTGGAACTCTGCAGCTCATGGATTTAATTCAATTGCGGAGAACATTTATGTTTGTCTTTGGAGCAGCCAGTTATCCATCAAGTGGACTAATTGTCCATTTCCTGGAAGGTTAGTCTGGAGCTTGTTCGTGGCTGGCTTTGCTGAAAATGACCTCTCCTTCCTGAACACCTGGCTTAAACTATTCCTGTGACTTCTCCTTGCAAGTCCTGAAACTTGGACTAGCAGACTTGTTGACAAACCTCAGTGGAGGCCCCTAACCTCGGAGGGGATTTTAGGCTGTTTGTTTTTTGAACCTACCCAGGCAAAACCTTTTTTTCCAAGACTGTTTTTGGTTTGGCTGTAAGTTTGTTTTGCTTTTGGTTATCTACTTGGTCATGAGCCAATTACTGTGCTAAGCCTGCAGCTGGGGGTTAGTTGAAAACCTAAAATAGATCTGTTTAGGGAACAGATTAAATAAAGTTCTCTATACCAACCCTGATGTGTGGGTGAGTGGGGGCAGCGCAAATTGAGGGCAAGATGGTGTAATTTTGTTGCTGCAACTATTAAACAATGGAATAAAAAACCCTTCCAGAATTCTGTAAATCACCCAATGTTATACCAACAGATAGAAGCTTACTTTTTCTTATCCATGCTACCTATGCACATACATAAGCAGCCTCTTTAAGCAACAGCAAAATGTTATACTGTACAATATGCTCTCAGCTGAAATGTGCCATTACTCCCTTCCCAAATACTCCAGTGTGAAGCTATAATTGCAAATTATAGTGATTAATCCTTTTAGGCTTCTCCCACTTATATCCATGCCAACATGAAATCTGGGCCAATTTGCAGCATATACTTTTAAAAAATGCATCTTCATATGCAATTGCTGCTAGAAGCTTGGATTTGGCTACCTGATTTGCATGGAATAAATTTGTGCTTTTACATACTTAATGTCTTGCACTTTAATTAGTAATATCATTTCCCCAGGCTGAGTGTGATCAATCGCCTGGCAGTTCAATTTTATAGCTGCCTAAGATATGGATACTTTGACAGGTCAAACTATTGCTGCTCTATAAAAAAAAAAAGTGGAAAGGATCAGATATGAAAGGGTGTGTGTGTGATCACTTGAAATTATCCCTTGAAATTGAACAATAAAGTTAATTTTTAAAGCTGTTTAATTTTAATATATTTCAATACTCAATTCACAGATTTTCCCAATCCAAGTGATATCTCTTATTGCCACCTTAGCACAGAAGTAAATTCCATTTGAAATAACTATGTGCTGAACTGCAACTCTGCACAACAGAGATTAAAATTTTATGGTTTAGAAGTCATGTACATCCTCAGCTCTTTTCAATAGTCCTCTCTCCTTTGACTAAACTACTAAAACTTAACAGCAAATACTTCCACAGTATTATGGGTGGGTGGGGGAATGGTTTAAATCAAAACAAGCACATTTTAAAAATCAAATGTCCCCCAAGTGGATCACTGATTTCAGCTTCCGTTACACCATTGGCATCAATGCATTAGTGAAACACTTCTAATATCTTCTGCAGCTACTATACATACTAATCTGGAAATGTTGAGCATCAAGGAACATCCTGAAAAAATATAGGATTCAGGGTGTACTTCTAGGGATTAAACAGATCTACATACAAGACATACAGTATCAACCTTTGGGAATAAAATACAAATAGATCCCATTTTCAGCTCCTGGAGAAAGTTTGGAGCATAAAGCTGTTTGTTTTGTTATTATTTATATCCTGCCTTTATTATTTTTAAAAAGAATGCAAGGTGGCAAACATACCTAATACTCTCTCCACACAGAGATCATTTTCCACACAACAATCATGTGAAAAGTGTTGGGCTGAGAAAGTGAGTGATTGGCTCAAAGTCACCCAGCTGGCTATAAAATAAAGACAATAAATAAAACACTTGAAACTGAACAATTCAGTACATGGGATGCCATGTCCCACATTACATAATAAATCAAATAAATGCTAAGAGTGACTGAGAACAGAATTCCAGGACATTTGCAGAGATATGGAAGAGATGTAATAGCAGGATCAGAGTGTTCTGTTGTAATAACAATGCACAGGTGCCAAGCATGTCTCATTCCAAGATGTCAACAGCTCTCAATCTGTTGTGTTGTTAAAGACGTAAGTGGAAGAAAGAGGATTTGAACCTCAGAATTGCTATACAGAAAGCTTAACCTTGTAGGAAATGACGAGGTTCAGCCCAAGGGAGGGTTTGTAAGTCACAAGTCCCTGCATGCCCACAAGAGATCTAAGTCCAGTCCACTTTGAATGCCTTCTTGTATCCCATGCATTTCTCTTGACTATTAGTAGCTCAGATTTTTGTAGAGTTTAACCTTCAATACATTTTTATACTGATATGAACTGCCTGAATCTCCTGATTTCTCTGGTGCTTGACAAAACTCTAGAGATTGGTTTACTTCTTTATTAAGGTATTAATAAATTTATTAAGGCATTATATACATTCTAATATCTGCAATAAAACAGAGGTGGTTATTTGAATCACTGGCTGAAAATCTTCCAGTTCCATATTGATATGTGTGAAGTTTGGCATAGGAACTATTTTCTGTGCTTATTCCCTGACCTCTATAGTTTACTCATAAATTCATAAGCAATCTACCAAGCAGGTCAGCTTGAAACATGGATACCACAAGCATCACTGGGGGATTTTCTATACGTTCAGGTCTGAGACAGAATGCAGCCTAATAAAATATACAAAACACTCAATTGAAAAATAAAGAGAGGTACTGGGACACTATATGTAGATAGTTTGAAAAGGGCACCATTAGACTAAAAATAACTATTTAGAATCATAGCAATCCAGGGATGAGATTTTGGTAATCAGAGATTATATAAGATTATATATTTATTCATTCATTTTTATTAAATCATACATTTAACAAATTTATATAACCACCTATCTCACAAAGACCAACTCTGGCAGTTTTGATAATGTCAGAAATTAGATGAGATTATTAATTGTATTATTTATTATTTACTCATTCATACATTTATTATTTATTCATTTATTTAACAAATTCGTATCACCACCTATCTCACAAAAAGCAACTCCAGGCAACACACTACAACAGCAGGAATAAAAATATAAAAATACATGTTAAAAAATAAATATGATAAAAACCAATATACAACTGTAGGCAAACAGAGGATAAGAATGGCCATGTCAACAATGGAGCATTGAAACATGTCTCAGAGATCCCCAGGTCTGATAGCATAACCAGGTCTTTAGGGACTTGCAATGTTTATGCATTTACTGTATTGAAAGTCTTTTATTCCATTGAGGTCTCAAAGCCATAGGTGTAATACGTTTTCATGTTATTTCTTAAGACCCCTGTGAGGTAGGTTGCTTTGCAAGAGAGATTGGTGGTCAAAAGTTATTAAATTAAGCTCTGTGATCCATTTTCCTAGAGAGCATTACTTCAGAAGAGAGCTTCCTAAAGTTGTCATCTTTGATCCCTTTTTGTAACCAGACTCTGAATAAATTATAGTAGGTTCTGTTAAACATGAATGTCCTAGATGACTGTGATTAGGATAAATAATGACAATACATGTTACCCAGGACCAAGGTAAATTGTTTTAGACAAATAAAATGTGGAATTAGTACTCAAAAATGTGTTTGTTGCCTTTGTAAAGCTTCCAATGATCCTAGGTAGTATATAGGAAAAGTTTAAAATGCAATAAAGAACCAAAATAGCAGAGAAGCACTTAGGGAATACTAAAACCATCATAATATATGCATTCAGAGAAACTCTAAGCCTGGAGCCTGCTGAAAGAGCCAGATGTTTATGATCCTTTTACAAGAAAAAAATACTTGGGGGTCACTCAGATCTTGGCAAGGTGAGGGAGTTAGTGCTGTTCCAGAGGTGAGAACAGTAAAAGAGCAGATAAAATTATGCCAAAAGGCAATATGTATCCTTTGCATTTTCAGAATGGATTTTATAATTTACTGTCATGATATAAGGGGAGGGGGAGAGAAGATTTACCTGAATCTGATGCAAGTATGTGTTGACAGCCAAACCCTTAGGGCTTCAACATGTTTAAACCCCAAGGATTTGGCCTTAACACAGATTTTAGGATCAATGATTTCACCAACTTGCATCAGGTTAAGATAGATCATTGAGGGGTAAAGTGACTGCTCACTAAGATAAGTGCTGTTTTTACTCTACTTCTGAACCATTGCACTTAGAAAACCTCACTGGGACATAGGATAAAACATCTGCAAAGTCCCTGATCAATACCTCAGTGTTGATCTTTCAGAGTCATTTATTAAGTACTATTTTATTCATGTACAGGTAGTCCTCGACATTACAATCATTCTTTTAGTGACCATTCAAAGTTACCACAGCACTGAAAAAAGTGACTTAGGACCATTTTTTACACTTACAACCATTGCTGCATCCCGTGGTGGCATAGTGGTTAGAATGAAGTATTGTTGGCTAATTCTGCCAACTGCCAGTGTTCAGTCCTGACCGGCTCAAGGTGAGTAAAAGATGGGGGGGGGGGGGCTGTATGCTGACTCTGTAAACCGCTTAGAGAGAGCTGTAAAGCACTATGAAGTGGTATATAAGTCTAAGTGCTATTGTTAATACTTCTTCCTCCTTCTATTCTATTGCTATCCTTATGGTCACATGACCAAAATTTGGGCACTTGGCAACTGGCATGTATTTATGATGGCTGCAGTGTCATGGGGTCATGTGATCATCTTTTGTGACAATTAATGGGGGAGTCAAATTCACCTAACCACCCTGTTACTAAGTACAGTAATTCATTTAAGAATGTGGCAAAAAGGTCATAAAACAGGGCAAAACTCACTTAACAACTGTCTTGCTTAGCAATGGAATATTTGGGCTCAATCATGGTGACAGGTCAAGGACTACTTGTATTGAATTTAGCTTTTATTGTATGGTGTTTTTGTGGTTGTTTTAAGTATTTTTATTGTTAACTTCCTTCAGTGCCTTTCATTGGAAGGGAATATAAAAGGATGTAGTAAATAATTAAAAATTATTACTACTAAAATTTAATATTACTAATTAAAACTTAGTATAAAGAATTTTAAGAAGGCAGACCAGTGAAATTCATTGTGCCCTATTCCTATTGACTTGCTTCTCTCCCATTGCTTTCCACATTCTGTTTCCAACCTGCCATATTGTATGGAACAGTGATTCCTTCCAATCTCAACCTCCCCATTACAAAAAAAACAAAAAACAAAAACCTTTCTAATATTCATTTGAGAGGAAGTTTGCTTTTCAAAGAGCTTCTATTTGGGGGAAGTGTCCTTGATGCTCTCTGAGTTTGTTTATTATCTTGAAGACGTTTCATTACCCAAACTAAGTAACATCATCAGTGCTAGTAAGCAGTGGGGTTTGCTCTCAGTTTTATATCCTAGTGGCTTGCTTGTCAGTATTGGTGGGGGATGGTCTTAGAGATTCTTCATTTGGGGCTGTTTACTGTTGGCTTCCTTGGCAATTTCTTGATTGGGGTATTGTTTACTTGACTGCTGGTCTGATGTTAAGCTGATGTTAAGCTGCTGATACAGTTCTACAGAGGAATTATTGAGTCTATCTTTTGCACCTCTATAACTGTCTGGTTTGGTTCTGAAACCCAACAAGACTTCAGAGGATAATTAGGACTGCAGAAAAAACAAATACTACCAACCTGCCTTTCATCAAGGACCTGTATAATGCACGAATCAAAAAGAGGGCTGTGAAAATATTTACAGACCCCTCACATCCTGGACATAAACTGTTTCAACTCCTACCCTCAAAACGATGCTATAGAGCCCTGCACACCAGAACAACTAGACACAAGAACAGTTTTTCCCCAAAAGCCATCACTCTGCTAAACAAATAATTCCCTCAACACTGTCCAACTATTACAAAGTCTGCACTGTTAATCGTCTCATCACTCCTTATCACCCATTCCCCCCCACTTGTGACTGTATGCCTGTAACTTTGTCACTTGTATCCTTATGATTTATATTGATTGTTTCCTTGTATGATTTGATTGCTGATTGTACCCTATGACTATCATTAAGTGTTGTACCTGATGATTCTCGACTCTTGACAAATATATCTTTTGTTTTAGGTATACTGAGAGTATTTACACCAAGATAAATTCCTTGTGTGTCCAGTCACATTTGGCCAATAAAGTATTCTATTCTATTCTATTCTATTCTATTCTATTCTATTCTATTCTA
>NW_020769345.1:5358466-5374036 GCF_900518735.1 Pseudonaja textilis | reverse complement strand
TATTCTATTCTATTCTATTCTATTCTATTCTATTCTATTCTATTCTATTCTAATCTAACCTTGGAGTTAATCTATGCTGATCTGGGTGCTGGCTCCTGGTGGAGAGGTGCTGGAGTCTTTTTGTTCCTTTTTGGGCTCGGTGATAAGTCTCTTTTGCATAGTTATAGATGTTAATGTTTATGTGTCTATTGATGACTGATTTGTTAGAATGTCAGGCTTCTAGAAATTCCCTGGAATTTTTGGACTGGGCTTGGTCCCTTTTTCCCAACTGAAGCTATGGTTGAATCTTTAATATTTTTTTCTCTTCTGGGAAATGGTAATACTTATTACAGTGAATCAGAATATTGAGTATTATGTTAAAAGCCAATAAATTAATCTAAATTGTTTCTATTTATTTGACAACCTTGTAATCTATAAGGGAAATTGATTTGACCCTGATGGACTTTCTAATTGGAGCAAGAACTTGTTCAGAATAACTTTTGTGGGTTTGCTTTAGATTTATTTTCAAATTCACTTGTTAGCGTAGTCATCAAATGATGGTGCTCGGAATTAAATTAATCAATGAGATATCACTGTGTTTGTTCTTCTTTTCCTATGGGAATTCACAATAATGAATAGTATATGTACTTCAAAGGATTTTTGTTGTGGCACTTGTTTTTTCTCAGCACTGCTTTCTTTTAACAGTCCAAAATGTAGCTCCTTTGGTCTAGTCTCTTGCCATTAATTAAATATTTTCTGCTTGATAATCCTTCAACTGTCATTTCAGTGTCATCTATCTCTTTCCTAAAAGCCACCCCTCCCAATTTATTTAAATTGCTAAAAGAGACTAAGATGTCAGTAAACATCATTTGAATCATTGGAGGAACTGATAAATTTATCTGCCGTGCATTTTAGGATCTATCCTGTAGCAACACATATTCATCAACAGAGGGGCCATATTTAAGTGATCATACAATGTCATACTTTTTCCCAAAGGAGCTTAAAATTTATTGAACAAACTACTGTCAACTTCACAAGAAGGCAGCAGTTGACATATAAACAAAACGAAGTGGCCTCACAAAGATTATTTTTTCTAAAATGTACCAATGTATGGTTGATACCCAATCCTAAAAAGCAGAAGATATCACTTCAATATCTTCATTATTAAGGCTGGTTGCTGGACCTGTTGTTATTAATTTAGTCTTCCTTATATATAATCGTATTCCGCTTGTTCCTTTCATCATTAAAACTTGTAGATTATCTGAATGCCCAGTTCCCAGGATGGTAACATCAACTTCCTGATGTTTTCTTTCTCCAATTTTAATACCAGGTTCATGTTCTTCCAGTCTAGCTTCCCTCAGTATATATATTCCATGTTTAGGCTGAATAAATAGAGAATATACAAGTATTTCTTAGACCTTTGCCAAACTGGAGCCAGTTTGCTTCAACCTGTTCCCTTTGTGGCTTCCTGTTTCTAGCTTTTTCATGAATATTATGAACTATTTTTCTAAGGCGTTTCCACAACTTGAATGATCAACACAGACAAAAACCTTTCTATCATCAGTGAAGTATTTGAAGCATATATTGACTTTTTGGGGGTATTCTTTGAAGAAATGAAATGAAATCATTACATTGGCAGTAATTGGCAAGCTGATCCCTTGATTAATTTCTTTTTTCAGAAGTGCAACTATGTTTTCCCCATTACTATTTCCAGTTTGGGTATTTCAATCTCCAGTTCAAGCTCAGCACATCTTGCTTGTCTATCCTGTCAATTCTGGATTGACCTTGATCTTAAAACTTATCAAGTTCTTCTTCTGCATCAAAGGCTGGATCATAAAGTTACGAGAACCATCATATTCAAGGACTGCCTGTGAAGTCTAATCAGTATTATTCAGTTAATGATTGCATTTTATTCAAATACTGCTCTTGCTATTTTTTTCCTGACCAGAAAGGAAACTACTCTGACCTTCCATTTCTTTCTTTCTTTCTTTCTTTCTTTCTTTCTTTCTTTCTTTCTTTCTTTTTTCTTTCTTTCTTTCTTTCTTTCTTTCTTTCTTTCTTTCTTTCCCATCTTTATTATTGTTATAAATAAATATGCTGACTCTGTAAACTTAGAGAGGGCTATAAAGCACTGTGAAGCAGTATATAAGTCTAAGTGCTTGTTGTTATTGCTAATATTTCTTGCTTCTTCTATTTTCTCCAGAACAACAGGGGAAGGTGGACTGAGAACCTGTCACTGTCCTAAAGTCACCCAGTCAGGTCCTTTTCTATTTCAACTGCCAGGAGAATGGCTCAGGGTTGGAGCTGGGTCTGGCAACAAGATATGTGAGTGAAGTTTTGCTTTCCACACAGAAAGCTCTACCACTAAAAAAGAAGACAATTTTCAAAGTTTCTACCCCAATTTCTTTCTTAAAAAAATTATTGTCCTTCAGTCAATCATCTGATCTGGTTTGTTAGTCCAATAATGTGCCATGTAAATAATTCATGTAACTGCAAACTGAACAAATGCTGATATTCCCCCACTATTCAAGCTTCAGCTACATAGTACATTGCAATAAAAAGGAAATACTCACCCCCCAAAAGAAAGGAATACTAGATATGTGCTGAAATTGCCATCTTTCAATCAGAATTATAAGTAGTGCAGAAAAGCATAGGTTCTTCACCCCATTTGCTAAAAGTATCTGCAAAATACTTCCATTAAAAAAAAAAAATATTATTTTAATTCTATAGTTTGCATGCTACTATTTACAGACAGTCCTTGACCCACAACCACAATAGAGCACAACATTGCACTAAATTGGCCCTCTAATTTGTTTTTATACAAACATGTACATGCTCAAACACATACTCATACAGAAAGAAATAAATACATGAAGAAGATAAAGTATATAAGTTTTTTTTTCCTTTTTCACTTATTAGAGCATATGCATTGAGAAAAAGAGAAGTGTTTGCTAGATCTAATCTAGAAGAAAGCCTAAACAGGTTAAAATATTGCCATGCTAATGTATGACATGGATTTTAAAAGGAGGAAGAAAATGAAGAGAGGCATTCTTATTATAAAGCCACTATCGTCTATGACCATTTTTATTTCATAACTCCCTTAATTATGCAAAATGGCTGAGTGTGGCTGAGAACACCAGAGCAGACATCACATTTTAAAGCAACTGAACTGCAACAAGCGACAGTAATAGAACACCCAACAGTCTAAAAGACACAAGCTCACTGGCAGCTGTTTTTCATGTACTGAACTTCATGTGATTCACAGCATCCAAAATATTTCTTGATGGAACAAAGAGGTGAGGAGAAAATGAGTTATAAAAAGTCTAAAATCATAATCTGAATGATACTGGCAAATTTGTCTTAGTGGCAAGTTGAAATCTTGCAGAACTCCCTGAAGCAAACAGAATAATGAGTTTAGTTTTGAAAAATATCCCACTATAGAAATGGAAGGAAGGAAGGAAGGAAGGAGGAAGGAAGGAAGGAAGGAAGGAAGGAAGGAAGGAAGGAAGGAAGGAGGCTATGTCATTATATCTGCAACCATCCACTAGAAAATTATTATCATCATTGTCAACATCAGTCTGTAGATATTTGCAACATGATTATGCATGTGCAGCTATGTGTACATATCAGATTGCCAACTACATACAATTTGCATTCACATCACAGTGAGATACAATTATCTACAAACTCTTAGAAAATACCTCAGTACTTTTTCCAATATTTCTTTAAGCCTCCATTATTGTTGTCAATATAATAGTAAGGTTAAACTACAGGGAAAATATTTCTTTTTTCAAATATTAATTACGTAAGTGTAACTTACAGTACATTAAGTTATCTTCTTCACTCAGCTCTGCTCTCCTGTATAATATTCTAATTAATTCCTACTGATTCCCTCATCCTTTCAATCATCCTTTTATTTATTCTATTTATAAAGTTGTTTTCCTTGAGGCACTCAAGGCTGCTTACACAGGGATCCCCTCACAATTTATATCTACAACAACTCTGTGAACCTGACAGATGACTAATCCAAAATCATCCCACAGTTTCCATGGCAGAGGAGAGACTTAAATCTGGCTCTCTCCAGTACTATTTCAACACCTTAGCCAATATACTACACTGCTCTTCATATAATAGAACACATTCAGGTTTCTTTGAAATTACTTTACTCTTCTTTTAAGTTTATTTTAAGTCATAAATCTGCAAGTAATTAATTTTCAACAAGTTTCAGAATGGTACAGAATATACATTATACTCCTTCTGCAGTACTTGCCAGCAAAAACAAACAAACAAAGAAAGAAAACAAAGAAGCAGCTGCCATCAGTCTATCTCAACAAAATGGATCACACTATGATTGCAAAAGATTGGAATGTCTCATATTAGTAATGTACTGAAAACCAAAGGTAGAATTAGGTCAATTTCAAAGGGATATAATCTAGTAATGTGGAAAGCTGAATGGTTTGTCTATCCCTAATACGGATTCATGATTACCACGTCCACATGTCATTCAGAACAGACTTGGATTCAGTTTACATACTATCCAAGATCAGAAGATCAGAATCCTATTAAATATTGGCCACAAATGTGGCATACAGTTTAAATTGAATAAATGAATGAATGAATGAATGAATGAACGAGAGGTTTTGATAATTTCTCTAATCTTCAGTCTTTTTTAAATTTTAGAATAGACTATATTTACAAAAGATTAAAATATGAACAAACCCTAATCTTCAGAATTATTTGGATGCATTCAAAAGACTGAAAAAAGAAGGATGTAGCCCAATTTGTCATTTCAAGTCTCTGATAAAGATTTATGTCTTATCAGACCCAAGCAGTAAGAGTCTTACAAAAGATTCTTACAAAATATACTTACTAGAGGATCTTTTTTTAATTTTCAGGCCACAGAAGCAGCTAAAAAAATAACATGCCAAAACCTAATAATTTTTATACCATGCAAAATGCATTAGGAGAAAGCTTCATGGTACAGACAGACATCACAAATAATTACACTTTCAATTTTCACTTTCACAAGCTTTACAAACCTAGCATTTCTCAAATACAAAGATTAGTACTTTTCTAAGATTTCAGCAAGTTTGAAAAAACAGGGAGAGTTGCAAAATGTGAATACATTATTTGGAGCTGCATTAACCCAGCAGGATTTCTTAGGTTTCATATCAGAATAAAATTTCTAAGATTGCCTCCTATACGTAGATTGTAATTTTCCATTAATTCATATATATGTTTGAGAAGATTAAGAGGTAACTCTCATTAACTAGTGCTGAATAAAAGATCAAACATATTATCATCTATGTACATATGAAAATATCTGAAGGAAAATCATTGAAACTTCCTCAAAACCAGAAATATGTCCAACCTTTGATGCCACAACTTTGTATTCAAGGTTTCTCCTAAACCATCTATTTATTTAAACAATTTATAACAAAGAATCTGGAAGACCTACAAGAAGTCACAACAGCCAGCAATAGAATTAAACTAATAATCCACATAACCACAGTCCAAGAAAAGAAAAATCACCCCCAATTTACCACAAAAAAGCGGCAATGAGACTAATCAACCTATCAACCACTAGAGCTTATATTTTTCATGTTTAGCAGGAAAGACTAGAATTCTTTTCTGGAAAGATTTATATCCATTCAACTAAAGGCACTTCTTTTAATTCCTTTAATTTTAAAATTAAAGGACAATTTCATAATTTAGAATTCAAATTAATCTTTCAGAATACACACCCACACACATACACAAACTGATTGGGAATAGGTTTGGCGTCTTCTCATCAGTTTTCTCCTCAAGTGACTCTACAAGCTGACTGAAGAATGGAGGGCCATCAAAAGCAGGATGAGATAAGGCACAAAGACTAAGGACAAAAAGAGATTGCCTGAAAGCTTAATAAGGCACCATATATGAGATTTGATAGCCATACAATTTTTTATAAATAAATAAACAAAACAAACAAACCACCTACCACGAACTCTACTGCCAGCATTAGAAATAGAGCATTCCAGAGGTGGTATTCAGCAGGTTCTGACAAGTTCTGGAGAACTGGTAGTGGAAATTTTGAGTAGTTCAGAGAACCAGCAAATACCACCACTGACTGGAGATTTTACAGTATCCTTCCCCTGCCACACCCACCAAGCCACGCCCACAGAACCGGTAGTAAAAAAAATTGAATCCCACCATTGGATCATTCCCAATTTTGCTGAAATCCAATGCCTACTAATCTGAACTTTTGGCCACGCTGATACTGAACTGAGGAGAACTTGTTTACAAGACCAGATAGTCTTTTGTTTTGTTTGTACTTAAAAGCATCAAAACCACAAAAAGGCCCATAGGTTCCACCTCCTTTGACTGCATATTATCAAACTGCAGGTTCAGCTGAGATGTCAGTAGTTAAAAATAGGGGTTTGACATCTAATAAAAATATGCACTACACAAACAGCCCCCTTTTACAGCAGTTCAAAAATAGGACTGAATATGCCAACCAGGAAAAAAAACCTGGACATAAAAATACAATATGAATATGCAACAGAAATATCTGTCAATTAAAATTAGAGCATTACAAGTTTATGCATATCATCTGCCAGTTATTGTTTTTTTTTTCAATGGAGTATATAATTTTAGGCTATGAAAGTAAACAGAAAACCAATACTGATAGAAGATAGAAAATGTCATGCCGATACTGCTTGGCCAAGTAGTACATTGTCTGAGCAAATATAGGCTGAATCTGCTTGTAATGTTCAATGGATTTCCATTTTGATAAGTTTGAAGTTCAGTTAAATATTATTTTCAGGATACAAATGCTGTTGATGACATCTAATTACCACTTTATTGTTGAGCTCTGATAGAAGTCATTATAGTCTATAATTTTTTTCCTTTTATATAGTGTATAATGGTGATACATTAGTCAGAGTCTATAGTTTTAATACAGTACAGGAGAACCTCTGGTCACAAATGCTTCTGACCATGACAAAATTGGGTTCCAATTTTCACAAAATTTTTGAATCTGGTCATGAACACATGCTCAGGTGGTGATCAAACATGACCCCTGACCCAGAAATTCCTGAAGACGAAACATTAGAAGACGAAGAAATTGCCAAAGTTATAGAATGAATTATGGTCATGACTAGAGGTTCTACTGTAGTTGTTTGGCTGCCAGTCCATTTGGCTCATATTTGCATGCTATTCAGGCGTGTACCACAGGGGACGCACCAGCTCCGCACTCAGAATGGCTAACACCATTTTGTCGAAACATCTGGGCCTTTTTTCCTCCACCAATATCACCTCACACTCAGGCATCACATTCAGGCAGGTCCGGCATCAGTAGAGTTTGTACTTCGTATTTTTTTCCCTTTGGATTTCCCCGGATGTGGGTCAAACAGAATTACAGAATATATCCTTTGTAAACTCATTTTAAATTATGAGTGATTGCTATGTCTTACTTGTTCCTTACAGCCATTACAAGCATGTAGGTGTTCCTTCTTTTTGATGGTATATTAAACTCCAAAGGGGGTCTTTCATCAAATGAATGTGACACCAATGTCTTTGCCCATAGTCACTAGCCCTCTTGGAGTGAAAATAAAGAGAAAGAGATTCATCTCAGATCATCCGTCAACTTCATTAAAGGATTACTGTCTGTGTGACAAAAACAGCTGGAGAAATGGAAACCCCATTGTGTGTGCTTCCCATAATCACAAGGGTAGGCCTTTTGCCCAAATACATTAATGAAATCTTTCACTATGAGTATCTTGCCCTTGATAATAAGCAGATTCTTAATTATAGGCTCTTTGTTCCCTCAGCTATTTCTTTAGGAAAAAGTAATCTATGCTTTCCTCTGCCCCCAGATATTTAAGAATGAACTTAGTGACCGATGAGTCATCACGTTCTGTTTTGTTTTTTCCCCATTGGGCTAGGATGGAAAATCGAATGCGTGAGAAAAGAAATGGTACAGTGTAAATTTGATTCTGTGGGATCCTTGGTGCTCTCTGATCTTGGTTGTTTACTTGCAGACATTTCATTACCTAACCAGGTAACATCATCAGTGCCAATCAGTGTTGGTTTTGTTCTCTGCTTATATACAGTAGCTTGCCCTGCATGTGTTGGTGGGGGTGTGGTTTTTCTCCTTGGAAATCACACCACCATTCCTCCCTTTTCAATCAAGGGGGATACCACACCAGATTAAATTTCCTTGAAGCCTGGCTGAAGATTCTGAAAGACAGCTGAAGCAGCAGGATGAGGAAAGAAAAAGAAGAGCTAGAGTTTACAAGAGACTGCCCAGGTTTTCCCCCTAAACACATATTCATGGACTCAAATGTTGGAAATGGAGAAAGAAGAACTGTTAGGAGGAAAAGAAGAAAGTACTGAAACAATATGGAACAGTGCAGAGAAGGATTATCTGTTAGATCTATTTTTGTATAAAAATTAAAGTTCAGATACCCTAAATTAAACAAAGGTTCCCCAATCTGAGATCTTTCTGATACATTCAGATGCAATCCACAAAAACATTAAATTATTTCTTCATAATATATAAAAGCCCTGGACAGATGAGCATTGAATTGATTGGATGTTCATAATTTAAAATGAGTATAATCAATCTGAGGTTGCGAGTGGAAATTCAAGTGCTTTGATTCAAGCCACTGTGAAATTACAAGGTTCAGTTTAAATATCTAAAAGCAAAGGGTTCCAATTTTCATTTGAAATATTTTTAATCTGGTTTGGAGAGGAATGAAAAGCCGAAGATGTTCGCTTTAGGTTCAAAAATCTATTTTCATCTATTTATCTTGCTTTCATTCTTCAGCCAAAGAATCAGAACAATCTAAAGAATAATGTCTAAATACCAAAGGATACCTCCTCCAGGTTTTTTCTTTTCTTTTTAAAACTGCTTTTCTAATTGTGGGCTGTGGAGATTCTGGAATGACAACAAACAGCATGGTTCAGTTGAGAATGCGAAGAATTGAGAAGTATTTGCAAATGTTAAAACATTCAAGATGATATTGTATCCATGGCAGTAAACATCATTTATGTTGATCTGAATTTCTTTCCCCTTAGAAAAAAAATATATATCCAGGACTAAAGAGTTCTGCCTCTTAGCTTAGTTTACATTGTACAGCAAAATACTGTCTGCGCTGTCTTTATAAACTCAGTAAATTCCATTTATATAGTTCTCATAGTTTATTGAAATTGTCCCAGAATTAAAAAAAAAGATGGTTCCAGAAATAAAAACTATTAAATGTTTTCTAGAAATATGAATAGGGAAGGTGATCTTGTTACAAAAAAAGGTCTCCTCATTAACTGGTATAAAAGCTTCCCATAATGGAAGAAGGCCACTTATGGAAAAATTCATGAGACATGTTACATGAGACATGAGAACTGCTTTCAACATATTTCTTCTCAATGCACTTTCTAATATTTCTTCAAAATAGCTATTTCTATTTTCCCTAGCTCCTCAAAGATGCATAAGCCTTTTGACCTTTATTAAGTATTAAAAACTGTGTTTATTGAATAACCCCTACACAAGCAATTTGGCTTCAAATTTAAGTTATATTTTTACCAGTAAAATTACAGGAGAGAAGAATGGAGCAAATCTGCCTTTTAAAATGAACTGTCCCCCCTCCACTCTTATTGAATGATTTGTGAGATTAACTTTTATAATGATTATTTTTGTACATAAAATTTTACTTTGTTTTCTAGACAAGTAAAGTTGCATCAACCAAACTTGATTGCAGGAAATACGACTTCAGAAACATGGTGGTCAATGTCTGGAATACTCTACCTGACTCTGTGGTTTTTTTCCCCAAACCCCAAAAACTTTAACCTTAGACTGTCTACTATTGACCTCACCCCTTTCCTAAGAGGTCTGTAGGGGGCGTGTATAAGCACGCCAATGTGCCTACCGTCCCTGTCCTATTGTTTCTTTTATTTTTCTTATATGTACTCATTTCATGTATTCATAACTATGTATATACTTATACTTATTATCTTGTAAGCGATTGACAAACCAAATAAAATAAAATAAATCAATCATTCTTGACTCATAACAACACAAATTCAACTCATTTCTCCGGCTGGGTATTAAACCTTGGTTTTGACAATCACATTACTTTACCTAAGGAGCTCAGCAGTATTCTATATAGCAGTGATGGCTAACCTTTTTATTGTTGTGTGCCAAAAGTGCACACGTGCGTGTCTGCACCCATAATGTGTGCATGACCCCCCCCTGCTCACTCCGATCCCCTGTGCATGTGTGTGCGACCCCCCCCGTCTCCCTGCACATGCATGCATGACCCTCCCGTGCCCCATTTTGGGCCTAGTAGGCCTCCCTGCAACCTCTTGGGAGCAAAAATGGGCGCAGGGGAAGTGTGGCATGTCCCCCATGGCCCGTTTTTGCTGCCAGGAGGCTGCAGGAAGGGCTACTGGCCCAAAACAGGAAGTGTAGATGGGGCTGCACCACACCTCCCCACGCACTCTTCCACCGCCCCTGTGCATGGGCATGCAACCCCCCTGCACAACCCCTGCCCCCCACATATGCGCATACATCTCCTGCATACACCCTATCCTCCACGCATGGTGGCAGAGACTGAAAATCAGCTGACCAGTGGGAGTCGCACACACATGCACAGTGGAATTGAGCTGGGGTAACGGCTCGCATGCCCACAGAGAGGTGTGCCACCTGTGGCACGTGTGCCATAGATTCATCATCATGGCTATATAGTGATAAGTAATTCAAAGTAAATTTTAAAAAAATCTATACTCTATTCACTACATATTAAGTATATTATGCACTCTACATATTAAGTATATTATGCACTCTTTTTTAGGAATTCAGTAAGACTCTTTTTTGTGTTTTTCAAAAAAAAGCTTGACCATAATTGAACATGCATTTTTCCTTCCCTGAAGTTTCAAGACAACATGAGACAAACCCTCAATGCAATGGCTTATAACTTGATTTTAATAACGTATTTGGCTTACTGCATTTCTTTGGTAATGAAAATTATAAACAAGAGAGTGGAGAAGGATTAAATTGCTTCCTGCATATATCGCCTCCAAAACTGAAGTAATTAACTTCAAAAGGGTAAGGAATAATGAACCTGTGCTGGAAAATAATTCCAGGTCTGAGAAATCTTTTTCTAAAAAACAGAAATGAACCAAGCCTAGGCGGCCTAAGTAAATCTTTCTTATAAGAATTCCAAGGAGAAAAGGTCAGCCTGAAACTCTCCCAAGAATGCCACTTTATAAAATCTTAGTAACACCACAACCTGGAATACTGCGACCAATTTTGGTCACTACACTACAAAAAGATGTTGAGACTTTGGAAAAAGTTCATAGAAGAGCAACTAAGATGATCAAAGGCCTAAAACCAGTGGTGGGATTCAAATTTTTTTACTACTGGTTCTGTGGGCATGGCTTGGAGGGCATGGCAGGGGAAGGATACTGTAAAATCTCCAGTCAGAAGTAGTATTTGCCGGTTCTCCGAAGTACTCAAAATTTCTGCTACAGAACTGGTCAGAACCTTCTCAATACCATCTCTGCCTAAAACATATGAATAATGGTTTCAGGATTTGGGTTTGTCTAGTCTAGAGAAAAGAAGAACTAGAGGTGACATGATAGCAGTATTCCAATACTTGAGGGGCTGCCACAAAGAAGGGGGAGCCAAATTATTTTCCAGACTACCAGAGGGTTGGACAAGAAACCATGGATGGAAACTAATCAAGGAAAAAAGCAGCGTGGAATTAAGAAACTTCCTAACAGTGAGAACAATTAATCAGTGGAAGACCTTACTTTCAGAAGTTGTGGGAGCTTTATCACTGGAGGTTTTTAAGAAGAGACTGGACAGCCACTTGTTCGAAATGGTACAGAGAGCAGGGGCTGGACTAGAAGATCTCCAAGGTCCCTTCCAGCTCTATTCTATTCTATCTATTATAAGGTATTGCTCGGACAATTGTTCTCTAATTCCAGGGAAAATCCTTAGTGAACTACTAGAGTAGGAAAAGCACAAGTTGGTTGGAATAAGCATGAAAACCTTAACTTCAGAGCTGCCTTTCCATGTAGAGGCATCCACAGAATCTCTTTCCTTCACCAAAATGACAAACAGTGTCTGGAGGGAATGATCAAAAAGGTAATAATGGTAGTCACTTGGTGTGAAGCAAGCTCCATCTGTAATGCGTGTTCTGTTGCAACTGCCATTTACACTCTTTTGGCCTTACCCTGTGCACCCACCCTGTGAGAAAATGAGCATGTCACCAACACAATGAGAGTTCTGCCCCCTCTTGTCACAATGTTTATACAAAAGGGCAGAGCTTCCATCACAACAGCACAGTGCTCATTGTGTCATTGATTCTCCTGCTTATCCTCTCTCAGCACCTGCCTCTGCTTCGATGTCTGAAGTGTCCTTGTAGACAAAGCTGCCATGTTCTGAATTACAGACCTTGGCTAGATGCTACATCTTCAAAAGATCCATACCATTGTTTTAATTTTCAGTATCTTTAGAAGGAGCACTTTAATATATAAGCCATAGTACGGTGTCATTTCATCTAGAAATGCCTTAAACAGCATGCATCTTAAAAGTGATTAGGCCAAGAGAAGGAACAATAAAATCTAATTTCTGCAGAAATTGCATAATGTCCCCTATGATTATTCAGCTAAAGAGCTCTATAGAGCCAGAGCTGAATGAACACTTGTATTGCATCCTTTATAATATGTGCAGTTAGGGATAAGGATGAGAACTATATAGTCTTATAAAGAACACTTCTGTAGCCTGGAAAGGCAAGGGTGTGTTTTGTTGCCGCCTAGTTTTGGTATGTTGGCTTGCTGGGTTGTCTTCTTTTATTGTTTTATAGCTTGTGAGATGCCCAGACCTATTGGGCACTATACAAATGATAGCAATAGCACCAGGGGTGTCAAACTTAATTTCATTGAGGACAGCATCAGGGGTGTGGTTGACCTTGGAGGGGCAGGGTAGGCATGGCTGGGTGGTCACAGCCAACAGGATGGGCATGGCCAGCTTGACATTGCTCACTTTGGGTGTGGCTGTTGTGGCCTGGGTGGGTGGGCAGATCCATTGTCTCCAGCACATGCCCAGGGGGTGGGGTGGGAATAGCCCCTTGTTGGCTCCAGAGTGGCCCCACAGATCTAAGAAACACCGTGTTCCAGCCCTTATGGCTATCACCAAGTTTTAGATCAGTGCTTGGCTGGCCTGGGTCAGGCCCAAGGCACTGGGGGCTGGTCCTTCACTGTTTCCAGGACAGCCCCACGGGGGCTTCATGGGCCAGATCTGGCCTGCGGGCCTTGAGTTTGACACCCCAACTTAGAGTAATATACCACTTCATAGTTCTTTACAGCCCTCTCAAAGTGATTTAAAGAGTCAGCATATTGCCCCCAGCAAGTTGGGTCCTCATTTTACCAACCTCTGAAGGATGGAAGACTGAGTCAACCTTCAGCCAGTTAGAATTGAACTCCTGGCAGTGAGCTAGCCTGCAGTACTGCATTCTAACCACTGCACCACCATGGCTCCCTTGATGAGATACTGTAGAAACAAAGATAGAGAAGATATAATAGAGATAGACAGTTATGTTGGTTAATGTGCCCTGCTAGAAAGTGGAAAATGGTGAGCTGTAGTCCCATATTAGTCATGAAGCCAGCTGGGTGACTTTGGGCCAATCACTCCCTCTCAGCCTTAGGAAGGAAGCAATGGTAAACTTTATTGAAACCTTGCCAAGAAAAGTGCAGGTATAAGTCCAGACAGTCATGAGGAATCCACAATGTGTGTGTGTGTGTGTCTTTAAGTCATTGTGGATTCCTTGTGACTGAACAATCTCTATATTTCTATCCTGTTTCTATTCCCAATACAGATGATGATGATACACATAAATACAGGGTTAAAATATGCATTATAAAATAATAGCATTAGTAACTTTTCAGGACATCATAAACATTAAAAATGTTAGGGCAGATCATATGTGCAAGTAATATAATTTGATTATTGGAAGCAAAAGACAATGAATTTATTTATTTATTTATTTATTGCTCAATTTCTGCTGTTAGGTATGACATTAAGTGGCCTCTAGTTTTGGGGATGGCATCATTCCCCTAAATCATCTGGTAAATTGACCTCTTTTTGAGAGGCCTGAAATTTAGTTTTTATCTCCTCCCCCCCCCCACCCCCCAAAAACCCTCCTGTAAGAGTAATCTCATTTATACAATAGTTCAAGGGTTAAAGCTAAAGGGGTCTTTTATAATTCCACAAAGCAGTGTTAGGAAGGAAGATATAATCATTCAATCTCAAACTCAAACTAGAGAGATGGAGAGGGCAGGTATCACAACAGGAAAGGTCTGCTCCTAGGTCCCAAAAGGGGACACTGTGTAATTGATAATTAATAATAAATTTGTAGTTGGAAGACTATTGGTAATCAGTGCAGTGCAATAGAGAAGAGTATTAAATGGCACACCATGGAATACCAGTAACTTTCATTGCTACTTCACTCAGAAACAGTTTCAGCTCCCAAGTAGTCTTCAGGGGAAGCTCCATGTAGAGCACATTGGAACAGGCCTCCTGGTCCAGAAATTGATGCAACTAGTGTACAAAATATATCTGTCCACCAAGAAAACTTATCTGAAGTGCATAAATGCACTTCAAATTTATGTTGGAAATATGTGAAACATGAAGTGTCATTTTATCATGCCGGACTTAATTAAAAAGTCAGAGAACTTTGGCTTCAAATACACACAATGATACAACAACAACAATAATAATAGTAATAGTAATATTGAAGTGCAACCAGAACTTGTCTTGGGATTAATGGACAGGCAATTAGAAAAAAGTTATAAAAGATTGTTTTTATAAATAACTACTGCAAGATTATTATGTGCACAAAAATGGAAGAATGGTTGGCGAAGATGACAGAATTAGAAGAGATGGCAAAATTGATTTGTTTAATTAGAGAAAGGACAATAACAACATTTATTAGTGATTAGAAATTCCTTGAGGATTTTTTGCTAGAAAAAAAATCTTATGATTTATAGGTTTGACGATCGGAGAAGGCAGACTATAGAAAGAAGAAAATTATGTTGTAATCTTAGACAGACAGCGCAAAATATAAATGTATTTGTACCTACAGTTAAGAATATTAGAAGCTGCTTCTTTATAACTTTTCCTTTCCTCTCTTTTTCCTTTTTTCCTATTCTCTATTTCTTTCTTTATATTTCTTTTCACTTATTACCTTTCAGTAATTTTGATGGTGCTTGTTCATTTTAAAATTTATCTCTCTTTCTACACAAACACACATAGAAAGAAAGAGAAAGAGAGATATTATACACACACACATTCACACACATGGTGCTTCTTGCTTCTATGAGCCTAGGAATGTCTCCCCGCCCCCGCAAAAAAAATTGCCCACCTATCCTAAACAGGGAAGTACAATAAAATCCTACTGAAGACTATAGATTTTAGCTCCATAGACTAAAATACCCAAAGTGACTATGACCTCTTAGGAAGAACTTAACTCTGTTCTTCCCCATTCATGACCCATAGAATAGAATAGAATAGAATAGAATAGAATAGAATAGAATAGAATAGAATAGAAT
>NW_020769345.1:5335084-5358456 GCF_900518735.1 Pseudonaja textilis | reverse complement strand
ATAGAATAGAATAGAATAGAATAGAATAGAATAGAATAGAATAGAATTCTTTATTGGCCAAGTGTGATAGGACACACAAGGAATTTGTCTTGGTGCAAATACTCTCACTATACATAAAAGAAAGATACATTCATGAAGAGTCAAGAATCATAAGGTACAACACTTAATGTAGTCATAGGGTACAATAAGCAATCAAATCATACTAGGAAATCAGTCACAAAGAAATGACAACTATTGCAGCACTCATAAATCAAAGATTTGAAGGCACTTAGTTTGCCTCTTAATCCTATTTTTCTAATTCTAAAACATACAAAAATTGGGTTTAACAGCCACCCTTTCCACCTTGTTGTTTCTGTTGCTGCTTCTAATCTTGTGTGCCACCTGCTTATTTTTTTATTATTATTTTCTCCACTAGTCCAGAAGGGGAAAAGGAGACCTGAGCAGGTGACAATGAAGTACAACGGTGGATACATAGTACATAGTAGACCTTGTCATGGCAATATAACATTCCATGCTTAGCATTACCAAAGTTTAAATTGCATAAACAGCAAGGCTGTCATCTTCAGCCAAGCCTTGGGGAGAATGTGGAGAAAAGACACTGGTGAGAAAAGTTGCTCGAAGCTTTGTTCAGGGTTAACTATTACATAACTATTGCCAGGGTTTCTACTACATAGAAGGCAGTGTAGGTTGTCCTTGACTTATGACTGATTGCTTAACAACCAAAGCTATGATGGACCTCCCCCCAAAAGCTACCTATGCCTCCTTTTCAAAAGTTATGTCTACTACACTCCCCTCCTTGCAGTCACATGATCACATTTCAAGGACTTGGCAACCAGCTCACATTTATGACCATTTTCAATATCCCGCAGTCACATGAGTTCAATTTATGAAGTTGTTATATCCATTTACAGTATTTACTTTTGATTTTCTAGCAAAAAAATGCTTTACAATCTTTACTTCACTTAATGACCGTCAAAAAAACCTGTCAGAACTTCAAGTTAGATCATGTGGTCCCTTGACTTACAATTGCAATTACTTACAATTCAAATTCCAAGTTGAATCGTGATCGTATGTTGAAGACCACATGCATGAGAGAATATTCTCCAAGCAGACTTACTTACCTATTAAAATTAGGATGATACTTGGTTTAACAAGTAGTGTTCTTGTTGCAAATGAACTTGGGGTAAATATATGACAGACTTAGGTTTTCAGTTCTACAAAAAAAAAAACCCACTAAGTGCAGGGTCTAATTCAGCTAATCAGTGCTGAAAACAAAGGAAGCCACTGACAAATGTGAGACAGGCTTGCATGTGTCCACCCACTGACCTTTGAAAAACCAAGCACAAATTACAACAAGTAGTACTACTACCCTTTGCTCCCCACCACACTAATAGAATGCAGATCAAAGCGTAGGAAAAAAAATGACCAAAGCTTCTAAATATTTCATTAGATTATTTTTTTAAAATGTCTAAATGGATTCTTAAGTTCACCGTCAACTTCCTTTCAAGTTTCTTTAGGAAGATTTGCTTTAATACAAATTGAGTGTGCCCTAGCCATCCTCTTTAGAATTCTAGCCTCTTTGGTTACTGCCTTAGAAATTATTAGCTATTGTTTATATTTAAATGTCTCTTGAAATTAATGAAAATCTGCACAGCATGGGTTTCTTTTCTTTTCTTTGCTATGCGTGTAGATACTCTAGCAGGGTAAAACACAATCTGTCAGAATGGTACCTGCAGTCCCCCTCCCTTCCTTAAGCTCTCAGAGTAGAGAGATATGAATGCTGCAATATGTCATGTTCTCCATGTATGAGGTTCTGCCTGGCCCACTTTCACCCTGCCCCCCAAACATGGAAGGGACAAATATTTATATGGTACATATCCAAATATCCTAAACAATGTATATGGTTATACTGACCTTATTAAGGTTCGTCAATCAGAGGTATATTGGACCAATTCCAATAAAGCTGAAAGTACCTTCTGGTGGTCAATATAGTTGGCTAAAATAAGTTATTTCAATCTATTTGTAGCATTCAGAGAACCAAGTAGGGGGAAAAAATTAATGTTTCTCATATTCTCTGCCTGGTTTTAGCTGGCACTGTCATCTGTTGGCATTTGGTAATGTTTTGCCTAGAAAACAATCCTGACCTTTCCATGTTGTAAAATTTGTGATAGGGAGTAAGGGAAGAGGGGGACAGGGAAGAGGAAGAGGAGGAGGAATTTATATTATTAGGAATTTGCATCTTATATTATATTATGTGTTATATGTTATATGTTATATGCTATATTATATTATATTATATTATATTATATTATATCATATTATATTATATTAGTCTGCTGACCAGATTCAGATATAAAGATAGCCCATAGCTGACTATTACAGATAGGCTGTTCCAACTGTTGTGAGTAAAGACACTAGTTTATTTTAGCAAACAATATTTTTTAGATGAAAGCAGTCTTCTGTATGCAAGAGAGCTATAATTAGTGCTTAGAGGAAAGCTTTGATTTCATTTTTGCATGTATAACTAAAGAATAGAAAGGACATAGCATTGGCAGAAACTCCAGGCTTGTGCAGGCTTGTTTCCATAACCTTAAACCATGATTTCCTATTAATAGCCCCTCTGACTAATTCTGCATTAATTCCATTTGTATGCAAATGCCAGCATAATTCAAGTTTAAAAAATGTATTTATCCCTCTGCTATATTCTCAGGGACTACTGGCAAAAAGGAAGAGGATTGCAAGAATCACTAGACGCTATTTCTTCCCCAATGGGTGTTCCACGTGATATGACACACCTGCAGCAAAGAAAATAGCTGGTCCTTCCTACAGATGGAAAAGGTTGTTTCTTTTTACACCACTATGTATACAGGTGGTGTCTTGAAGGTGATGAGAGCAGAAAAGGGACACAGACACCCATGAGTGTGTTTACCTGCTACATTTATCCAAAAGGTTGTGTTCATAATTTTCATATACATGAGATTCTGTGGGTAAAGCTCTATGGGAAGGGCTTATGGAAAAATTGTAGGTATGGGATGAGGAGACAATGAGAGCTGCCTGGAAAAGCCAAGAATATATCAAAAGGAGAGCCAGCTAGAGTTGGACATCATCTATGCACTAACACTACCTCCCAGTGACAAACAACTATTGGCAAACCCTAAGTATTTCCAAATTTAGTAGGATTTTATCATTGACATGGCTGAATATCCCGTGTCCAATTTTGAGGCAAAGGCATAAATGTATATTCGCAGGGCATAAATGGTGAGAAGGAACGAGGAGTTGGAATGACTATTTCAGAAGGTCATTCACTACTCTTGTTAAACAAATGTGGAATTAATCAAAACTGGGCGGTACAGGGACAAGCCTACATCGCGCAAGTGATATCTTCTCATCCACCACCTTCTTCCAACATACTTTTGTCAGCCAAACTGCTTTTAAATGACCTCCAGGTTGCCTTCTCTCCTTTAGCTACAACAGGGGGGAGTCAAAGTTCCCCATTACCTTTAAAATGTATTCCAGAATTATTGGAAGAGAATATCTGTAGCTCTGGGTTGAACTTTAGAGTCCTTGATGCTCTCTGAGTTTGGTTGTTTGCTTGCAGATATTGGATAATGAAATGTCTGCAAGCAACCAACCAACACCAAGGATTCCACAAGAATTATTAAATAAGGTAGGCTAGTGATGTGAGCATTTGAGAACGCTGTTCAAAGGTTTAGAAAATACTTGTCAGTACCAAAAATGTCACAAAAATTTTGCTAAAAAAATAATAACAAGTAGGTTCTTATGAATCAAATCAACCTTTATTGTCAGAGTACAACATGTGTACAAAGAGCCTCTCTTCCTTTATGGAAGCAAATCAACCCCAAATCCTAAAATGACTTCAAGGAATCTTTTCACTTCTCTTCCTGTGTGTGTCCTCCCCTCTTCTATGTTTTGATAGGATAGTTTGTGGCCAGGGATGAGAGAAGAAGCCTACTGAACATCTGTCTGTCAGGGCCATTTCATTATCATGCTCCTGAATTTGTGGTGGTTATTCTTTTTAAACTGCATAACAGCTTGGATAGTTAAAAATAAAATATGGCACTATTTTGGCATCCACTGTGTTCTCTTGGTTCTGCGCGGCACTGTTGTCACCACTTAAAACTCAATCAATTCTACTGATCTGCAGAACAGATGGTAGAACTGGCCCATAAGAATCTGTGCAGAGCAATTAGAAAAAGCAAGGAAAGGATTAATACAAGTGAATTAATTATCAGTGACATCTATCCAGCACTGTACACAGGAGTCTGTCTGTTTCTCAGATGCATGTTGATTGCTTTGATGACACTCTCTTCTTCAAGGGCTAGGGCCTCTGAGATTTGACTGGGAAAGCAGAGTTTAATTACATGGGGAGAAACCCCATTGGGGTTACCTATTTCAGATGAAGTCTTTAGAAAATGGCTTGTTTGCTTAAACTTAGAAGGCTTATGACAAATTTGGCTCCGAATGAGGTGAACACAAAAGCTCTGTCTTGAATGGATCTGCAGACACTGTAGTTAGACAGCAGCAAGTCAGAACCAGACAGGGATCCCCATTCATATCATGATGATGAACTTGGTGGGGAGTTAAGGCTAACTGGGATCAATGGAGTTATCATTAGAGCTGTATCAAGATTACTTTGACAGAGGTAGATAGTTACATTTGCTCCAACTTATCTAAGCCATTGCTTTTTTCTTCTTCTGTTGCTTGCTTTCAAAAATTAGAGCCACTGCTGTGAAGCTCTGTTTGGGATAGTTTATAGGGAATGATTAAAAAGAACCACACACACACACACACACACACACACACACACACATGATTTAAGTGAGGTCAGGATGATGAGGGGTCCTCTCACATGAACCAATCAGGGAGGCACAATTGGCACAATCCAGGACACATTTGCACATGTTAAGTCTTACTAATTCCAATGAGTCCTTAGTGTATTTGTCTGTACACCAGATTGTGGACATTATCTCTGAGGAAAAAAAAGAATAATCAGGGAGTTTTAGTGTTCATTAACCTACTTTTCTCTATATAATTTATAGACAATAGACACAGTGATGGTTTCTCAGCTATGAGAAAATTGCTGACATAGAAATAAAGAAAATCAATAAACATTCTTTCACATATGTTCATTAGTAAACAGTTTTTCAGGTTTTACAAAACAAGGACAGAATCTGCTCACAAGGAGATAAATGTGCCAAAAATCAGAGCAGTACATAGAAACGAAGTCATACCAAATAGTTTTATTTGACTCTTACATATTTGTAAGCATCTCAGAGTCACTGAATATGAGTGGGAAGCCATATAAATTCTGTTAAATAAAATAAATAAAATATCATTTTTGGAGCATTCCCAACTGTGAGTTTTAAAACCACGCTGTGTCCACAGGCACCTCCTCTAGATCCTTCCAGTTTCCCTTCATCTATTTTATTTTATTTTCTCTTTCAGATGATAATGATGGAAAGTGGCCATCTGTGAAGCAAAACTTCAGTCTTTGGCGCCATCGTTATTTCCAGGTGTATCTACATTCCCATATTTTGAGAAATTAAAAATGCAAGTTAGATAATCTAGTGGTTAGTTTGTTTCTGGATGGATGTGCACAGTACCAAAGACAAAGCTAAGGAGAGATTAGTAGGAAGCATCTTCCAAAGAGATAAATGGATGTTTTATGGCCAGTTACCATGACACCCTTCCTATAGTAACCATTTGCAAGCATATGCAAGGAATACTCTCAAATCTGTGCCCCACCAATCCAGTCATGTTGGGCTAAAACAATATTTCAAGATCAGTTTGAGGTTCACAACGGAGCAAAGTATCCAAGAATCCAAACAAAGGTATTTCTTCAAAGGGGATTGAAGGAGAGCGGAGAAAGCCCCATGATATTAATACTCAGGCATTAATAATCAGGCAGGCATGCAAATAAATCTATAGAAATCTGGGGCCAAATTACATTTCACAGTAAGGCCAACAAATATATAGGAAGTGAATTAACAAACGGAAAAGGCAGGAAATTTTAACTACACTGCCTTGCCAGTGAAGCAGTTATAACTCTGATATTCTCTATATCTACTTTAAATGTAGATTCAAAACACTAATAATCTCTGATCATGGATCTCCTACATTTTATGTAGTTTAACCATTATGTAGAAATATGTATAATGTAATTAAACTTCATTATAACTTCCTGTCCTGATTGCCTTTCAATTTATGCCTCTGCTAAAGATATTTATCCAGAATTTCCTATTATACTGCTAATAAGGGTGAAAAATTGGGGTACCAGACATTCTAATAAGCTGGTGCCCAGCTACCAGAATTATTTTGTCACCTATCCAGCAAACGGACAAGCTTTAAAGCTCATGGCATTGCTTCCCCAGTCTCACTTTTTCTGTACGTACGGCACTCTCAAAATGTTCAACACTATGAATATTCTGAATGAATTGGTAAAGGTTTCCTCAGTTTTTGGAATTCACTTTTCCAAAAAAGTAGAACGTTGTGGAGTGGAAAATGACTAAATTACTCCGTACCTAACACAATAAAAGAAAAAGTGGGAAAATAAACCTTATCATTTCTTCACAGAGAGAAAAAAAACTGGTCTAGATTTATTTACTTTGCTACCTTGTCTTCTTTTCATGCAAACTCTACTATCTCTTAAAATTTTCTAAAGGCACAGCCTTGAGGCTTTTTTTATTTTATTTTGTTATGATATTAAAAATACTTACTTACATTTGTCACTGTTTATTATTCAAGCTCTCATTCGGAAAATGACCCAGCAAACTCTGAGATACAATCTAAGAAAATGAAGTATTAAAAAAATATGAAAAGAACACAATTGATTCTGTTTAGAATATGGATACCACATAGCCTTATGGGGTAGTGTTAAATGTTGTGTTTTACAGCAATAAGGTGATATTCCTTAAGAGTGGGAGGGTGGAATAAGAACATAGACAGCAGATTAGAAAATGAGGGACAGAGTAGGGTAGCAAATATTGGGATCGTGATCAATTACCTGCCAAACTCCACCATTTCTCCTCCACCAAACCAGATTTTGGTTCATCAAAATTGAAGAAATGTTGAACGGTCAGAATCCATTTAGATTTGTACCACGTAAACTTTTAATTTTGAAGGTTTCAAAATTAAGCAAATGAAATCCAATTGTTTCTTTGGAACACTACTTCTGAATTTTAATATTGCTAATAGATCAAGCACATTAGCTGCAATTTTGTTATGTTCAAAAAAAGATTAGCAGCCAACTATTTGAACAGATAACATTTGGAAGTGATATGTATTCCATAACAAAATATTCCCTACTTAGAAAAATTGCTGCTGTTGTTTTGATAGTGTCAAGTATTTGATGGCTTTTAAGACAATAAATGTATTGTTGTCTACTCTTAAAGTTATGACAGAACCTGAAAGACCAACACATAATAGGACTGCAATTAAGAAACATATGAAAGAACATCACAAAAACTTTATTATTCCAGTTCAAGTGAAATAATAATTTGAACTTTAAAAGTAAGTAGAAGGGATTACAAATATCTACAATAGAAGTAGAGCAACTCTGGGAAAAGAAAGCAAATATAGTGCCAGTAGTGATAGGCAACTTGGGTGCAATCTCAAAATAATTGGAGCATCACTTGAACACCATCAGTGTTGACAAAATCGCCCTCAGTCAATTGCAGAAGAAGCTTTACTTGGATCAGCTCAAACTTTTTAACATCATCAAACAACAACATCTGCATTTACCAGGTCCTTGGGAAGTACTCAATAGGGCAGGGGGGGAGGATGCCACATACAGTATAAGCATCTGGCTGACTATGTGATGAACAATAATAAGAATAAAAATACGAGCTCTGGTCTGCTTATTATCACTTCAGTTGCATTTTCCATAGCTGATCTTTTAATACATCTACTTGCATGTTTTCATCAAATGAAAGTAAGCATTCACAAACCAAGCCCCTTTCTATATGCTCAGAGAGCAACAAAATCCATTAAGAAAGTGTGGGAGGGGGAGAAGAAAAAGTTATGGTTTTATCTGTAGAAACTGGTCTCTCTACTTTCCTGGTTGATATTGAAACAATGTCCTTCTCCAAGTTTACTCTGACTTCACAGTGACTATAATACAACACAACTTCGATAAAACAGGTCACAAAATTACTGCAGTATGGTAAATCATTACATCATGGTAATCATTATATGCTGGACGGTGGGATTTTCCCCCCTAAATTTCAACCTCAGTGTTTCTATATAATCTTGTTTAAAACATATTAGCCATTAGATAGAAAAGACTGCCACTGTGTAGATTGCTTCAACTGCATACATAGAGTAGGACAAAGTAGATTTAGCATCCTCCTATCACACAACAAAGGATGTCACATCCAAGCGCATATCAGGAGCATTGCCTCCAATCCTACAGTAGCATCCTACAATAGCATTGCCTCCAATCGTACAGTAGCATCCTACAATAGCAGAAACAAAACTTCTAGTTGTGTGGTTCAGTCCATGTGCATCTGTTGACACATCACTTCTGTTGTTTTATCTCAAGAAGCAGATATTTTCCCCTCCCTTTGCAATTATTTCAATTTATCCAGAATCACCAGAAAGATCTCCAACTGCACGGAATTGGCACGGAATGCCTTATTTGGATGCATATATGGACAAACTTGCTACAAACTCCATCTTCCAAAATTACTAAAAAAACAAAAACAATAAAAGTATGTATGTATATATGTATGTATGTATGTATGTATGTATGTATGTATGTATGTCTAGCTGTGTTTAGGTCTTTTCCCATGTAAGATTAAGAGTATCTTGGTGACGTTTTGGTGAGGTCCCACTCGCCATCCTCAGGCTGGTGCTTTCAGCTTAGTGCCACCTAGACCTACATACCTGTACCCATGAAAATCTACGAAAACATATATATTTGTTTTCTTAAGTTTTCGCGGTATTTATATGTATGGTATTCAGCTTTGTTCGAGTATTCTCCCACGTCATTATAGTTGTGCTTTTAAAGTTGTAGCAATGTTTCGGCAGAATCTCATCTGCCATCATCAAGCTTCTGTATAGTGTTCGTATAGACTGTATAGACGAACGTTATACAGAAGCCTGATGATAGCAGATGAGATGCTGCCGAAACGTTGCTACAACTTTAAAAGGACAACTATAATGACGTGGGAAAATACCCGAACAAAGCTGAATACCAAACATACATATATACATACATACATGAAAGCTTCTAGAAAGGTTTCTAGAAAGGTTAAGCAGAACGTTCTTATAAGCGAACAAGGATATCACTATTAAAATCATACCCATTACAAACATGATAAAATAGAAATACATACTAATGAATGCCATATCTATTTTCCAGCAATTAGAATCCTGGGGAGAAATCTCATTACTATTGTAGTAATCTAATAACGGGCTTTGGTGGAGCAAGACTGAAATATTTATGGAAATACAGTGCATTAGGTAAAGTGATTTTTGTAACACTGTCTATTGACCTTCCATACAGCCCATTGTTGAAATTACTAAGAAAATAGCTCAGGAAATGCTATAATCAAGTTATATGCTGATCAAGCAGATAAACAAGCAGCAGAATCTCTTTTTAATGCAGTGTACCAAGAATCAAAGAAATGAAAGATAGGATGTAATCTCACACATGGTAAGGAAACAGATAGCTCTGTCTGTCTCTCACACACAGACACCTACACACAGACACAATCAGATTATCCATTTCCAGGATAAACAGAGTTAAGCAAGCATTAAAGATGAGAAGTAAACGTGTTAGGAGGAAGTAACACACACACACACACACACATTGCTTAAACTAACACTATTCATTATTCTTTCTCACAAATTATCCTTGCATACATATTAATTCAAACACTGATATTTTGCTGTTCTTTACTTTAAATATAGATCTTATTTTAAATATGCTCAATGATAGTTTGTATCAAAATAGATGAGATGAAGAAAAATCTGCCTTAAAAAATACTGGGAACTGTATAAAGGCTATTTCTTATCCAGTTGGCACATCAGATACCAAATATTTTCCACAGAATCCTATGATCTGAATTGACTAATCTATTAAAGTCTTGAAAAGTACACCTTCACTCAGAGGTTAGATCTAAGTGACCTTTCGCTGATCCCTTCAGAACTCCGATTCTTCTTCTTTTCTGAAACTGCCAAGAGCTCAGTTTCCCAACAACAGAGTTTGACTTTTAATCATTACAATTTATTTTCTGTTAAACCCAGATTTTTTCCTGTGTATTTAAACTGACAACTTATATGACAGGCAAAAAGGTAAACTGACTACCGTAGCTAAGGCTTTGGGTATGTACTGTATTAAATATTCGTGGACTTATGAAAAACACTGATTTTTGGGGGGTTGTGGGAGCCACTGAGATAGTGGTTGCTCTGTTGAAACAATGACTAAAGTGAAGCTGAAGACATTAAAAATTTGCAGAGCTCAGACGTCTTACTGCTGTTGATGAGTTGAATATGCAAAGTTAACTCATGGATCCTCAAGCTTGGTATCTTCCTTTGTGATATTATTTCAAATAATCAAGTAATCAATAATGCTACTGATTATTCAGAGGCTTGCTATCAAATAAGCATGCAGGAATCAACCCTAAATTCACACAGATAGTTGTTCCAAAAGAGTACTTTGCATGCTTCCTGAATCATCACTTATAAAATGGAATCATTCTAGTCCTTAGATAACTGTCTACTTTCTAATGAAATAATTACGAAAGAATAGAATGAATTAAAAGATGACAAAGCATGATCTAGTGTGAAAATATCCTTATCTACACAGAGAGATTATTATTTCAGTTTTTGATTTTGACCAACACCCAGTGGAAGCAAAGGAAAAAAAGTTTCATAATAGCTGAAACAATGTTTTTGCCTATTGCCCCAAACCGTTGAAGAGTAATAATAACGGTGGGTGTTTTATGGAATAACTTTCCCAAATGTTCCTGAGGGAAAGCATCCTGCTAAATTCATTGCTTAATGAATACATAAGAATTGTATATAGTACAATAAAAGAATTGATCACTATGCTTTACAAAGATAAAATCCCAAATATTTAGGGAGCAGTTTCAGTGTTCAGTGGAAATGTTTATTGGTACGGGGGAAATTAAAGTGTCACCCAAGAAATAGTAAAGCTCATTAACTCAGAGTTTTCTTTTAACCAATATTCAAATTAACTTTATTACAAACTGGGTAATAGTAAGACTTGTTGGTTAAATCGCTTCCCACTGAGAATTCCAGAACGTTATTAAACCACATTAGCCATTACTCCAGGTAGAAAGAAGTTTTATTGCCTGCTTACTGTTTTTATTCATTAAAATCCAACCTGAAGGCACACCCACAAGAGAGTCATTCATGAAGCTTATTGTATTCCTTTTTATTCAGAGTAGTCCATTGCTTCAACTGGGTAGATATCCAAAATATATTTCTTTTAGCACCCCTTCCCCCAATTTCAAGGAAGGGAATCATAAAGGTAAGAGTGACCTCTAGCGTTCAAAAAGCTATTAGGAACTCAAGAAACGACTTATTCCTTTCCATCAAGGCATAAAGAATATAATTCATTTTGTTCCGAATATATTTTGCCTGTATTTAATGGCATTCAGTGAATAAAACACAGGCTAAATAAAACACTGGTTAAAATGTGTCCTACCAACTGGTCCAATTCTTCAAAATTTGTCCTTCTGCTCTAATCTGCATAAATTTGTGAACGGGATTAAAATCTCGCATGACTTCAGTGAACCATTATGTTCTCAGTCACTTCTGCTAAGCACTGTTACCGACACATTGCAATGCTTCTCATGTGTTATTTTGTCCATGTCATCTTCCAAAGCAACATATCAACAGTGCATTACTCTTCAATCCAGCCAATCTGAGGAATGAGAACCCATAAGCTCAATGGGACTTACTTTCTGACTCAGCATACTTTAGCAACACTCCCTGCTCTTCGTGGATCACGGTGAGAAGTGACTCCATTCCTGGATGGAAATAAACGTCTGAAAAGGTATAGCCACGTTCCTCTCATTTGCAATGGCAATCTAAACCCACTGATGCTTTATCACACCGATTGACTAGCAATATCTAACAAAACCTATCAAATAGCAATAATGCAAGGCACAGTTCAGGTGAGGACGAAGGATTTATTTTCAAGTGAAAATCAGAATAGTCCAAGCCGTGCATGTGACATGGAAGCAGCAAGGAACCCATGAGTGATTAGTAGTTTTAAAACTATGCCAGTGCCTTTTCTTCTTAAAAAAAAAAAAAAAACTACACCAAACTATTTGTACCTTCTTTAATTATCACATGTGCTTCAAGTCTCAATGTGGTGCTTCTTCAGCATTGAGATGGAGTTTAGTCTTCCTCAAACTGGCCATCACCAACTACTTCTAAGCCAGTAAAACATTGAACATGCTGTCCAAGGAAGGCGGGAATTATAACCTAAATATGTTTGGAGGCCACCATGTTTTATAGATGGCTGTTGTGGTTAAGCCTGGCTTGGGGAAACCCATCAGGTTAGACCTGAAGCAGCAATGCAGATACTGATCCTGTCTAAAAGAGAACAACCAGAATTACACGGGAGCAACTGGAAGAGAGCAGCAGAGACACCACGACTCTGGGATTACCAAAATAACAAAGGCATTAATCCGTTCGGAAAAAAAGGGTGTGTGTTGAATTAGAAACCTTTAAGCCAGCCAAAGGAGCCATCCTCCCTCTGCAAGGGAGACGAGACTGAAGGCATTTCCACGTTACCATCAGCAACACGGAAAACGAAGCCTTCACGCAGGGATACAAACCACCAGCCATTCATCCGAGGACCCAGGAGAAGCCAACTTCCTTTCCGACCAGACTACGCGGAGAATTGTCGCACGGGGGGGCAAAAAGGATGCTGATATTTCCGCAACTTCGTTTTTATTTTTTAAGGGTGGAAACCCAGTCGGCACCTTCCTTCTTCTCCGGCACGAAAAGTGTGGAAGAAAACAAAAAAGAGCAAGAGCCGATTTGCAGCAAAGGCTTAAGCTAACTTCACCCGGGACCCTAACCGCTGGATCTCTCGCCCCTTGTTCGGTTCCAGCAAAATCCCTCTTAGCCAACCCAGAAGAGATCTCGCCGGAAAGCGCAGGGGAAAAAAGTCTGGGATACTTACAGATAGAAGCCGCGAAGCCGCAACGCCAGCCGGCGAGCAGCAGCAAAATCACCGCGCTGAAGAGTTGGGCCCCGGGCTCCATTGCCCCGGACAGTCCTTGCCTCCTTAATCTCCAATTTTAAACCGCGGCTCCTCCGGCTTGGTTTCCTTGCCTTGGCTCATTTACTCCATCTGACATCCAGAGCCTGTTGGAAAGACAGAGGCGAGGCGGCGAGAGAAGGCGCCTCTCTCTCTCTCTCTCCAAAGCCTCCGCCAAAGAGCTCCTAAGCGCCAAAGGGTCAATCCACCTCCAGGAGCTGCTTTTGGAATTCAGAAAGACTGGAGCCGGAGAACTCCTTATAGGCGCAAGGAGTCCTTCCCGCTCCCTCCGCCTCCTGCTCAGCCTCCTCCCCATCCCTCCTCCCGCGCCGGCGAGAGGGAGGATCCTTTTTCTCAGCACCGCTAGCAAGCCCAGGCGATCGGCTCCGGAGTTACTGGGGAAGTTGGCTGCTCGGAGCATCTCTCGCTCTTTCCGATGATGCCCGCAGAGAGTTGGGGGCGGGGGGAGAGAGGGACACCTCGGAATGGGGAAGGAAACGCCACCTTGGAAAAGCAAAGAAAGGGGAGTTCTGAGATTATCAGAGAGGCAGGATATGGGAGGGACGATTAGCCTGGATCCGGAACGAGGCAGAGGGGAGCAATTGAGGCAGGGTTGGGAACGAGGGTGGCATGGATGGAGCATGAGCTTTGGGAGACAGGTGCGCCAAGGGGGAGGGGGGCATTGCGTTGTTCACGGGCTTCCTCGGGGGTGCCCCTCGAGAGGAAGAGGCAGGGGGAGCGGAGGGGTGAAGCGGACCCAAGGGAAGGGGGAGGGGTTTTCCCTCCAGGTGAGACCAACGCTCCTTCTCTGCAAAGACAAGGGCCATGCAACACCTACCCCTTTGAACGTGTGAAATGCACCCTAGCCAAACGACGGCATCTCTACAGATCAGATCCTGGCTTGGAAACTTGGTTGGGGGGGGGGGGGAGACAAGCCCTACCTTTCCGTTCGACCGACAGACGGGTTCATTTGTTTGTCTCAGCTGCCCAAATTATCAAAGTGACGCTGTTTTATAAAGCGGGGGCGAGGGGGGCGGCGAGGAAGTGTTAGCCTGAGACCTCCTCCTCTATACCAGTGATGCAAAGTGAAGAATATTGTCTCTGCCTTGTTACATCCGTCAAACTCTCCATCGCCGCTACCGCACTGCTGCTGCTGCTGCTGCTGCTGTCTTTTTTTTCCCAGAACCTTGGCTTCATAATTCCCAAGTCTTCGTTTTGTTGCTTTGCTTCGGTTTTGGCTCACGTCGATATCTGGCAGCGTCAAAGGCAGATTTTTTTTTAAAAAAATGTATCAACTTTAATTCTCCAGGAGAGAATTTGTTCGGAGCGTTAATGTCTTTGTTGTGAGTAATTTGCCAGTCTCCAGCCATAAGAAATATATTAAGAGAACGGTCAGGAATAATTAGGAGGTTTTTAGATCTGTACTTGCCCATACTTAAGATAGTTCGCTGAGAGTGAAATTTGCATGTTCAAAAATTGTGCATGTGAGTGTCGAGGGGGAAGAAGCCTTTGAATTGTTTCTGAAAAAAAAAACTACTGGATGATTAGTGTAAGGCTAATTGGATTTGCCCTGTAAAAAAACTGGGTGAGCAATAGTTGGTAGCAAAGAGAATCAGGAAACTCTTTGCTGTCATCTATTGGTCAACTGGAGCTTTGCAATCCAGATCTGGTTGCTCTAGATTTGGAAATTTGGAAAATAAAAATAAAGTCAGGAACAGGAATTTGAGTTTTTAAGAGACTAGCTAAAGCTAAAAGATTGGAGAGGAGGAATGGTAATCAGAATGAGTTGGAGAAAACTGGTCTTCAGTTACATTCCTATTTTGTTTTTCCAATTGTATATAAAAGATAAAGGCTTTCATATCAGCTCCAATGTGGCAATCCCAACACAAACTGATGGGGGGGGGGGATCATACCAGATTACTGATATCTCAGTGTCCACTAAGTAATTTTGTTTGTTCTATGCATAGCAATGTCTATGTATGTATGTATGTATGTATGTATGTATGTATGTATACACACACACACACACACACACACAAAGCAAACACACACAATGGCAGACAACTACAGAAGGACTTTTATCAATCTCAGTTCCAATACAGGTAGACCTCAACTTACAACACTTCATTTAGTGACTGTTCAAAATTACAATGGCACTGAAAAAAGTGACAGATGACCATAGTAGCACCCCCATGGTAATGTGATCAAAATTTCAGACCCTTGGCAACTGGTTCATATTTATGATGGTTGCTGTGTCCCAGGGTCATGTGTGATCAGCCCCAAACTGTATACAGCCCAAATACAGAGGAGTAATTTTCCCACTTAAATGGCAAATAGATTTGGGCATATGTATCCTGATCTGTGGTGTGGTGGCCTGCAGGGTTTGGTCTTCTTTCCCCAGCATTTATTAAAATGTAAGATGATAAACCAAAGTTAAAATGGAAGGTAATCAGATCTGGAGGACTAGAGTCTCTTGTGAATGACTGAATGAATACCTGACTTCTAGCTGCATATTTGAAATCTATAGACTCTCCCTCCAATGAATTGCTGACTTTTCATCTCTTCCCTCCCTCCCTCCACTTTTTTCCTTCTCTATAATTCCTGCCATATATTATTATATACAGTACCTTTCACAATCAAGCCAGTATTTCTCTTCTATCCTTTAGCAACAGTTTAAAGTTCATAACTGATTTACTTTACATCCACCCTATTCCTGTATTTATCCATATTCCATTCCATTCCATTCTATTCTATTCTGAGGAGAACTGGCATCCAGCAGGCATTATAAATTTTCCATCCATTGGGTAAGAGCTGCAGTAGCGCAGTGGTTAGAATGCAGTATTGCAGGCTACTTCTGCTGACACCTGGCTGCCTGCAATTTGGCAGCTTGAATCTTACCAGGCTTAAGGTTGACTCAGCCTTCCATCCTTCCGAGGTGGGTAAAATGAGGACCCAAATCATTAGGGCCAATATGCTGACTCTGTAAAACCACTTAGAGAAGGCTGTAATAGCACTGTGAAGCAGTATATAAGTCTAAGGGCTATTGCTATTGCTATTCTGTGGGCACCAAGTTAGGTCATACCTCAGTGGGTTTTTGGGGTGGAACCCCTAATGCATTTTTCTCTTTAAAGAATTTACAAGCTTTGTCTTTTACTCATTAATACTTCTTGTGTTGAGATAGGGTCATTCTGGCTGCCAAATCAATGCTGTATGTTTCCTGAACACAAGAAACTGAAGGAACAATTGGATTCCAATTTTAAGACTGGAAAAGATATTGAGTTAAAAGGCACAAAAAGGCTTTGATTGGAGTCTATATTATTGTTACCCTCCAAATACAATTTGATCTGTTTAGTTGCTGTGTTTACAATGGGAAGAAGGCCCCTTTGCCCTTCATAGCATTAAAAATGGACCCAGTTTTTCCTGCCTTGAATGTATTAGGGTTATGCTTCCCTGCCCCCCCTACTTCTGAGTTTCATGGAGAAGAGAAACCTGTTAGATAATCCTGATTCCTACATCTTTCCAGACAGGAGATATTTCAAAGGCCTGGCCCTTCAATCATCCTGGCATATGGATGTCTGTGCAAGTTGTTGTCATTCTCTGTGCCTTTTTAAAGAAGAAGGCAGTTCTTCTATCATGGAGAAAAGGGGAGAAGGAGGAGAAAGATGGTAGGACTATAGAAGCTGACAAATCTTCTTGCCTCTCTCTTTACAGTTTTAGCTTGAGGAAGAAATTGTTTGTTTTGGTGGTGAGGAAGGCCAACAGGTCCAACCCCATAAAGAAAAGATTAATGACAGCCCCAAAAAATCCAAACAAATAGATCATAAAGTAAATCAACTTAGAATGCTCACTTAAAACATAAATGACCAGGCTCAAACTATCCTACTTCAGACACATTATGAAGCTCCCTGAACAAGGTAGGAGAGAGAAGAGCAAGACAGACAAGCAGCAATGAGTGCATCACTGGAAAATTTGAAAGGCCTAGTTAGGGAGGATCAGCATGGAAAAAATCTATCTGTGCGGTTGCTAAGCAATAGTAATAGCACTTAGAATTGTATACCACTTTATAGTGCTTTAAAGCCTTCTCTAAACGGTTTTACAGAGTCAGCATATTGCCCCCAACAGTCTGGGTCCTCATTTGACCCACCACAGAAGGATGGAAGGCTTAATGATAATTTGAACTGCCAAATTGCAGGCAGCCACAGTCAGCAGAAGTAGCCTGCAGTACTGCACTCTACCACTGCACCACTATGGCTCTTAAGCTAAGAGTTGGGAATGACTTGTAGGCTCATAATGAATCAACCTTAACCTTTCCTTCTACTATCCATTGTGTTTCAACGGGAAAGATGAGCAAGGAGAGTATCCCTGACCCAATATCAAAAGGTACCAGTGCAGAAATAAAATCACATTCTTTTGAGTTTGCAAAACATAACTTCAGACTTTCCACATATCTATTTTATATGCCAAGAAATAACTTTTGCCATCCCTTCCCCATTGTCAGAAAGCCATGTGATTTTATGTGATTGGGCCAATAATATCCATCAAGGCTCGAGTCAAATCTCATTTTCTTCTGCTGAGAATCAGCTTGAAAGGTGCATAGGGTATAACTCATAAATGGTGTTCTGTCTTCAAATTACACTAAGGTTAATAAAATTCTTGTATTAGCTAAAGAGAGATGACTGGAAAATCTGTGCAAGCAATAACTAGGAATACAAAGTGCAGCAACATTGTTGCAACTTTAATTAGCTTTTTCCAGTCAGTTTATGTCAATTTATCCTCAAAATAAAAGCCCTTCTAGCAATTCAATATAATAAGATTTTCTGTAATGTGCACAGAAAGTTGGATCAGAGATCCTTTTCCCAAGCAGTCTATTCCATTTTCAGGAAGAAGTGAATCCACAGATAGAGGTAACATAGGAAGGAGACTGTGACTAAGAGCTTTGAATAGATGGAATTTCTTTTTTGTTTCTCTAAAAAGCTTCTCCCATGTAATCACATTATTAGATAAAGGCAAAACTGTTGAAAACAGTGTAGGCCTTTATAATTCTATCAAGAGTCATTAGTGTTAAATAGAGGATATCTTTAATACTGCAGAAAGATTGCCTGGAGAAAGAATCACAAAATATAGGATTATAACTTTTGCAAGTATTTAGACAATATTCTTGTAGATGATGCTAGTGGGAAAAATGGATATAAGCTTTATTTAGGAAATAATATGGAGATTAGAGAGTCTGAGTTAGTTCAATTTGTCTGTAGTAAAGAATCTATATAATATGTATTCTCCTTATTATGGAGAGAGAATGAATAGTACTTTTGCTGCAGGCACTAAACATACCTTCCTAATTGTTGGATTTCACTACAGCTTCTTTTATAATGGCTTTAAGAAGTAAGCCATTAGATGCCTTTGGAGTTTGTATGTAACTGTTACATACAGTTATGCATGTAACTGTTCTGTGAAAAATGAAGCATATTTCTAAATATCAGTTGTCTGTTTTTTTTCACAAGAAAGAAAATGTTTATTGATTGATTGATTAGCCCTTGGGCCATATCAAAGTCACAAGGGTCATGTGTTAAGTCTGAAAAGGTCTTGAGTCCATACCTAGATCCAAAAAGAGAGACATCAACATAGACAAGAGTAGAGCTGCCACTTGGATTCGTATCAACAAAGTGCATCTAAAGTGTTAAAAGCATGGCTGCTCAGATTAAGCGTAAATTGCCTTAATTTTTTTCCTGTAGAGCTCTTATTCCACAGATTTTTCAGTAAAATAATTCCATATATAATACAAACTGATTGTTGTGGTTTGCCGGCAGCCTGTGAAGACAGCAGGGGAATCGGACAGCAGGGAATAGACTAGACTAGACTAGAATTCTTTATTGGCCAAGTGTGATTGGACACACAAGGAATTTGTCTTGGTGCAAATGCTCTTAGTATACATAAAAGAAAAGAATGGGGACTAGTCTGGGAGTCTGGAGAGGACTTGGACAAGGGTCCTGCGTCCAATGCAGAAATGGAGCCAATACCTTCTGGGAGTGGTGTGCTGACTTCGGAGCCTCCGGAGCCTCTGGAGTCTGGCAGCATCGAGGCAGAGAAACAAGGGGAGCCTGTTCCCAATGTGCATGTGCACAGAGCTACTAGAAGGCAAGAGCAGCTGAGGTGAAAGGGGAGACTTGGGAGTAAGGCTTGGGGGTGATTGCCCCTCCCATAAGATATAAAGGACATGCAAAGGTAAAGAAACCTTTGTAGGAAGCAAAGTCATTTGCTCGGTTCGGATTAATCCTTGAAGCTCTGTGTGGACTTTGTACTTCAGTTGGTTTCCTTATACTTCATTTGGCACTTTAGTTTTGGCAGCAATTCAAAGGAGAGAAAGGTGGGTGCTTATCTCGAGGGACTGTTTGGGACTCATTACAGGCTGGGAATGAACATAATTCCCAGCATTGAAATAAAGAGTTGTTTTAACTAAGCATGTGCTTAATTATTATTTCAGGAAGCCTTGGTCAGAACACTGATTTACAATGAATTATTTTGTGTGTGTGTGTGCTTCCAACATATCTGGTAAGGAATAATCTATAGATTTAGAAAGCTGTTCCATGTTCTGGGAACAATTTTTATTTTTTATTTCTTTTTGTTATTTTCAGTTTGAACTGGAGATACAAGATATGGAAACTGTAAGACATGATTTGACTTTGCAATTCAACATTTGGGGGGGTCAAGTGATTTGATCTGAACTGTTTTGAGACTGAAATTTGATTTAAAAAGAAATGCCCACAGTTTATAATGGAGAAACATCTAAGAATGGGATGCAGCAATTATAATGGAGAAGCAACTGAAGAATGGGATGAAAATTGTAGGAAGTGACTATTGTGTACAAGAATAAACTTTACCAAGCTTTGTATGGATATCTTCTAGAACCAAGTTGCTTTGCCACAGGAAAGTGTGGACTACAAGTTCATGGATTAGAAGGTAAAGGATGCACAAATGAGATAAAAACTGAGTTTTTACAGTCACTGACTTTCAACCTTTCTTTTACTGACCATTCAAAGTTACAGCAGCTCTGAAAAAAGTGATTAATAACCATTTTTCATACTTATGACATCACAGCAACCCTACAGTCACATGAACAAAATTTGGGCCCTTGGCAATGGGTGTGTGTTTGTGATGATTGCAGCCTCCCAGGTTCAAGTGATCATCATTTGCAACCTTCCCAGTGAGCTTCCAATCAGCAAAGTCAATTGAAGGATACCAGATTCCCTTAACAACCCCATAATTCACTTAACAACTGCAGTAATTCGCTTAACAACTATGGCAAAAATGGTCATAAAATGGGGCAGAGCTCATTTAACAATTGCCTTGCTCAGCTGTTGTTGTAAGTCAAGGACTACCTGTGTTGAACACAACAAAGCTGAAGGATCGCTTTAACTGCAAACTGTAATATGGAATATCCACAGACAAGAGAGATAAGAAATGGCAATATTCAATAGAGGAATGTATACCCAAAGCAGAATTTTGCATTCCTCAGCTGTTAGGAAGCTCATTCAGCTAATGTCTAGCACCCCTCCTGCATTTATGTTGAAATGCTTTCCTAGGAAGGGCTTCAAGATTTACATAGTGTTTGACTACAGTTATTCATATTTCTAATTAAGCATGCACACTAACTCTTTACATCTCTTGCCTAACAGTTATCAAAAGTTTATGTAAGACAGAACCAGCTCATCCATCAAACACTCCTTGCACTGATGTTTGGCCTTGGAGTTAAAAGAGACTGACAATACATTTTTGAAAATTGTTAATTATGGGAAGCAATTAGAGGCGAGAAGCGGAGAGAGTTACTTTTAGAAATCTACAGCCTTACTGAGCCATCCTTTGTACAAGAACACAGCAGAGAAGCCATTTTATACAGGAAAGCATGGCGAAAAACAGCCCACACCATCTAGATTGCTTCCTTATTTGAATCATCTTCTTCATTAGAACTACTTTATGGTAATAAAGTTTGAAATATTTAAGGCAGGGTTGGCAAGGATCCATCTTTTTTCTAGGACGAAAGGCTAGCATAACCCACCTCTAAAATATCTAGTTAAGAGTGTATGGAGGAGATATAGAAAGATAGCACCAGGGGTGGGATTCTACAGGTTCGCACCTATTCACTACAACCAGTTGTTAACATTCTAAGCAGTACGGAGAACCGGTTGTTAGAAGAAATTACTGGCCTAATCCTGTAAAGCAGGCAGGAAGGAAACATTCTGGTGTTGCTTACAGAAACTGCCTCTCCATTAACCCTTATTGCATTCTTGGCAGGACTAGACTTCCTGTCTCAGGAATTTCTCTGGAGTTCTTTTCCCCTCCTTTGCTAGTACTTTGCTTGTGTGGAGTGACCATTCAAAGTTACAGTGGCACTGAAAAAAGTGACTTATGACCATTTTTCATACTTACAACTGTTGCAGCATCCCCACAGTCACAAAAGGCCAGGTGAGGAGATGCGTGCCTCAATGTGAGTGATATTGAGTTGGTCACACCCAGCCAATAACATGACCACCAAGCCACGTCTACCCAGTCACACGACCACCAAGCCACACCTACCAACTAAGCCATGCCCACAGAACCAGTTGTTAAAAAATTTGAATCCCACACCTGGTTAGCACCCATCCCCCTCCTAGAAGAATGAAATATTTTGAGGAATATTTTAAAAAGGCAGGATAAAATATTTCCCCTCCAAGAAAAAAAAAAACTTAACGGAGACAGAAACTCAAAGCCTCAGCTCCCTCCCCGCAGCTGATATTTTGTTCCCATTAAAGACTAGGTCAGCCAATCTACAAAACAAAAGTTCTTCAACTTCAGGGTGATGGGATTAAGTCATGACCCTCCAGGACATAATAGGATTAACCCACTAGCAGCAGAGCTCACTACATTGCACAATCTCCTAAGGACACTGCATCAACCAAGCTTAAACCAAACATGGGAGCTCAGACAAACTCATAGGATTTGTACATGGCACCATGGAAGTCTGACAACAGCCAATAGAATGTATGATTTTGCACAGGAACAGGAAGTTCAAGTGCAAAGCCCAAGAGACCTCTCACTCTCAACTCCATGCGTTCAGCTGCACCAGAGAACCATGTGCTTTGTGATTCTGCTCCATCATTAAACCATCTTTCCAATCAGCCTCCATGTTTCCAGTGTCTTTCTCTTAAAAGACATTTGAAAGTATTCATACATATTTCCCCCAACACTTTGCCTGCTTGTTTTTCTGGATTGCAAATTTACTAAGACACTGAAGAATGTTCGTTGACACAGTGAAGAATGCTTTTCAATTAAAATATTCTATACCTGTCCCATTTATGAGGACCATGAACCTTGTCTTTTATTTCAGCTTTTTTTCCAGCTTCAAACCTATAGCTTTATTAACATTTGCAATGTTAATGCAAGTAACACTGTGCAGGCAGCATCTGATATTTTCAAATTTCAAGTCTCATTGTTTCTGACATTTATTTGAAATTAGACATGCTATATTTCAGTTACTGCAATGGAACTATTCAATTAATCCATTTTTTTTAACACTGCCTTATCTACAAATATTAGGAGAAGAAACATGGTTGAGGATCTTGAAAATAATACCTACAGTTTCACTATTCGTCTGGTTGTCCATTATAGAAAGAAGCATGTGATTGATCGTGGCTAAATTTTGTAAAAAAAATTATATAAATAAAAGATGTCTGAATCACATCTGCCATCATCAGGCTTCTATATCAATACAGAAGAGATTGTGCTGAAATGTTGCTACAACTTTAAAAGCACAACTACAATGACGTGGGAAACTACCCGAGCAAAGCTGAATACCATACATGTAAGTACCCGCAAAAACTTAAGAATATATATATATATATATTCTGAGGTTTTCGCGGGTATTTGTATGTGGATCTTTGGTTATTCAGGTTTTCTCCCGCGTAAAATCTCTTACTCCAAGAAGCACAAAATCGAAGACAGAAGCCTGAAGATGATGAATGAGACTTCATTGAAACATCGCCTAGATACTTCCAATTTTACGCGGGAGAAAACCCGAATAACCGAAGATAGATAGATAGATAGATAGATAGATAGATAGATAGATAGATAGATA
>NW_020769345.1:5305943-5330001 GCF_900518735.1 Pseudonaja textilis | reverse complement strand
GAAAGAAAGAAAGAAAGAAAGAAAGAAAGAAAGAAAGAAAGAAAGAAAGAAAGAAAGAAAGAAAGAAAGAAAGAAGTTGGTAATTTTCACAACAAGTAGCTATGCAAAAACAAAACAAAACAAACCAGCCCCTGAAGTAGAAGCAAAATTGTAGCAAGAGAAATAAATTAACTGAAAGGTTAATTTAACTGAATATCAACAGACAACTAACATTAAAAGGCATGGAGAGTAGAACAAAAATCTTTCTTCTTATCAAAAAGTCAGTAGAGTTTGGGTGTGCTTTAACAATGAGAATATTTTAGATCTAAGGAGACTATCATAGAGATCTGCTCCTAGAGCTAACCAGCAGACTGAGAGCTAATATGAGGTGGCAGTTAAGGTGACTGACCAGAATTAGGACTAATCCAGGTTCTGTCTACCCAGAGCCACAAAAATTCACTGTCTTTCTCTAATTTCTGGCTTTCCCTTAATCTAATCTGCATCATAGGATTGTTTTTGTGATGATCAAAAGAAGGGAAATTCCCTTATAAGCCATCTTTGAACTATTGAAGGAAATTAAGCAATCCAATATACATACAGGTGGATAGTCCTTGACTTATGACCACAATTGAGCCCAAAAATTCTGTTGCTAAGCAAGGCAGTTGTTAAGTGAGTTTTTTCCCCATTTTACAGCCTTTCTTGCCACAGTCATTAAGTGAATCCCTGCAGTTGTTAAGTTAGTAACACATTTGTTAAGTGAGCCTGGCTTTGCCATTGATTTTGCTTGTCAGAAAGTCCCCAAAAAGTGCTCACATGACCACTGCAACCATCATAAATATGAGTTAGTTGCCATGGTTTTAATCACAAACAATCATAACTCACTTTTTTTCAGCTCCATTCTAACTTCAAATAGTCATTAAATAAACTGTTGTAAGTTGAGGACTATTTGTACATACTTCAACATGAGGGATGGTATTAGGGTTCCTGGTAGGAATTTTATAGGCTTCACTATATTACATACAAAATGTTCCTTCACAGAAATCTTTGCCTTTTCTTCAAAATTCTCAAAATTGTAGGTTTTTTAGTGGATGAAAAGGCTTCTACAGTGGTAAGAAGCTGTGACAGATAAACAGGGAGAAAACTGGTACAAACTGAAATGTGTGAAATTACTCTTGTTGTAATTTAAAAGGGGGAGCACAAAAATGTTATTTCTATATCTTTATTGAATTTTCCAATTGAATGTAAATAAATACACAGTGTTTGACCTTGTTGTTTTGAACATTCTTTTGTTGTGTTCTATTGCACATCAAATTGAGATGTGACACATGCATTGTGAAAATCAAGTCAAGTTTTGTTGACCGCTAGCGTAAGGGAAAAATGAATAGGAAAACATGCCAACAGGGTGCTTTCTGAAGAAAAGAGGAGAAAAATTGTTGTAACCTCCTATTATTAAAGGAAAATGGGCATGATTAAAATCTTAGAAAAGTTTGGACTTTTACAAGATCTCATGTAAAATTTTGATGCCCTCCTGACACTTTCAATTTTACAGGGGTTTTCCATTGTTCCTTTCATCGCACAACACTCTCAATGATTTATACAGTCCCCAGAAGTCCTGCTGTGCAAATATTCGAATAAACGAATTCAAGAGTGGTAATTTTATAAGGAAAATAACTAGTTTTTAATACAAACATTACTCTTTTAGAAGCATTAAAAGAGGCGTGGTGGGGTTTTGTTGGGTTTGTTTGTTGTTTGCTTGGTAGAAAATTAGAAATGCACCTACAGCTTTTCAAAGATGAATTTCATTTGGAGTGATATATCACTCTTTCTTGTGGGTGCTGATGGAAACAGGACAGAGATTCCAATATTGTTCCAAATGTGTTTATAGCATGAGATGCTTATTTTTACTCTTTATTTTTTGGAGGCATGCAGTGGCTGTTTCTCAACTTCCCATTTGCTTATGAATGACCACAAGCATGATTTTAAATGTTAAGGTGTAACCTAGCAGATTCCCTACTGTCCTCAGAAACATGGTTAGAGAAATAACAACACATATGGATGATGTCTTATAGTAAAGTTTCCATCATTTTCTACTTAGAGATAAATAACACGAACATTGCTTTGTTTTCCTTTGTAACGTTTTTGTACTGCTCTAATTTTTGTTTCTGTTCTATGACTAATAGTCCTATTTCCCACCACCCAATTGAGTTTAACCACTTAAGATTTTCTGTCTTGTTTTTCTACTACAATTAGGAGCTAAACTAGAACTGTCTTGATTGTCCCCTTCTGAGTGTTTAACTTTTGCTTTCCCATGTATTGCGTCCTTTGGAAATGGATTTATCTGTAGATTGTTGGCTTGGTTCCATGAAACTGTCTGTTATAAAGTTTTCCTTCCTCAAGTGACCTGCTTCATTTCTCAAGCCAGCCATTCCTCAGGCTAACCATGTAATCTGAAAGCAAGAGACATCCTTTGAACTCTCCTGGGAGTTTTTACTACGAACAATTTATTAGAAGCCAAAGATCCCTCTGAAATTCATTCTTCTTGCCAGACAGTCAATTGCTGCTCAAATGCATAGCTTCTCTGACATCATGCAACTCAAGTTATCACTGGCCCAAGTTCCAGTGATTAGGGCACTGGAGGTTAAAACAGATGAAGAACAGTTGCAGGAATGGGATATATCTAGTCTAGTGAAAAGAAGGATTAGGGGTGATATGATATCAGTGTTCCAATATTTGAGGGGCTGCCACGAAGAAAAGGGGGTCAAACTATTTTGCAAAGCACCAGAAGGCAAGACATGAATCAACCGATGAAATTAATCAAGGAGAGAAGCAACCTAGAACTAAGGAGAAATTTCCTAACAGTGAGAACATTTAACCAGTGGAATGGTTTGCCTTCAGAAGTTGTAAGTGCTCCATCAGTGGAAGCTTTTAGAAGAGACTGATCAGCTACTTGTGTGGAATAGCATAAGGTCTCCTGTTTGACCAGGGGCTTGGACAAGACCTCCAAGGTCCCTTCCAGGGGTGGGATTCAGCAGGTATGGACCAGTTCAGGCAAACCAGTAGTTACACCGGTTAAATCCCACCACTGGTCCCTTCCAACTCTGTTATTCTGTTACTCCCTTATTCTGAATGTATTGTAATGTTAGACAAAATATGTCTGTCAAGCAAAAAAGACACTTTCTCCCCACCTCAATCCAATCATAATCTTTCATATTGCACCTGATTTTAAAGCTTCTGTAAATATTTTCTTGCCTAGTTAATGCCTTTCTCTTATTTCTTTCCATAGTCATATTTCATATATTGCCTTGTCATTTCCCCTCTACTTATTTATTCTGAATATAAAACTTCTATCTACCTCCACTTGTCAAACTTATTTCAATATGCAGTAATTGACTGGATAGTGGCACTGAATTAATCAATGTATAGACAACTAAATATTATATAAAAGGTGTGCCAAGGACATAAATCTTACTATTTCTTTCTGCTTCCATACTCATTGCAATAGGGTAGTAGAAGAAGAGCTGTCCTATCCCTGGCTGTTCTTCTAAAATTGTCCCCATATTGTATGTAAAGAAGCAAAATTGTATGTCAAATTAATTTTGTTTATGTTTATTGTCTTTTTCCACCTCAATGGTTTTTCACTGTTTCATTTTTGTTGTTTTATAGGTCAGAGATGATTACAATTCCCTTAGGCTGGAAATAGCCATTTTGAATGTTCTAGGAAAAAATGATTTGAATATCTGAAGCAAGATCTAGAATATTCCAGGAAGAACTTGATCACAGAAACTGGGAAGGAAGGGGAGGGAGGGAGGGAGGGAGGGAGGAAGGAAGGAAGGAAGGAAGGAAGGAAGGAAAAACAAATAATTTTCTGTCAGTTCCAATGTATTTTGGAGGGGGAAAGTCCGAGCCATCTTTGCAGAGTCTCTGTCACTAATATCTTTGGAAAAGAGCATCAAAATAAGAAGGGAGCCAAACAGAAGATGTTTTTCATAGTACCTCCATTATTGAAAAATATTGTTTTGTACTAGTGCAGTGCAAAATGTTAGGCCTTCTGCATAAACAAGAGAGAATGAAAAGGAAAGCACATAAATTGAACAAAGATGGGAATTTATTTAGACTCCTCAGAGGGGAAGTCAGGAGTCAGCAATCAACTCATCTTTCAGGAAGTAATGATGTGGTTCTGCCTTTAATGAAAACATTTAAGAGCCATTGCTATATCCCTTTGGAGAATTAGATCAGGACTGCATATTGCATTAGAGAAAGGGTTCACACCTCATATAATATACATACCATATACACTAAGGCTGTTATTTGATCCACAGGGAACTGGTGATGGGCAGATTCCTGTTTGGAGAATATTCTTCTCTTATTGCTGTTGGCTCTGTTTAATTGCTTCTTTGCCCATCCTTCAAATCTTCAAAAGGACTTGCATTCTTTGTCCATTTAAAACACAGACATGCTCAGGATGCTACAGCTATGGAGATGTTCATATATTTTTGAGTCTGGAGCTCACAGATAAAAATGAACTAATCAGTGCTTAGCATTCTAGTCACTAGCTAAGTAGTGAGAACTTCTTGTCAAGAAATATTCTCTTGCTACCTTCTCATATAGACCAACCACTAAGCAGAATTTTCACATTTGATTGGATTTGTGACTAATTTTTTTTTTAAAAAAATCTGGAGCCATGGGCAATTGGGCTTTTGAGAAGATGGAATGAACACTTTCATAAAATGACATGTTTTTTGTTTTCAAAATCCGTGCTACACTGAGCTTGGGCAGCCAAAAAGACCCCTTTGCCTAATAACAATGTGGCAGTGTTGCTTTTTGCCTAATAACAATGTGTCAGCCTCTGTAACCTTATTCTACCTGTTACATCAATTTTGCATTTTGTTCAAAACAAAAAATTGGACTGCAGTCACCAACATTTTTTACATTCAAGGAATATCTTGGGAGAGGGCTCTATAAAAATAAAATAATTCTCATAAATAAAGATCATGCCAAATTCCTATTCTCTATCTATCTGCCTATCTTTCTGAAGCCAGAAATGGCAAGTTTCTTGGACAGCATTAAAATATGAAGTCTCAAGTATATCTCTTTCTTTGTCTTTGACAAGTGTCTACTTTTGTTACAGGTTCCCAACCTTTTCTATACCCCATATCCCTAGATATGCGCCCCTTACAAAAGTAAATAATGATATGAATATAATTATACATATACGCTATAATTTTGAAACTTCTAAACCTGAGTTTTTGCACCCCGTGCAATACTGTCTTGCAAGCCCAAGGGATGCGAGCACTCCTGGTTGGGAACCTCTGACTTAGGTGAATCAGAATTCACTGTTGTATAACTGAATCTGAGGTAGTTGATCAGCAAGGATATTTTAACACAATCCAAGTGTGACAACAAAAATGCACACACTCTTCTTTTGAATTTCTTGGCTAAAACAAAGCAATAGGGTAGATCTGATATGGAAAGGTTGTGATAAACTCTGCTATGATAAACAACATTCTTGATCTAGAATTCTTGAATACTTAAAGTAAACTTGTCCCCCAGACTTATATATCAGATCTTGGTCTTCTAATAAAAAAATAAAAATTGGGAAATGTGAGTTCTCTCCACGAATCTGTAGAATATTATCTTTGACTGATAAAATCTGCTACTAACAAAACTTGATCATCATTACCATTGTTGCACATAATAAAGAACCCAGAATGCATTTGGTTCAAGCATGTACATTTCAGTTTAATTAGAGTAAGAATCACTCCCTGAAAAACAGATATATTGGAGCAAGAAGATTAGCAAGGAAGCCGTGCTTTTCCAGAATTATACTCTGCTTACCATTAGCCTCAACCAGCATGGGCAGTACTTAGGAAAGGTAACCGCTAAAGGCCAATCGTATCTGGAGGACCATCATTTTCTCATTTTTGTTAGCTAATGAGTGAAACATGTCATGGTTTCAAATTATATGTGCAACAGAATAAAACATTAACAAAATGTAATGTATGGAATATTCTGTACTTTGCAATTTTTTGTCTCTTCCACAAGCTATCTTATACTGAAGATTTATTAATTGGATTTTGCATTACTTATCTCATGCAGAAGGCTTAATATGAAGCTAAGGTCTTTTTTGTGCTAGAAGAAAAAGATGAAATTAGGAAAGTGTAAAAGAAAAAAAAAGCAGGTCTTTGAAGATATATAAGCTGATCAGAAAGGTAATGATCAGGAAATGTATAACAATGTTTCTGTCTTTGTTCATTTTCCTGTTTGACAACATATAATTAAGGGATCTTATCTCACACAGCTATGTTGAAAATCAATCTTACTTGAATGTCATCCCCCCATTTCTTTAAACAGAGGGACAAATCACAACACTTAGATATGAAGATAAAGAGAAAAAAGAATATTTTTCAAATGAAAGTCTTGATTAAAAAAACAATGGAGTCCACAATTATTGACCCTCTTTTTTCCTTTCTTCCCCCCTCCCCCCTCCCTCTCCATTCACAACATTATCTGCCTGGCTAAACTACATTCAAATCACAAACATATCAAATTCTATAGTAGCAGTACGGGCCCCAAAGCCACAATAACTTCTCATTTAAATAATAAAAATCCATAGACCAAAGGTTAGGAATGGGAAAAAAAAAACAGAGAAAATTCTTTCTTCAGTACCATTTTAAAATTGAAATAATACAATAATTGGAGCTATAATCCAAATAAAGCCGCAAGAGAAACATTTGCTAGAGCTTCCATCTAGAACATGGTTTTCCGTAAGGATAATAGTATAGTATAAAATATTAGGATTGTTGCGATCTGAAGGACCACCAGGTAGTAGAAAGAAGGCTTTTCTGTGTACCTTTGCTGATATCCAGTAAACTCTAGGATTTTTATGGTCATCTTGCCATATTTTTGCATCACATGAAAAATCAGAATATTTGGCAACTTGAAGATTTTTGCAGAGCATCTCCAATAGCATCCACCAAGAGCAGCACCTCTTTCCTTCTGAAGGATTATCTGTGTGTCAGCTTTGCTATAAAGTCTCTCTCTGTCACTTTCTTTCCTCTTGGATTTGGGAGGAATGAAGTGAGCACAGAAAAAAGAAGATGTACAGTTAGGCAGTCTATTTTGCATGGCCAGCAGCACAGGAAGCTGGGAAATGTAGTTTAGCAACTGCTGAAGGACCACCAATTTCTCATCCCTGTCCTACCGGAATTCTGAAATAGCAATAGCATTCAGGCTTATATATAATTCCATATGCTATTGCAGCATTCTCTGGGTGGTATACAATATAGAGCATTATTTACATATTGCCCCCAACAATCTGGGTCCTCATTTTACTGACCTCAGAAGGTTGGAAGGTTGAGCCCATCAGGATTGAACTGCAGGCTATGGGTAGAATTGTCTGCAATATTGCACTTTAACCACAGTACCACCAAAGGTTCTCTTTGAAATCCTGTTGCACTCAAAGATTGAAAGGGGAATTTCTGTGGATGTGTGGGTATGTATGTACACAATGTGCCTCCTACTCATTACATTACTTAACTTCTCTAATCCTTCAGGGGTGGGAATCAAATTTTGTAACAACTGGTTCTGTGGGCATGGCTAGGTGGGCGTGGCTTCTTTTTTTGTAGCACCCCACCCCTGTTATTTGGGCCTTCTGGGCCTCAGGGAAGCCTCCTGGGGGGCTTTTTTGGTCCCAGGAAGCTTCCCTGGGGCTCAGGAAGGAAAAAAAACCTGAGCATGGGGGAGGGGCATGCAGCAACCCCCCCCCCCCGGTGCTCCATTTTAGGACCTTCTGGGCCTCAGGGGAGCCTCCTGGAGGGAGTGTTTTTTGCTCCAAGGAAGCTTCCCTGGGGCCCAGGAAGGCAAAAAATGGAGGGTGGCAGGGGGGCTGCTGTGGCCCCTTCCATTTTTTGCCTTCCTGAGCCTCAGGGAAGCCTCCTGTGTGAAGCAATAAGTAAGCAAGGGGAATCCCGGCACATCTGATCATAGGAACAGCTGATTGTCAGGAGGGGAAAAAAAGAAACACCTTAAGGAGTGACTGGGCAGGGAAAAACGTGTCAGCTCGGGCATGCACACAATGTTACACATGCATTATAAGGACTGACTGGGCGGGGAGGGGAGGGGCGAGCAGAGATGGGCGGTGCCAGCCAGGGGCATGATTTGCCAGTTCTCTGAACTGCGTAGAATCATAACAACTGGTTCTATAGAACCGGTCCGAACCAATAGAATCCCACCCCTGTAATCCTTGGTTTTAAAACACACATTATCGTGTGTTATTTGCCCTACAAAATTTCAGGTTCCAAATTCAAACCTAGATGTTTCAGTTCCATAATTTGTGGAAACCTAGATGTCTCAGTTCCATAAAATGTATTCTCCAGTATGAATTTTAGCTTAAAAGAAAGGATGATTAGTGTAGAAGCAACAGCCTGACTAGTAATATTTCATTATTGGCTTAAACGTATTTAGCCCACTGGATTCCTTTACTTTGTTTTAAATATTTCTTTTCAATCTATGTAGTAATCCCTTAAGCAGAAATTAATTTGGTGGGGTCTGTCTCAGAACATTTTATGTAACTTTGGCTGGTCCCAGGGGAAAAAAAAAAAAGGGTTGCTTAATACTGAACGTCCTTCCTTTAGCATGTTTTTCAGGGCTTAATATTACAGTCTTCCCATAAATCATAACTTCTGCCGGTGTTGTATGCAAAAGGTAGATTCTATTATACGTGTTCTTTAAGAATATATATTTTACGTAACGTTACTGCAAAATTGTACATCTTCCCTTTTAGCAGCAATCCCTGATCAATGAGATATCTTCTATATTTATTTAATTAGATTTGTTTATATTTCATATTTCAAAAATACCCACCTCCTTCAAAGAGGGACTCTGGGCAGTATACAACAAAAGATCAAAATATAAACAGTTTATATTCATAAATTTAAAATTTGGGTTAACATATATAAAATTATATTAAAAAGTTATTTTATTTTAAGAAGGCAAAAATAAGCTAACCCCATTAAAATCTGTTTAATAAGGGCAGAGGGAGGGGTCTTCTGGCACTAAACCCCACAGCTGCATGCTTTTCTGGGGTCCCCACATAATACTGCAAAGCCATATTTTCAGGGATGGGATTCAAATTTTTTAACAACTGGTTCTGTGGGCATGGCTTAGTTGGTGGGTGTGGCTTGGTAGTCAAATGACTGGGTGAACATGGCTTGGTGGTCATTTTATTGGCTGGGTGTGGCCAACTTAATATCACTCACATTGAGGCACACATCTCCTTGCCTGTCCTCTCATGACTGTGGGGATGCCTCAATAGTTGTAAGTGTGAAAAATGGTCATGTCACTTTTTTCAGTGCCATTGTAACTTTGAATGGTCACTCCACACAAGCAAAATACCAGCAAAGGAGTGGGGAAAAACTCCAGAGAAGTTCCTGAGACAGGAAGTCTAGTCCTGCCAAGAACGTAATAAGGGTTAACGGAAAGGCAGTTTCTGTAAGCAACAGCAGAATGTTTCCTTCCTGCCTTCCTTACAGGATTAGGCCAGTAATTTCTTCTAACAACCAGTTCTCCGAACTGCTTAGAATGTTAACAAGCAGTTCTAACAAATAGATGCGAACTGGTAGAATCCCACCCCTGCATATTTTAACTCCTTTTCGGACAGACAGGAGAATGGAAACCTGCCTCAACTTTGGGGGAAGATTTCCTGTTGATTTCCACTTTGGAAGGATTTTTCATACAACATATTATCCTGCAAAGTTTTGTTGTTTTTAGTAACATCAAGATTCTGGCAGGAGACCCACAATGGAAAATAAGACTAATTGTTTTATATTCTTATTTGTTGCTATTAGCTTTCTCTTTTTCATTTCTTTCCCTTTCCCTTTGTTTCATTTGCTGGCTAACAAAATTGAAATTGAAATATTAGCTGCCTGGAATATGTCAGAAGCAACTTCTCATAATATTGCTTTGCAGCTACAAGACTGAATGTGTTCTGTACATTCTGTAAACAATCTTTTGCATAAATTGAGCATAAGACAAATACATCAGTTTCACTCTCTTGTCCCATTTCATTTAAGATTTTGCAAGAAATAATTTTATAACTGGCTAACTGCTCTGGGTTTCTAACCTCAACCAGAGCCCAACTGTAAGAAATAGATGCATATTTATTGGACTCCAATGTATACAGATTCAAATACAAAATACAAATAAACATTACATTAAATGTTATTCATTCATTTGATTAAATAATTATTTTGCCACCCATCTTGCTGTAAAGCAACTCTGGGTAGAAGATAGATAAGATAGATAGATGATAAGATAGATAGATAGATAGATAGATAGATAGATAGATAGATAGATAGATAGATAGATAGATAGATAGATAGATAGATAGATAGATATGTAGATAGATACAGATATAGATATACTATAGATATAGATAGATAGAGAGTGAGCAGAATGTATGACGGGGAGGTGGGATCTGCTATTGATGATACTCCCCTATTGGGGAACCAAGCCAACTGGCAGAGTCAGGTCTTCAAGGTTCTTGTGTAAAATCAGAAAGTTAGGAACAAATCTCCCAGGAATCAAGAGATTCCAAAGACTCTGAATAAAAAGGTTTGGCAGAATAGAAAGATTAATAGAACTGATAGTTAAATTAAATACCAAAAGTCAATCAGTTTCATATATCTATCTAGATATAAATGTGCCCATGCAAACATATGTATGCATAACAAGACATTTACCACCAGAAACAAAGACATTGGTCCTTCAACCCCAAATACACAACTTTCTCCAGATAGTTGTACTAAATGTTATTAGCCTCAGGAAAGAAAAAAAAAATGTGTACCTTGAAAGGAACCTTTCTCAAAATGTCCCAAAGATTCAGAAGCAATAAATATTGCCTTCCCATGGACCATCTTGTGATTTGAAAAGCACTGAGACAGTAATTTTGTCAAAGGACAAACCATAACAAAACAGGAAGAAAGTAAAATACAGCAGTCGTGCGGGGCAAGAGTAGGAAAGTACATTATGGTCCTAAGGAAACAATACAAAAGTTAAAAGTTTAAAACTTAAAAAAAAAATTCAGATGGGAAAACCAAAATAAGAGACCTTCTGAAACACATTTGTGAACTATAAAACACATTACTCAAGGCAACTAAGAAGGAAGATGGGCCTAAGGTTAGCTCCCCCAAGGAGAAAGAAAAGGAGGAAGACTTAACAGTACTTCACTGAAGAATTGACAAGGAACAAACAGATCAAGCAAAGGCAAGGATGCACACACTGTCAGCCAGAAAAAGAGCGACTCAACTGAAAGTGGAGTAAGCAGAAACAGAAGGGAAGGCAGGGTTCTTTAGGTTAAGGTTTAGTGCTCATAACTATCAGGCATCTCTCAGCCAGCTAGTTAAAAAACTGCAAATACAGGCTTCTGAAGATACCAAATCAGTAGCTTTTCTTCACATACTTTTCTGTTAGGTTGCCTGAATTTGTCTTCTCAGTTTAATTATTGCATCTGTAAGGATGGTTATTTTTTATTTATTTTTTTAGGTTTAGTCATCTTTTATTCTTTTCCAACCATCAGGCAGGATTTCTGCCTGATCATTCCACCCTGATCATCTCATCCTTCTGCTTCCTTTTTCTACCAGTTGAGGGTCTCCCCCAGTCACAAGGAACCTGGGGGTCCAAATCAATGACAGAATGTCTCTAAAGATCTTCATATAAATAGATAGCTAAACAAACAATTAAAGCCTGTGAATTCCATGTAATGAATGTTCCTAGGATGTGTCAAATCCTCAGTTCCAAGACAGCTCAGCAATTGGTTCTCAACCTCATTGTATTATATTTTGATTATTGTAGTAGTGTGTTGGATGGGTCACATGAGAGCTCACTCTGCCCTTTGATTTGCATCCTGATCATTCTATTCTGGAACCTTCCGTTTTTTTTCTCCCCATTGTCGACCATTCTATCAGCAAGTTATTTGTGAAAGAGATTGTTATAAATCACTGGTTTTGATATATCTTGCCGTGTGTATCAGCCCACCCAGCTATTTGAATGACCTGTTGGGTGTCTTGTGAAGCTGTGAATTTCATTCAATTAAAAGCCAAGGTTGAATGGTACTCTTTGGTACATCAGACTGGCAACATCTGAATTGGGAGTCTGTCTTTTTTGGCTCTATTTCTTTGGAATTGATTCCCACCAGAAATATTACTTGGAGTCAGAAATTTTGTTGTTTAAAAACAAAACTAATAGGAAAACATAACATAAATACTAAAAAAATATTTTTATCATTGGCTCCTGCAAGTACATTAACACTTCTTTTAACCTGCATAAACATTGATTTTATTATGTTATAGGCCTTTTAGTCTAAAGACATTTTACTTTAGACTGTGAGTTTTAAAATTGATTTTAGTATATTATAGTATTACTGTTTTTCTGTTGCAATTATTGCACATAGTTCTCGGTCATAAAAAATGCATTTATGACTACTGGAAAGATTTTTTGCGGAAATACTAATGAAAGAAGATAGGGACTATGCAACATCTGAAAAATGACCATACTGTAGTCCATCCCAACCTCCCAGCTGTCAAACAGTACATCCCATCTTCATAAATTAGTCTAACAAGACAAATAAACCTAGTTAGTCAAAGTAGTCTAAGACATTACAACGAGAGAGAAACTGAACAGTCTCAGAAACTGATAATCACTGAATTTACAACACATTAAGCTGCTACATAAAAAAGGGATTCTGTGTAACCCAATTTTCTTTTCAATGAAAAGAAAACATTGAAAGGGTTTATTTTCTATTAACTGTGTTTATAGTTCCAACTTTGATCAGTCTTTTGAAGCATCAAAACTTCAACCTGTGAGCCTTGGTTCAAACTTTTTATTCAAACTCTTGTGTACAAGAATGCCAGATATACCTGATTTTTTTAAAAAAAAATCTGGAACATTTATATAAAGATCATGTATTTGAAAATGACCCTTCCAAGCATCTTGCAAAGCATGCTTGCCAAGTCCTAAAATATATAAGCTCCCTTTTTACAACATTGTAATCCCTTAATTTGGAGTAGAGTTGAGGCAACTGGATGGAACTGAGCATTTACAGACCAGATGCCCTTCCCAATGCCACAAATCTTACACTATATCACAATACCAATAGGAAAAACAACCAGGTACATACATATGAAAGCCAATTTAGTATGGTGGATAGTCACAACATGGGGAAACTGGGAAACTTGGGCAGGTCATTCTCTCTCAACCCTAGGAAGCAAGCAATGACATGTCACTTCTGAAAAACTTTGCCAAGGATATTGCAGACAACGGTCCAGGCAATTGGCAGGAGTGGACACTGACTTGAAGGCACCTGAAAAACAGATGTACATTTGAGGAATATAAAAAATAGGATTGTCAAGTTTGTACAAACTGACAGAGAAATTACCTCATCATTATACTGCATGTGAGTCTGTGCATGTTTTTTTTGGTGGGGGGAGGATATAAATAGGTTGGAACCAGAAAATGAAATGCAGAACTGACAATTATTTTAGGAACAGGGATAATTACATTTTTATCTTGTACATTTCATTTTTTTCCCCATAACATTCGTGTTTGCAGTTCCTCTGCAACAGACTGGTATGTACATAAGAAATGAATACTTCAAAGGGGCATTATTACAAATAAGTGCCCCTGAAATTATTACATTAGCAATCTAAAACTGTGGTGATCTGATCCTTCACTTCACCTCTTTCTATTACTGCCTAGCTTAGTCTGGCAAAGGGCTGCTAGAAATTACAGCTATTGATTAGAATTTATAATCTCCTCTCTCTTGGTTTATGTAATAAATAGAAAGTAAACAAATAGTGGATAGGTACAATTAGCTCACTAAAAGCAGACCAAACTCTGGACTGCTTGCAGCTGCCACATGAATAACTTTCATATTTTAAGATGTTTGCAAGTGAAGCAAGAATTGAGAGAAAGTCAGCAAATTCTGTGGCTCAAATTATAATGATTGCTACCAAGGAAACAAGCAGGAAAAAAACTGGATCATTTATACAACATTGGGCAAAGTACATATCCCAGAAAATTCAACTGAATTCCTTTGGCTGGTTCTCTCTCCTTCTCTAGTGAAAGCAAATCATTGAAATGTCGAACATTTAAATCATCAAACAAATAAAGCAAATGGCAAGGTTAGGTAAGGAAAGACTAAGTTTTGACAATTAAATGCTAGCTTGCAATGAGTGAGTATAAGCACAGTTCGTGCCTGTTTAATGCAACGGTAGAGAGATTTAAGTGGATCGAGGTGAAAGAAGAATGACCAGTAGCATAGATTCAGATACTAATTGGAAGACCATGTTTAGGAATGGCAAATATGTATCTTTGTGGTTGCTAGTAGTTGAAAAGAACATAACAATTCAAGAGTAATCAACATGGGAGCTTTATCGCCATCCCTTGAACGTGAGGTATAGGCCAAAGCATTATCCATAGATTTATGCCCAGTAGGGCCTCTGCCCTAGACATTCAAGTCTCAACCCCACTCATTATCATTTGAATGAGTGTTGATTTGCAGGAATGATGGACATTATGGGGACATCTTTAAGATCCATTTTGGTAGAAATAGATACAAAAACTAGTATAGCTAGTATAGTAAGGAAAGGTTACATTTCTGTCTTCAGCTTGAATATTTCTACAAATTTCTGATGCAACATCAAAAAATAAAAATCCAGACAGATCCTGAGAACTTGTGAATTGTAAGAAAACTCTTCATTAATGTCTTTGCTTGTTTAAAAAAAAACAAATAAAAAGAAAATGTTCTTTGGACTCTCTTTTTTTAAACAGATGAATAAAATCTATCATCCTTATGTTGTCAAGCTATCATTCTTCTTTCTAAATTAATATTTGAGTACCACTCCATGGATAAAAATCGACACATGCATTTTTCAATTACCCTATCAGCATGTCATAAGACAAGTACTAGAATGGAATATCTATAAAAAATAAAATTATACTTTTATCTTTGTGTAGATATCTGTTTATAATGAGCTTGGCAAATTCCCTGTTTGGAATATTTGCTATACAATTATACACATTTATTCAGGTGCCTCATAGTTTTAGTGGGTCTGATTCCAACATATGCAGTATATAGCACCACAGCTGAAATCAACATATTGTGGATATGATCAAAATGCAAAGTAAGAAAAAATAAAAATGAAGCAGCTTCTGAATGTAGAGGGGAATTCTGTAGACTGACTTACATTTCTTTCTAGAAATGTTTGACAGAGTCAAAGAAGGCTTGAATGAAAAGAAGGAGAAGAAAATATATTATTAGAAATCATGGCAGCACTCTTCTGGAAATCATACAATGTGGTACAGCGAGACAAACTGAATTTATCATTTTTACTTCTTTGCTCTTTAATACAATGATTTTTTTTAGAAACACACACTCTTCCTGTTTAGATGGAAATACATATCAGTTTACTTATTAAACATATGATACGGCAAAATACTGGGGGCTTTTCAGATGTTTTGTGAAGCAAGTTCATGAAACTCTCTCCAACTTTTGTTTAAATCCTAGACAGCATGTATTAGTTGGGGCCTGGATACAGAATTCAACGGCAGTATATTAAAGTTCTACTGTCCCTTGAACTATATGAAAACCAATTTGATCTAGACACAGTCAAGAAAAGCATGGAGGAGTCCTGCATTGGTTTAAAAACCTCTGTAGCTGCATATTGCATGATTTACTAAATAATCATATTTGCCTCATGCAGGTGGTAAGGCCAGTTGGTGCTGAAGTCCCATGGTTCCATTTACCCTGGTAATAAATTGGATGGAAGCAATGGGCTACCTTGGCAACAGCCCTAGATAGGATTACCTTGGTGAAAAGGGAAGGGGAAAGGTGATCCAAAACATGCTATTATGACAGAAGCCAATCTATCTAGGAGAAGGAATTTCACATTCAAACCCAGAAAAAAATGGAAGTAAGTGAGTAAGTAAGTAAGTAAGTGTATTCAAAACTATGTTTATGTTTATGCCTGTATCTTGTAAGCGATTGACAAATCAAATAAATAATTAAATAAAGACGTGATCCTGTCCACCATTAAACCATCTTTCCAAACAGCCTCCATGATTCCAGTGTCTTTTTCCCTACTTGGAACTGAACCCAGAAGAATATTTCTTTCAACAGAAAGAAGGAAGGAAGGAAGGAAGGAAGGAAGGAAGGAAGGAAGGAAGGAAGGAAGGAAGGAAGGAAGGAAGGAAGGAAGGAAGGTAGGTTATGTCATTGTATTCATTCAGAAAAGCAGGGTATTTTTTCAGTTATACATAATCATTGTATTCATGCATCATAGGCAAACTCCTTCCATTTTATCTTATTACACTTTCAGTATTTCAGAGATACCCAGTAATTTGGCATTAAAGATCACTTGTCTAATATTGCTCAGTTAATTGCTAATATTGTCTTTCTAATCCTCTAGAGAATGCAATTAATTGTCAAGTAGGTAATAATCTTTCTCTCCAATTTAGAGATTCATTTTGCTTTGTTCTTATTGTTGGGCTTTCTGTATTTTCTCATCTCAATTGTTCTAAAAATCCTATAGTTATCTTCAACTACCAATGGAGCAGTGATCTACAAGTGATCTAGGGGGCGTGCATAAGCGCACCAAGGTGCCTACCATCCCTCTCCTATTGTTTCTTTTTTTTTCTTATTTGTATCCATTTCATGTATTCATAACCATGTTTATACTTATACCTGTTATCTAATAATTGTTTGACAAAATAAAATAAATAAATAAAATAAACAATCAGAAGTGTACTTGAGGTTGCCATCAGGTTTTGGCAACCATCTGTGGGACCAGGGTTCCTAGCTCACATGTTCTTCTCTTCTCTACCTGTTGCTGCACATGACAAGTTTGGTCAATTCAGTTAAATCCAAGTTAGAACCAATTGTGCCAATGCAGCCAGTTATTGATTGCAGATATAATATGGTATCATGCTAGGTCCACCCTTATAGTAGATGGAAGAGAGAAATAAATCCTTTGGAATAAATTTCCTAACATTGTTTGGCCCCAACTTATTTTTCCAACCCTGCTCCAAATCTGAAGAGCCATCTAATCTGTTTAGTGACTAAGTTAATCTTTTTGTTTATTTTTTTTTTCTTTCTCACAACCAAACCTGTATTTTTCCAGGTGTGAGCATCTTGCAAAATCAGAGAACAAAGCCCAGACTGGCCCCGACATTGTTCTGATAGTCTTATCTGCTCCTCTTGTGAAAGTTGGTTTGCAGTAAGTGGTGTGTATTCACTTATTGAAGGCAGAACATCTACTTAGAGAGACATGGCAAGTAATTAATCAGCAATTTCCCAGCTTTTAATGAAAGCATATGATTATTCAAACAGGGTTGAATTTGTCTCTTTTGGACACCTGATGAGATATTTTAGGATTTATGTAGCTTGTACTAGGATTTTGAAATTTCTTTTCTGCCTAAGCTGGCATCTCTTTTGTTCCATCAAGCAGATGAAGAAAATGATTTCACACAAGTTTTACTGTTTTCCTTTGACATGCTTTTATAAATTTTGTGCAGCCTCAATGTTAATAATAATTAGGAAAGCTATTTGGATGTTATTGGACAATAAAATAAATAGGGATTTATAATAGGGATAGTACAAATAGAGATCTTAGTTTCTTGAAAGTTTATAAAGAGACTCTCCCTCCCTTCCTCCCCTCCCTCTCTCTCTCTCTCCCCCCCACCCCAGACAACTGGAAGCATTCAATTAGCCTAATCAAGGCTTTCACAAAAAAAAATCAAGATTTTCCCCCATGCTGTATAAAAGTCTTGTTTTGTTTTCCTATGTAATGCAGAATCAAAATGTAGCTTGATTTCTTTTAAATGCTTTTGAAAACCAATTAAATAATTTTACAATTGCCTTACTATTTTTTAAAAATAATTTAAAATAATTTAGGGGGAAGTACCTGCTATACTAAAACTGACATTCACAACTATGCAAAAAAAATTCTGCACACAAATACACATTATATATGTAGAAAGAGACAGACAGACAGACACATACCACAGTTATTGGGATTTGGTATGAATATTAAATCAGAATGCAATGAAGCAGGGAAAGTATCTAGATGTTAAAAGAACACTGTGAAGGGGAAAATGTTATGATAGCCTAACTTCCATTAGGTGAGCTCTAGCTATGGGCAAATTGTCCAGAGAGCAGAAACATAATTGCTACCAGTTGTTCTTAGATGGTTGATACAGTATGCTGCTCCCACTCTCCCAAGCACACTTTCTTTTCATTTCTGTTTTTGCACTTGCTCATACTAACATATGTACCATTTATTTATTTATGACTTTTGGATGTCACCTTGAAGACTAAAAGCCTTTCAAGGTTTCTTTAAGGTTATCTCAGAGTTATTCTGTTTCAAAATTATTTCAATACAAGGCTATTTTAAACCCAAAATAAATCCAAGTCACAATAATAACAGTGAAAGTGTTTATGATGTCAACTGAAAGAAAAACCTCCAATTTTACTATTCAATAACAAAATGCGAAACCTAATTAAATATGTAGGCAGCAGTAGCTACAACCAGGTCAATTCAGCAGTCTTAAGAAAAGGGCAGAGCAAACCAGAAGATTTTAAAAGTGCTTCTGAAAGTTTTCAATAATGGACCTTGACATTAATTGATAGTCAATACAACTGCATTGAATAGTAGCTGAAAATGGTCCTTTTGTAGAAATCTGCAACCTGACTGCCTTGAATGCAGAGCAGATGAAAAGAGATTAGCACCTGACCTTTAAATTTAGGCCAACTAACTTTTCCAAAACGGTGTTTCAAGTTACTTGGCCCAAAATTCAAAGTCCTCACTTTAAACTAATTTTGGGTACATGCCAGGAAGCAGTACAATGTAAAGGTCATATTGTCCGCATGCTAAGCTCTCTACCTATTTCAGCTCCTTTCTATATCAGTTGAAGTTTCCAAACCAGCTTCAGAGGCAGCCTCACACAGAATCGGGTCACCGCCATCTTGCTACCTTGCCTCAGGACAACTTACCACAAGACCAGAGTTATACTAATGTCAAAGAAATAGTGGAATACAATCATGAAAGAAAGGATCGTGAAGAGGGATCTCAGTGAAATGTGAATGACAAAAATTGAAATTTTTAAGATTACTTTATAATTGAATTAGCTGTAGCTAGTTGACCATGGTGAGTTGACTGCAGTGAATTGTCCCATTCTGTACAAAATCATATACTCTGCTCGAATATAGTGTGGGAAGCCCCCACTTCTAGAGAACAAAATATTTGAGGGAATATTAAAAGAGGTAGAATATTATTATTTCCCCAAAGGAGAAATGGATAAAATGTGTTCTTAAAAACAGTCCCAGTATTTCTTAATAGCCTCCAGCAGATGCCTGAAATCTTTAGAGATGGATAAAAAACACCTTCACCTTCACCTTTACCAATGGGATTAAAATTTACATCCTCCTCCACCCAAATTCTAAGAACAGGACATGACCTTTAGGACATAATAGGATTAAACCTCCAAGTAATCCAAGCCTCCAAATAATATGTTCCTTGAAATAAAATCCAAGGCATCTATCTTCCTTTAAAATCTGTTTATTAGAAACATATCAAATTGGCAAGAACTTGGTGTAATCTGACTCTGGTTAGATTCTGGAATTACACCCAGTAAAAAGCAAAACTTTGAAACTTCCCCTCAGAGTCACAATCTCCGATCAATTCTCAGTCCATCAGTCCAGTGACTCCAAACTCCACCTTCCTCCAGCTGCAGGCATCTTCTCTGTTCTCCTGGGAAAGAACGCCACCTAGACATAACATTCACCCTCTATCTCTGTAACCCTCCCTTTCAACAGCTAGAGACTGGCAAACCTGAAATACCATTAAATTTCTTTGCAGAAAGCCCAAAGAAGCTAAGAAAAGAATAAACAAAAGGTAGAATAAAATATAGCTACACATATGTCATCTTCAGGGTCGACAACCACCATCATTAAAACATCAAAAGACACAGAGTTCATTACATTGCACAATCCCCTGGGGGCATTTCAGACATTGCACAACCCCTAGCATCACCACAGAAACCTGTAAAGACCCATCCCCTCATTCAACCAATTTGTCAGCTGTCCCAGAACTGCATGCTGTGGTTCTGCTCATCAATAAACAGAATCCTCCTTTTCCAATCAGCCTCCATTTTATTTTCTTTCTTGCCTTTCTCCCAGCTTGGAATTGAATCAGATGGATTTTTCTTCCTACAACAGTAAGACAGATGGAAATCCATAATTTATGGGTGATATGTATATTGTGCTATAGTTAATACAGGGGCCCAAACTGATCTAAAGTACTGCTGCTACCACATCCATTCCTTCAATTATCACAAAACTCAGAATATCTGCAGTGCCCATTTATTGTTTTAATAGGGACAAACCTATTTCAGGTGGTGTGGAGACATTCCAGGGAAATCTAGAGAACTACATTTGGCCCATAAAGTTCAGAAAATGTGAAGTCAATGCAAGTCACCATTGTATTGATTTTTAATTTGTTGTGAATGCTTTATTAGCTGGGAGTATAATAAATAAACATTAAGGGCAGATGGATGGATAGTTATCATCTATTTTAAATCTTTTTTTATTAATGAAAGGATCAATCAATCCTTTCATTATTCAAGAGCCCATTTTAATTATTCTAAGGAAGATGCAGCAAATGTGATACTGTTAATATTTTGAGGATAGTTTAGAAATGAGAGGAAAGAAGAAATACTGAATAACACAAGTGTTCACAAATAGAAAGGCTTATGACCTGAAATACTTTTTAACAAGAAAAGTAATCCATTATTCTTAAAGAGACCCCTTTTTTTGTACTTAAGAGGATGGAATGTCACAACTCACATATATACACAAGGGTTGAATGAAAAATAATGTTTCCAATGTGATAAGTCACCAACAGATGGCAATACCGATGTGTTAGAAACTCTGGTGTGTTCTTTAGCATCTGTTCTTTCAGATGGGGGGAAGTTGCCTTGAGAAAAGATTGTGTTGCTTTGATTTGTGCAATAGAAACCTGCAGCAAGTCCTCATCAGTGTGATTTAAGCAACATGATGTGATTGAATTTTTGACTTCTGAAAGAGCCCCTTCCACTGAAATTCACTGCCAAATGCAAATTATATTGATTTCTTTGTTAATGTGAGTACTGTGCAGTACTGGGCCAATTTTTTTTTTGAAGATGATGAACTGGGATCAACTGATTTTCAGGGAACAAGAAAGAAATGGATGACCCATGAGAACAACTGATAAATTTCACATAGAAAAAGGACTGTCAAGCCTGACATTTCATAGGGCTATTTGAGTCATGTTATTGAGGTTCTTCAATATTGGAAAGTTTGTGCAAGATGGATTCCTCAAACACTGATGGCAGAAATGTAAGCTTCCAGAATTGAAATTTGCCAGCAATTGTTGTCGGGAAAACAAGGGATTTCTTTAAAGAGCTATGAAGGTTGATAAAACATGAGCTCGTCTTGATGACTCAGAAATGAAGCATCAATCCATGGAATATCATCCCAAAGCTTCATCTGTGGAAAAATAAAAATCAAACTCAGGCTTCACCAGGAAAACTCTTGGTTACAATTTTAAAGGATTCAGGTGGTATTATTCACATGGATTTCCTTGAATTTGGCATCACTATCAATTCAAAATGTTATGCTGCAGACATTCAAAACTTTAAAACAATAATTTAAAAAGTTTGATTTGGAAGGACAAGAAAACTGCTATAAACATGACCACACTAGAGCTCATACCTCCTGAGTTACACAAGACACAATTGCACAGAGAATCTTACCATCTTACACCATCTGCCATATAGTTTAGATTTCATTCCATGCATTTTCCATCCTACTTCCAAAATTATAAGAATGCATTCCTAACTTTATGCTTCAATCCGATGAAGAATTAGTAAGGACTGTCAAGACAGATAATAGAAAAAGAATATTTATTAAAGTCTATTTTCCTATTTCATTTATTAAAATAGCTTTATTTAAACTAAAAATATGGCTATAGGATTACTTTGTATTGAACTATTGCATAAAGTTTAATGTATGTGCATGTAAAAGTATTTGTTTTCTTCTATCTAAAATTTAGGAAAAAATATAAAATTAAAATAAATATAATTATTTTAAATAAAATAATGAAATTAAAATAAAATAAATTTAAAGGCCACAGTCTCTATTTCTACTCTACTTTTTAAGGGACACCTTCAACATAAATATTAAATAAATCATATTGATATTTTTCATATCTGGCTATAGTTGCCACATAGCATGTAAAGCACAGCATAGCATAGCACAACACAACACAAATCACAGCATAGTGACCTTGCTTTCAAAATGAGAAGAAGCTACTTAAATATTTGTTCTTATAGACAAATTCCTATTTGGCATTATAAGGAAGGTTTGAATATCTTCCAGACTTTTGGCTTCCCATGATAGCTGTTTGAGACGATTGATACTATGAGTAATTTCATATTGGCATTTGGTGGGAACAGAAGTGGACATCTGGTCTGCTCCAACACAATTGTTTTTATGTTGTTTTGCAATTTGCTGAAGCCCATGATGTAAAACCCATACTTGATGTGTCAAGCTTTGACTGAACATGGGCATCCAAAAAATGAAGCATACAGAGAATGTAGGGTGGAAAGAAACAAGCAGAAGTTCAGACCAAAAATCATTTAGATATGCTTTTTTTTTTTTTTTTTTTAGAATTGTGGTTGAAAGCTTCATTTAAATTATGCAGGTCTTACTTTTAGGTCTCTGCAATTTTAATGTCAACATGATGTTAGCTTTTTGCTCAGATTTAAAGTGTGGCTGAAATAGTGCAGTTCCTCCATGCCATGACTGAAGACAAATGGATCAGATTAGTAAACTGCAGTTCTTACATCACCACTACATCTAACATACATTGCATGCTGAATGTCCTATGTCCCATCAAAAGTGCTGATGGTACCCTATTTTTTGGACTATAAGATGCTCCAAACTATAAGATGCATCTAGCTTTTGGAGAGGGAAAAAAAATCTGCCTCTGCCTCCCATTTACCTCCTTGCAGCAAAGAGCAAACAGCCTGGTCAGCTTCAGCACAGCCTGATTTAGCATGAGCAACTGATTGTCAGTTGGATCGGCCTCCTGGAATACAATGATCAGCTGTTCCAGTCTGCAGGGATCAACCACCGCCTACCACCGCCTCCGCACGCCCTGTTTTTGGCCTCTGCGCACCCTATTTTTGGCCTCCGTGTGCCTCACGGGATAGTTTCCTTCATATTTTTATAATGTTGGTGTTTAAATATATTTAAAAATGAAGCAATTGAAAGCTTCAGCAAAAAGAGCATGGACAACAGGCTGCAAATCTGATTTTTAAAAAGGTAATCAGAACCCCTGGAACTAAAATCAAAAGGATTTCATAAGAATTCTAACAAAAGTGCTGGTTCATATCTTTAGAAAAATATTTAATAAATATCTCAAGGTGGCAAATGTATCTAATACTCATTTCCCCTCCTTATTTTCCCCATAACAATAACCTGGTGAGGTGAGGTGAGTTGACTGAGAATGGCTGGCCCAAAATAACCCAGCATGCTGTCATGCCTAAAGTTGAATTAGAACTCATTTTTGGATACAACCATAGATACATTAGATCTCCACAATGTGCTAGGAAAGCAGACTCCCATCCTCACCTGGAAAACTATTTCTCCTAGTAAAACCTAGGTCTCAGTGCCTTTCAAACAGGTCTAGAATTCATATTCTTAAAGCAAAATAGCTACTATAGAAATTAGGTTAGACATATCGATAATTCTAAACAACTACTGTAGAGATTGTGTATTGATATATCACCATGTTATAAAACGAGACTAAGTATCTCCTGTATCTCCATGTGATGCCCAAGAGTGAGATTCTACCACCCACCAATCCATTCCTTGGAGTTTATTACACTATCTGTTCTTTGAATATTTTTAAAATTAAAAATAAAAGTGAAAACTGAATTGTTATGTCCTGAGGACTCAAGGAGTTCTCACTCAGGTCCACTCACT
>NW_020769345.1:5259199-5305933 GCF_900518735.1 Pseudonaja textilis | reverse complement strand
TGTTGCACTCATGCTCTGGTTCAGCCTCTCATTGCTCAAACTTAACATGAATGTTGCAAAATATACCACCATTATCCAGTGTAGCCCAGTAGTTCTAATAATGTGTCTTGGTGTATTGGTGCTTTTTGATTAGCCACACAACCTTGAAAGAAGCCCCTTTGTAAGACTTTAACTAGCTAACTTTCAATATTTCAAATATGCTCATTGAACCAAAAAAAAAAGGGGTGGTGGTGGTGGTTAAGGAACCATTGGTTTAGTATTTAGCAAGTTCAATAGGGGTGTAGGAGAGCCAAATTTAGATGTTTAATTGGCCACGATGTAGTCACTGATAATCTTAGAATAATCATGCTTGCTGCAAGGATGCTGTAGTTCAAATATTCCAGACAGCATCAGATTGTTTTATTCCTGTGATATGGCATATACTGTATTTAGAACTGTTGTTGTAATGTTATTTCACTACATATTTTCATAACTCAAAAGGACTCAGTGTTGGTAGATTTTTTGTTATTCCCAGTTATCCAAATTTGCACAGGAGAAAAAAAAATGCAATTCCTTTGTGTTAGATCTTCAAAGGAAATAGAAAAATAAAAGTAGAAGCTGCAGCAAATTGACAAGTCAGATGTAATTTTCCCAGTAGATACTTTCTGAGGCATTGTGGTAGTTTTGACTTATGGAAACTCAGATGGTCACTTACATTTCCAGTTTGGAAAAACTCCCTTAAAAACATCTTTTTTTTTTTTTTTACAAATACACTTGCTACCCAAAATTTAAAAGATCACCTGACATTTTTGGACTGGTTGTTTTTTTTATTTATTCTGAACTGAGTAAGCTTAAATAGTAAGGCTTATTGAGTCAACAAGCAGCTTTAATTATTTAAAGAAACACTAGTGGCAAATTACTTTGTTTCAAAAACTGTTATCCTTTCTCATATCTAATGAAGAGCAGATATTCTTGAGATGTATTCAAACTGATATATAATAAGTATATTTGTAGGAAGGAGATAGGTTGAATACACAGTGAGCTTTGACAAACAATTACATTAATTTTCCTGGTGTGTCCACTGCATCTAGAAAGAATGGAATGGCATGGAATGGAATCAGTGTTGGTATTCTACCGGTTTGGCCTGGTTCAGTAGAACCAGTAGCTCCGAGGATAATCTGTGAGCGAACCGATTCACTCTGATGATCAGCTGCTAGGCTCTTCCACCTGCCCCAGCTCTATTCTTTATTTCCTGCTTTTGAAGCTCAGCTGCATTGAAAGGCATAGCGGAATTGCCACTCGTCAGCTGTTAAAGACACAGGGAGAGTGCAGGATTGCAGAAGGTCATTAGCAAACCCTCTGCATGTGCACATGCAAAGCAAGCCATGCCCACAAAACCGATCGTTAAAAAAGTTGAAACCCACCACTGAATGGGATGGAATGGATTGGATTGGATTGGATTGGATTGGATTGGATTGGATTGGAATGGAGTGGAATGGAACGGAACGGAACGGAACAGAACAGAACAGAACAGAACAGAACAGAACAGAACAGAACAGAACAGAATAGAATTATTTATTGGCCAAGTGTTATTGGACATGGAAAAAAAGGTTTTCTAATCATATAAACTGCTCAAAAAAATAAAGGGAACACTTAAACAACACAATGTAACTCCAAGTCAATCACAGTTCTGTGAAATCAAACTGTCCACTTAGGTAGCAGCACTGATTGACAATCAATTTCACATGCTGTTGTGCAAGTGGAATAGACAACAGGTGGAAAGCATAGGAAGTTAGCCAGACATCCCCAATAAAGGAGTGGTTCTGCAGGTGGTGACCACAGACTACTTCTCAGTTCCTATGCTTTCTGGCTGATGGTTTGGTCACTTTTGAATGCTGGTGGTGCTTTCACTCTAGTGGTAGCATGAGACGGAGTCTACAACCCACACAAGTGGCTCAAGTAGTGCAGCTCATCCAGGATGGCACATCAATGCGAGCTGTGGCAAGAAGGTTTGCTGTGCCTGTCAGCGTAGTGTCCAGAGTATGGAGGTGTTACCAGGAGACAGGCCAGTACATCAGGAAATGTGGAGGAGGCCGTAGGCCGCAACAACCCGGCATCAGGACCGCTACCTCCATCTTTGAGCAAGGAGGAACAGGAGGAGCACTGCCAGAGCAAAAGTCATCTCCAGCGGGCTACACATGTGCATGTGGCTGCTCAAATGGTCAGAAACAGACTCCATGAGGGTGGTATGAGAGACCGACGTCCACAGGTCGGGGTTGTGCTTACAGCCCGACACCATGCAGGACGTTTGGCATTTGCCAGAGAACACCAAGATTGGCAAACTCACCACTGGTGCCCTGTGCTCTTCACAGATGAAAGCAGGTTCATACTGAGCATATGTGACAAACGTGACAGGATCTGGAGACGCCGTGGAGAACGTTCTGCTGCCTGCAACATCCTCTAGCATGACTGATTTGGCAGTGGGTCAGTAATGGTGTAGGGTAGCATTTTTTTAGGGGGCTGCACAGCCCTCCGTGTGCTTGTCAGAGGTAGCCTGACTGCCATTAGGTACTGAGATGAGATCCTCAGACCCCTTGTGAGACCATATGCTGGTACGGTTGGCCCTGGGTTCCTCCTAATGCAATGCTAGACTTTATGTGGCTGGAGGGTGTCAGCAGTTCCTGCAAGATGAAGGCAATGTTGCTATGGATTACCCCGCCCATTCCCCAGACCTGAATCCAATTGAGCACATCTGGGACATCATGTCTCACTCCATCCACCAATGCCACATTGCACCACAGAGTGTCCAGGAGTTGGGGGATGCTTTAGTCCAGGTGTGGGAGAAGATCCCTCAGGAGACCATCAGACACCTCATCAGGAGCATGCCCAGACATTGTAGGGAGGTCATACAGGCATGTAAAGGCCACACACACTACTGAGCCTCATTTTGACTTGTTTTAAGGACATTACATCAAAGTTGGATCAGCTTGTAGTGTTTTTTTTCCACTTTAATTTTGAGTGTAACTCCAAATCCAGACCTCCATGGGTTGCTAAATTTGATTTCCATCGATAATTTTTGTGTGATTTTGTTGTCAGCACATTCAACTATGTAGTGAACAAAGAATTTAATAAGAATATTTCATTCATTCAGATCTAGGATTTCTTATTTTTGTATTCCCTTTATTTTTTTGAGCAGTGTATTTCATTTAGGGAAGTTTACAAAACAATTCATCTTGTGTATCTGTCTCCATTTTCATCAGCTGATTGAGAACCAAGCAAGAACTAAGGAGAAATTTCCAGATAGTCAGAACAATTAATCAGTGGAACATCTTGCCTCCAGAAGATATGAATGCTCCAGTACTGGAGATTTTCAAGAGATTGGACAACTATTTGTGTGAAATGATATGGGGGTTTCTTGCTTGAGCAGAAGGTTGGACTAGAAGACCTCCAAGGTCCCTTCCAACTCTGTTATTCTGTTATTCTGTAAGCATATACTTTTCAGCCATGGCTGTGCTTTGCACTATTCTTACAAGAAAAAAGTACTTACATGTAATTATTATTCTGAAAAGGAATTCAGGTCTCAATGGATTCCTCCATATTCGGATGCTGAAAAACTGCACAATACAGAGATTGTCCTAGCACATCAGACAAGTCAGTTAATTAGCAATTACAAGGTTGTAAATCCAGCAAGCAAAGACATAGACATAAATAAAGCCTGAGTTTGCAGACAATTGAATTCTTAGTGTTAACTAAAGTTCACAGGTAAGTCAGTGTTCATTAACTGAGTCAAAGAAGAATTGAGGTTTCTGAAGTATCTTATTGGCAAAGTCTAAATAGAGAGAGAGCACAGTTTAAAGAAGATGTGGTATAACACAGAGAATTCTAGTCGTAGATTGTACCTTAAATACAGGAAATGCTTAGCATGGTTGGGAATAATCTACCCAACTTTAGGTTGCTCATGAGTAGACTCACTTGCCAGTTTCCTTCTCTCTGAAACTGAACACACACCACTCTCCATACTCTCTAACTTTTCACACAGAGATAGTGATGTTCCTACAGCCTGACAAGAAAAACCCTTAGTTAAAGGTAAGAATAACAAGGACCAGGAGTAATGGATTTTGATTCTAGTCAGGGCTGGATATGTATATGTAGGATTTCCTGTTGGGCCCATCTTGGTTTTCCTCATGGGAGGATAACTCTTCAGTAGAGGAATGATCAAAACATGCTATGATCTTTGTACATTCATCAGACTTTCAGATGCAAATACTAAATGCTATTCTACACTGATTTCATGACATGTTATTTTTACAAAATCGTAACTTGTTATGGGTGGATCTCTATCTCAAAATGTACTATTGAGTATTAGATCCTATTTAATGCTTAATTTTTGATAAATTTCAAAGCAACCCTTCCTAGACACCTTTTCTCCCATTGCTGTTTTTTTCTAGTCTTATTTTTGTTCATAAATTATATTTCAGGCTAACCAAACAACTTCAAATGAGTCAATATTCTTGAGAGTCTGCTATGGGTGATTCCAAAGGAACTCTGGTGGGAAACTAAAATTTAAGTACGTAAGGAAGACCAAAGAAAAATATCAAAAGACACAAAGGAAGCAGATCCCAATAGACATAGTTATCAATAGAAGTTTTCCTTCTGTGAATATTTCAGCCCCCCCGCCCCCCAAAAAAACAGGAAAAAAATGCCCAGTCCAGTATATCTGATACAAAATTATGATAGACAAATAACAAAATTATAATGAAATTTCCAAAAATGACTCTCATTTTTTGTTTTCCAATTGCCCATCAGTAATTTATGTAACAAAACCAAGAGATTGGTTTTGGAGTGGGAAAGACATATGGAAAATGGCCACCATTTCTCATATTGTTTTTTTTCCCCTAGAAAATAATTCCAGAAATATTTTGAGAACTGGGGCTATGCAGATCTTAAAAAGGGTTATTACATCTCAGATTTAAATGAAGCACCTAGTTGGAATGAAGCACCGCACTTTTAATCAGAGAGAAGCCCCTATGTCACACAAAGTGAATAATTTGAAGTAAAATGGCACACTTAAAGTCCAGTTTAAGGCCAAGTGCCTTCCCTCTATAGGGGGAGCCTTGTGTGTCAATGCAAGGTAACTTGACTTTATTACATGAAGCACCTTGTCAAAATCAATTATAGACAATCCATAAAAATCAAATGGCAGCATTCCTTGTATTTTGGAAGAGAAAGCCACCATTGCTTATCTTACTGCATACATCTCAGCACAACCTTCTCCCTACCTCTAACCATTTAGGATACTTCTACTAACCCCACCACTGATAAATAATGCTCTACCCCAATTTTGAAAACATACCCAAATTATAAAACTTGGTATCTCAGTAAACACAAATGGAATGTTATGTATAGGCTAATATTTATTACAAGGAACAGAGATGAAGATGGACAGAGTATTGGAAGTAAAGGTATTGCTTAAGAAACCTCTAGAACAGGCCCACGGGGTGGATGCGTCCTATGCTGACCAACTCCATGCCTGGTTTAGCAAAGGGGTGGGGGAGTTGTAATACATCACTTGACACCACTGTGACAATGCGAGTTTGACATCTCTGCTTTAGAAAATGTCTTCAAAAAAAATCTCTTTATACAATATAGTTACCATATGAGAATTTTTTGTCCCTCATGGTGAACTGTGTAATGATCAATCAATTGATAGAAGAGTATATTTGTAGAACATGGTTGAACTGTGAGGTCCTTGGTGCTCTCTGAGCTTGGTGGTTTTCTTGCAGATGTTTCATTACCAAACTAGATAACATCATCAATGCATTGATGATAATAGTTAACACTGATGATGTTACTTAGTTTGGTAATGAAACATCTGCTAGAAAACCACCAAGCTCAGAGAGCACCAAATACTGGAACAGATAATTTCTCTGATGTTTAGTAGTATTTACCAAGAAGGATCAATATCAGGGAGGTTGGTTATAAAATCCCATTTGACTACTGACATCAATTGGACAACTGTGTGTCCATTACTATCAACACAATTTATTTCACAAAATCCTGAGAATAAACTGTGGGGAAGACCCGAGTACAATTCCTTCAACTCCCCCCCACACACACATACAAAAAGCAGAATGCAAATTTAATGCAGTAGTAATAAATAAAAATACTGAAGTTAGACTTTCCTCCAGTCATTTATATAAGTTTCTTAATTTATGCAGAATAGTTTATTTATGAAAATTACAGGTCCTTTAGAGTTCATATAATTAATTCCCAGAGGCTAAAGCATCTAGCCTTTTTACCTGAACTTATGCTCCAATATATTTAAAATACAAATGGTTTTCATCTCAGCCTTCAAATCTTGACTTCTAATGGTGCCCATTTCTTTTTCATCCACTGATTTAAGTGGTGAGGGGAGTGCTGTGAAATCTTTTTTTTTTTTAATTTATGTTTTGGGTTGTTGTTTTTTGCTGGGAACTCACAATCACCTGCCTGTTAAACTAATGAGTGAATCACAATGGGAATGCTTGAAGTTGTTGCAAATAATAACCACACATCTCAAGTGAATATGAAACCAAACGAGAAATTCTGCAGGTTTATAAGAGAATATAAGCTAATTTGCCAGCTGGAGTAAATCAGCATGCCTTCTAGAAAGCAATTAGAGGTTGACTAACACCAGCTGAGAATACAGCCTAGGAAGTGTGTTTAAATTTAGGAAACAAATATGGTAGGAAAGGGTAGCGGGAAGAATATCAAGGGATAGTTCAGATACATAAATCATGTTAAAAGATATTATATGGCAATGTTCCTGGAAACAGCACCTAAATATACTCCATAAGGTTTGAACAAATCATTTCAAGGAAATGATTGATCTATCCAAGGCTATAATGCTGGTTTCCCAGTGTGTGGAGTACCATTAGACTCTTCCTTTACAGCCTGCCAAAATCCAAAGCTCTACTTAATCTTTTTAAATGAACAAAAGTATTGGGAGGTAGTCCTTGACTTATGACCACAACTGGGGTCAGAATTTCCATTATTAAGTTTTTAAGTGAGTTAGGCCTCTTCTGCCATGGTTGTTAAACGAATCACTGCAGTTATTTAGTTAATCATGCAATCGTTAACCAAATCTGGCTTCTCCATTGACTCTGCTCATCAGAAGAGAGTTGCAAATGGTGACCACATGACCCAGGGATGTTGCAACTGTTTTAAATACATGCCAGCTGCCAAGTGCCTGAATTTGATCATATAACTGTGGGGAATGCACAGGCATTATTTACAAGGCTATAAGTGCAAAAAGGGATGCCGTGGCTCAATGGCTAAGATGCTGAGCTTGTCGATCAGAGAGGTCGGCAGTTGGGTGGTTCAAATTCCTAGTGCTGCATAACGGAGTGATGGCAACCTAGCAGTTTGAAAGCATGTAAAAATGTAAATGGAGAAATAGGGACCACTTTGCTGAGAAGGTAACAGAGTTCTGTGGTGCCTTCAGCATTTAGTCATGCCAACCACATGACCGTGGAGATGTCTTTGGACAGCACTGGCTCTTCAGCTTTGTAAGAGAGATGAGCACTGCCCCCTAGAGCAAAAACAACTAGCATGTATGTGCGAGGGGAATCTTTACCTTTAAGTGCAAAGATTGGTTGCACTTTTTTTGGTGCCACTGTAAGTAACTTCAAACAGTCTCTAAATGAATGGTTGTAAGTTGAGGACTATCTGAATTTTAAACAGAGAGTTAGCTTCCCACTTTAATTTTATTTTCAAGAAAATAAATCAGCTGGATATGTCTGCTACCTTGTTTAAAAGCATAGCCATTTGCCACCACTCTCTCTCCATAAAGCTAGAAATTTAGTTGGGCTTCACCTAAAATTGAACAATGCAGTGAGGAGTATTCATCCAGTTTGTCCCACAGGAGATAGGTGTTCCATGAAGGTCCGTCCAGAAATAGGCAACTTAAAGTCTCTCCCCTCCCCTCCACACCCCCCACACCCCCCACATTCTTTGCTGTTGGAAACTGATAGAAGTTGAGGTCTAAAATATCTTGAAGATATCAAGGTTGCCTATGCTGGTTTCCCATCTGCTGCAGTAGTTATTTTGTCTAGCGTACTCTTAATATTCTAGATGTACTCCACAGCTTCTCCAAAATAGCTTTGAGTCCAGTTAAACTAAATAGACATATGTTACTACCTTGGACAGTTAGCACTCAGAGAGGGACACAACTTCTTTCATCAACAAAATGATGCATTACCTTTTTTGCATAAGAATTAATCAAAGCTGTTCACTTATATTTGAGAAAGTGAAGGATGTGTATGCCCAGTTAGCATGAAGATGAGATTTAAATCAGCCCGCTATTCCTAATAGCCTTAACTTCAAACAGAGGGTACCACTGGTTTCTTTTTAGCTACACAGTTTGATGATAGCAAGTGACATTTTTCCCAATAATGTTCTGTATTCCATAGAACAGTGACACGAAACCTGAAACTAACTTATTTTAATTTTTCAGGGCCAGATGAATTATGCAATCTAGTACTAAGGGAATCTGATCAAACATCGTGTGTTATTCCAGAAATCTTGATGAATTGAAATAAAAGTTTTATTTTCTATCTTCATAAAGAAAGGAAATAAAAATCTAGACTACAGTCATGAATACCTGGGTATCATCAAGAGATTGATTTAGAAGTACTTTGAAAACCAATAAGTCAAATAATATAAGAATATAATAATATAAGAAGTCAAATGTTTTTGTCAAAAACACAGCTTGTTATATTATTTTTTAATCAAACAACTTCTTTAATTAACTACCTTCCACATGCTAGTAAGATAATGCCTGTGATCATTCATTATAGACAAGAACCTTGCATTGAAAGGGAAATGCCAGATGTTCAACGTTGTTTTAGAAACAGCTGAGAAATAAGAAACATTTTTTTTCTGATACACATTTGATCATTAGAAAGTGAAAGAATAACAAAAATAAGTTAATCTGTTTTCCATTGATTATAGAAATAACAAAGACAATATTAACAAATAACAAAGAAACATTCCATTTTGCTGACCATGTCAAACTGGGATGTCCTAATAAAAATAGGAACCCCAGAATGTCTATGGAGATTCTCAGTTATCCAGGTCATGGTTGTCCTAAACCAGAGGTGTCAAACTCAATTTCATTGAGGGCTGCATCAGGGTTGCGTTTGACTTTGGGGGGGCTGGGATGGGCATGGCCAGGGTTGGTATGGCAAGCTCATTGTCATTCATGTGAGGGGCGCTTGTGGTGGCCTGAGCACTCTGCCAGTAAAAATGGGCTCCCAAACTCCGTTTTGGCTGCGATGGCCTCCTGAAATCCTCTGCTAGCTAAAATGGAACTTGGGATGAACTCACACAGCCCTCTCTAGTTCTGTTTTCACTGGCAAAGCCATTGCAGGCTGGTCCTTCACTGTTTCCAGGGTGGCCCCATGGGCCAGATCTATGCACCCCACAGGCCAGATCCAGCCCCTGGGCCTTCAGTTTGACACCCCTGTCCTAAAGGTACTTTTTTTTTAAAAAAAAGGCAACTGGACTTTGTTTTTTTTGAAGACATCTATCTTCTCATCAGAAGAAGCTTCTTGGATGAGAAGCAAAATGTCTGCAAGGAAAAACAAAATCTAATTGCCTTTTGAAAAAAGCAGGTTTAGGAATCCTGGAATATTTTATTGTCCTCATGTAAAATCATGCACGGGACAGAAAGTCAGAGTTTAGACAATCATTTTATTTTAGTTTTACAGTGTTTACAGTGCCAATGCTTGTTAATTTGCCTCTGTACTTTTTTTGCAATATTACATTTTTATCATAAACCTTTCCTCCAGGTTACCAAAACATAAACCAGAGAAAGACAACCAAAATCTATTATAAAGTAAAAATCTATCAATAAATGTAGTTACCTAATAATATAGAACAAGACACATTGGACTGGATGTTTTATTATTCAGCATGTCTTTTTGCTAAAGGCAAAAGCCATTTAAGCAATTTAAGAGATACACCTTTTTTTGTAGCAAGCAAACATTCACTAACATATCAACCTTTTGCATAAACTAATATTCTAATATATTGTGAAAAGAGTCTATATCTCTAAAGAGCAAAATAACAGGAAAATAATGATTCCGTCTAAGAGGCATCACTATCATTTTGAGGTTCATATAAGAAGCTTTCATAAAGGTGATTAGAAAATTGGTGGGAGGAAATTCTTAATGTTCAAAGTAAATACTTTCTCCATCTATTTATATAAAAGTGAAAAAGCACTCCTGCGTCATTACAAAATCTTCAGAACCGTAAAGCCTACAAAGTTGAAATTTGGCACATATGTTCCTCTTGGCTACTAAGTGCTCACTAAGAAAGGGTTTTTCGAAATGACCATCAGAGCATTAGTATTTCCTATATTATTATTAACATGCTCTGATGCTAAGGAGTTCTACTCCCACTCCCCACCTGAAGAGGAATCTCTTCCAACTGCAGTTCAGTTAAGCCACGCCCAGGCTCTTTGCTGCCTCCTTCTTGCTCACACAGCAAATACCATTTTAGTTTCTAAACAGCCCTGAACTCTCCCACACACTGACAGGACACTCGCCAGATTAATACTGATGGATGCTTATAGACAGAGGCACAATTTTCCCTCTTATTTTCCTTCCCAAAAACTTGCCCGATCACATAGTTTCGTAGCAAAGCATGGGTACCCTGCTAGTTATTTGATATTCTGATATTCACTAGATAACTCTAAATTCAAAATCCAGTTTCTGTGCTCTTGGATGCACAATGACAGACTTTTCCTGGCTGAAACTAGAACTAAAAGCCTCACTGGCAGTGATTCAGGGACACCATTTTCTGTTAAGTTATGATTATTGCACAAACTAGAAAAGCTGTTAAAGAAGCAATCCAACAACTGTAAGCTTGCAACCTATATTTATAGCAAAAGCAAGGCTTAAATCTTGGATATTTTTCCTCCTGCCATCATGATAGTCTAGGAATCTCTTTCTTGCCTTCCTGTTGTGATGGACCAAATGTATTCAGGCCCATAAAATAGCAGTAGCACTAAGACTTATATACCACTTCATAGTGCTTTATGGTATACTCTGAACTGTTTATATATTGCCCCATACAATCTGGTCCCCATTTACTTCAAAAGGATAGAAGGCTGAATCAACCTTGAGTACTGTCAGGATCGAACTCCAGGCTATGGGCAGAGTTAGCGTGCTATATAGCATTCTAACCAGAGGTGGTATTCAACTGGTTCGCACCTACTCAAGTGAACTGGTAGAGGTTATTTGGCATGGTTGCCGAACCGGTGGTGACCCCTGGCCCCCAACCCGGTCGCCCGGTTGCTCACTTGCAATTGCTCTCCTAGCTTTCCATTCCCCATGTCCTCTTTCTCCCTGGGGGAAAGGAAGAAAGGCATGGATGCTGCAAGTATTGCTTTCCCCGTGAGAGTTAAAGTATCTGGAGTGAGAAGGAGCGCAGTCTGACAGAGGGGGTGGGGTGAATCGAGCCTTGGAGCACTGTTGCAACATAAAAGAAATGTATTTTGGAAGCAGATCCTTTAAATTTCTCCAAGGCTGGAGTGGATTCCCCCACCCTCTCTGTCAGGATGCACTCCTTCTCACTCCAGGCACTTTAACTCACAAGGAGAAAGCGATACTTGCAGAGTCCACGGGGAATCCTTGGAGAAGTTTTTAAAGGACCTGCTTCCAAAATACTTGTCTGTTAAGTGCTCTCTCTCTCTCTCTCTCTCTCTGTGTGTGTATGTGTATGAGAGAGAGAGAGAGAGAGAGAGAGAGAGAGAGAGAGAGAGAAGAAAGAAAGAAAGAAAGAAAGAAAGAAAGAAAGAAAGAAAGAAAGAAAGAAAGAAAGAAAGAAAGAAAGAAAGAAAGAAAGAAAGAGGAAGGTGTAGAGTTGTAATTGCAGGAATATTCCAATCTCGGATGGCAAACCTCAGATAAAGAATGTTTCCAAGCAAATACAACTCAGGTAAACAAAGTCGCTAATCTAAAGGAGGATTAGAGAGAGGAAGTAAATATATGTTAGACTTTAACTAGAGATAATTAATTGTGTTAATTACTATGCTAAACAGTAACCAAAGTTAAGCAGTAACCAAAGTTAACCAATGATGGGGGATAATTAAAAATGTGTATAAATGCAAGACTACACTCCAATTAAGATCATCATGATTCAGTTGATCATGATCAAACAACCCGACTGCCTTGTCATTACAACAGGAAGGGAGAGAAAGAAAGAAAAAAATAGGAAGAGAGAGAGAGAGATAAAACTCTGTGCTATTATTTTTAATTGTCCCATTATTTATCATGTGTTAATATTTTACACTGTCCCCACACCTAGAGTGATTTTTCTGCCTTTCTTTTGCTCCAGACTACCACATATTTTTCAGAGTTTACATGCATTCAATGTCAATAGTCCAAAGCATAAAATACACCTGTGTTTAACAAGAGTTGAAAGGGACCTTGGAGGTCTTCAAGTCCAACCCCCAGCTGAGGCAAGAAAACTGAGGATGCCAAACTCTGAGTAGAAATCCTGGGAAAAGTGTCACAATAAAACTTAGAAGGGACCTTGTGGGGAACCCTATAGCATTTCAGAGAAATGGCTGTCCAGTCTTTTCTTAAAACCTTCCAGTGATGAGCACCCAGAACTTCTGGAGACAGGCAGTTCCACTGGTTAATTGTACTCACTGTCAGGAAGTTTCTCCTTAGTTTTAGGTTGCTTCTTCTGTTCAGTTTCCATCCATTGCTTCTTGTTTGCATTCTGCTTCTTTGGAAAATACATTGTCCCCCTTTCTTTGTGGCAGCCCCTTAAAAGCCTGTTGCCTATCACACTCTTGAGTAAAGCATGTGAGCCATTTCCTCCTTTCAGTGGTCCATGAAAGTACTTCTATAGTATGCAGATAATAAAGTCAAAAAAGGTGAACAACATTTTTACAGAACTATAGATAAGTTGAGGCCGGGTAACAAGGAATGGCTGGGAGGGGAGGGGCCAGGTGAGGCACCCCTTGATGTGAGTGACATTGAGTTGGCCATGCCCACCCAGTCACATGACCAATAAGCAGAACCCACCCAGTCACATGACCACCAAGCCATGCCCACCAAATAAGCCACGCCCACAGAACTGGTAGTAAAAAAATTTGAATTCCACCACTGATTCTCACCACTGCGCCACCAAGACTCATGATTCAATGCATGTTCTAAAAAAAAGTCTGGGGCTTCAGTCAATAGTCATGCCTTCCATCTTGACTTTTCAGAACACCAATACCCCTCAGGAGGCCTCTAATTTAGTCTTAAGCCATTTGCTTCTGATTTTGCCAAATTAGCCCTGAAACATAAGTTGACCTCATTCACAATCCTCCCATTTTTTAAATTGAGCCTCCTATTTGGCTGAACTAACCTACTTTACCAACCGTTTTTGCAAATAAGTTTTGAATAGGAAATCATTCCTGTACTTCAACTGCACACCTCTCCTTGTCTTTGTTCCATTAATTAATTCACTATAAAATGCCTTATAAAATGGTGCTTTTAACTATGAAAATGCTTAAGGTTCTCCTCCTCCTCCTCCTCCTCCTCCTCCTCCTCCTCCTCTTCTTCTTCTTCTTCTTCTTCTTCTTCTTCTTCTTCTTCTTCTTCTTCTTCTTCTTCTTCTTCTTCTTCTTCTTCTTCTTCTTCTGCTGCTGCTTCTGCTGCTTCTGCTTCTGCTTCTGCTTCTGCTTCTGCTTCTTCCAAACTTTAAACTGCCAGAATGAATGCACATTTTTGGCTTTATCATTGGCCAAAATTAAGTAATTATCCATACATAATTCTTGTAGTAGCCAACATATCAGCAGATGAGCCAGGCCCTGCCTCTCCACATTTACACTGCATGTTGTTATCCACTAAGATCCTCCACTTGAGCATATTGGTTTTACACTCAGGGTCCTCCAAGTAGTACAAGGGATCTTTCAGCCATATTCTCCTTTAATCTTATTCCTTGTTCAATGGTCTCCTTCCTCCATCTTTTAATTCAATTTTATTCTTGTGTACCCTCAAAAATGCTTATTCTTGCTATAAACATTTTCCAGATTTAAATCGGCAGGCTTGGAGCACCTATCCATTCAGAAGATCTCAAAGATCATTCTTTTGTTCAGTTCTCTTGGCACCTGTTGCTACCTCTCTTCTGTAAAGGTGGACAATGCCAATGAGAAGATATATTTTCTTCTTGGTGTAGGTTTGAGACATCCTGGTCTAGTGGAGAAAAGGTCTAGTTAAAAGAAGGTTTCATCCAGTGCTGGTATTCGAATAATTTAACAACTGGTTCTCTGCCCTAATGATTTCTTCCAACAACCAGTTCACCAAACTGCTCAGAAAGTTAACCTCTGGTTCTCCTGAAGTTGTGCGAACTGGCTGAATCTCACCACTGGTTTCACCCCAATTATGGCAAAATGGCCTCTTCCTAAACATTTTCATGAACAGGAAGCTTGAACAGAAATGCCTCTGCATGTACAACTCTGTGTGGGTCACCATTCCTGATAATGCAGAGTCGTGGCTCACATAGAAGCCAATATATTTGCAACTATGGATGTCCAAAAGCCTTTCTTTTACCAAGGTCATTGTATAACTTTAGTGGAGGGCACTTTTTTTTTTATCTAGAATCCTGACACAGTGAATTTCTGGATTTCTAATGCCAGAAGAAATCTAATGACAAAGTTAAAATGTAAAAATGCTCCATTATTCCCAGATATCAGGCCAATTTAACAGCAACCAGGAGAGGACTATGATGTGAATGCACATGATGTGAATGCACATGCGTATCAAGGATCCTGCTTTATATCTGCATCTTCTGCACGTGAGGTCTTTATCCACCAGATAACTGTTAACATGATGTTGTCAAAGAGATAGCATCTTCCTCCCTATAGTGTTTTACCTGAACAAGACAGATGGACTTGGACTCCTGCCAAAAGCTATTCAATGCAAGAACATGATTTCCTGAAGCATGTTCTTGCATTGAATAGCCTTTTTGTGTCACCTTGTGATTCCTCCCCCGCCCCCCCTTTTCTTCCTGTTTCTGGGCAGATCAAACCAATTCAACTATTATGTTTAAAAGAAAGTTGATACGGTAAGTGTTACATTTTAATTCCTAATTAATTCATTTTGATAAGTTGGAAGAAGTATCATCAGTTTATGGTCCTCCGTGGAGAGTTTTAAATATCAAGCTTTTGGATCATTGCCACTTCACAAATTAAAATATAAATTGTTCCCATCTTTTCCTTACTTAATCACTCCATTGATTGTGTTTCTTTTTCTTAGGCTGATTAAACCCAAATATTCCCCTGCCCCCATTTCCAACCTCAGTACATGGACCACTGCAAGTTGATGTTTCTCCTGCTGTTTCTATAACACTGACTTATTTCCCTAATGGTTCTGTTATTCACAGTCATTTATTTCTAAAGTGATGGTCAGCCTTAGGGTTCAAGAAAGACAATGTTACTTTCTCCCCCCCCCCCAAGTTTTATTTCCCTAAGAGGAAGTCTTTCTTAACCATGTAGTTGCCACACATGCAGAGAAAAATACTCAAAGCTAAGCATCTATTCATAGAAAATAAGTAAAGATTTAATCCATAACATAAACTGCATTCCTATATTTTATTTTTAATTCAGTGGAATTTCTGTTTGCTTCCATTCTCTTAAAAAGTATAATCAAATTTGGTCATATTGAGAAATAGATTCCATTTCTTGCCAACTAGTGTATGGTGAGTTAGAAATGAGAGCTTCATGCTTATTTTTCTCCAATGATCTTGTAATTGTAATTTGTAACATAGAATAGCAGAGTTGGAAGGGACCTTGTAGGTCATCTAGTCAACCCCCTGCTTGAGCAGGAGACTCTATTCCAAATATTAGCCTCAACCTAGGATCAAACTCATAGCCTCCTGATTGTGAGGTGAGAGGTCCACCTCTAAGCCACCTTAAATCTGTTGTGGATTCTTACAAGTCCAGTTTGGATTTGCGGGAGCTGAGTTGAATGTAGATTTATTTTGGTTAACTGTTCGAGGTTTGTGTGAGAGACCCCTTTAGAGTTAGGATGAAAAGCAAAAGACCAACTGAGAAAGGTGAATGGCTAGCTAACACTATTTGGTGTAGTTGTTAAAGTACTGGGCTAGAAACTGAGAGATGATGAGTTCTAGTCCTGCCTTAGACACAAAGTCATCTAGGTGACCTTGAGTGAATCACTCTCAGCTCTAGGCAAGAACCAATGCCAAACCACTTCTGACATTTACTGTGATGATCCGTGGTGTGCCACAAAAATAACAAAGTCACCAAAGTAGATAAATTCCCTTTAATGCCTCCAACTTGACCCCCAATTTCCAGTTATCCTCAGCTGGAGATCAAACTCTTCCAAAAACAGTCTATGGAGGGAAGAAATGCAGTTCAAACCCAAAGTAAAGATAATTAGAAATAAGAAAACCAACACAAATCATGCTGAAGTAATTAACACAACAGGCCAGGATGATAAATTGCAGACTTCCAAAAGATAACCCAGCACCCACTGTTGGGAGGAAGCCAAAATCCAGATAAGCCTGAACAAAGATAATGCACGCTTTGCTTCCAGCAACTTTGCCATGTGCAGTTTGCCCTTTTAAACAGTCTTCCCAGCTGCAGCCCATGAAGGGGATCAGGGGCCTTTCCTCCCCTGTAAACCACGTTGCTCCCTTATCCGTTCCTCCCTGAGTATCCTAGGATGAAGAGGGGGTGGGCTTGGGTCTTCCTCTGAATGCCCAGCCAGCCTGTGCCCTTCCCCAGGTTCCTCCACAGCCACCAGAGCCACACTCTCACTCCCTATCAGCTGTTCCACCTCTCCCTCAGAATTGGACTCCAACAAGGGCATGACATTTACCAAAAAATGTGCAGGGACTAGTCTAGGCCATGATCACATGATTGCAATCTGTGACCTTCCCTGTCAACTTTCCACAAGCAAACTCAGTCGGAAAGCTGGATGGAAATCAGAACTTGCAATCACATGAAGTCCTTGTTTAGTGACCCACAGTGGATTTTCTTAACAATGGTAATTGAGGACTACTGGAATTACCAGTACTGCTAAGTGGCATAGTCAGATGACATCATACTTTATGAACGCATTATTTTAGCAATGGAAATTCTGATCCCAATATACTTTGTTAAGCATGGACAACTCTATAATTAAAAGTAATGAAGAGTGTTGCTTCATTACTTTTAGGAGTAAGGAATCATTTAGGAGAAAGGAATCTACAGAGTTAATATCTACTGTCACCAGTTTCAAGGACATCAAAGTTTCTATAATGCTGAAATCCAGTGGAGAAACCATATTTAATGAAAATCAGAATTCCAATTTCTTGACTAACTTTTGCAATTTTCATTTTCTATGACAGAAAATGTGTCCAGTTTGCTTTTATTTTATAGGATGCTATTGAGGTGGACAACGAGGAAGCAAAAAGCTCTGATGTTTTTGTGTCTTGCCTGCAGGGTGCCACTAAGCAAACAACAAAGACACTTTTCCTAAAATGACATGCCAAGAACAACACAAACATCACCCTCAAAAGCTTTTTAAAAGCTGCTTTTATACTACATGTATGAATAATCTAAAGCATTGCTCAAAGGCAGTATTATGTTGATGTTTTTAGCAGGGGGGAAGGAGAGGCAGGGAAAAAGTATTGAAGGCAGCAGAATGTATCAAGTGCTGATTGAATGGAGGAGATATTCATATTGCTTCTCTCCAGATTGGAGAAAATGATTTATTACATGAAAGAAAAATGATTAGATTAGGGCGAAACAAACAATTGGCTGCCTAAGGGATGTATCTGAAATCAGATCCCTGACTTCCTGTTCTAGTGGCTTGTGCAGGGCAAAAGAACAGATTGAAGTCCTGAGATCTCACCAAAGTTACTTGGTGAGTTGCAGAACTCACCAAGTAACTTTGCACCTCTTCTTTTTCAGCTCAAACCAAATTATTGGGGTGACAAAGGAAGGAAGATCTGAAATGCATCTGAATTGTCTATAGTGAAAAGGTAAAAAATATCACAGAGTAATGTATAATATCAAAATTACATTTAATTAACAGACTTAAAAATAAAACTAATGAGGGACAGAAGCTAGCAAGTGCTATGAAGCTTTCAGTGTATGAAAAAAATATGTAGGGAGTTAGGGTCACACCAGAATTAATGAATAAATGTGCACCTTTATGTCTACGGTCAAAGGGAGAAAACTGATCCTCCCTCTCACATATTAGTAAACCTGCTAGGTTTATTAGGAACCTGCTAAATATTAAGGGATGAGTGGAAAAGAACTGTGTAGCCAGTGTAATCTGTGTTCCTTGTTTAGGAAATCAGCCCAGCTGCATATCCAAAACTATTTGCCATATGTAGTAATTCTCAACGAACTCAATGGAACTTACTTCTGAGTAAGCATGAACTGACATCCTAATAACTCATTTTAATAGTTAAGGGAAGTTTGATAGAGTGGGCTCTGGCTCTTTCTGAATTAATGGTATTCCTTTTAATCTGTTTAAAGATCTAGCACTTTTGCAAACTCTATAAAGTTAAATTCATTTTAATTAATATACCATTAAATTAATGCTGGCTGCAATGAGTTCTCAGCCAGGAAAAAAGATGATCCTATCTTTGTCGGAACACAAAATGAGCAGGTTACCAAATCATGTGTTCCTAATTTATACCAATAACAGCAAGATAGGCCTAATTGTTGACAACTCCAATTATTTTAATTGCTGTTTAAAAAGCTTTGTCCTTTGATACTCAATTGTAGGGTAAATAGAATTCCTAGACTTAGAAAATGATTGCCTTCACATTCCTCTCCACTTTTCTGGTCCTTGAATATTAAGTAGCAAACCTGTGCATCATTTTAGCAACCAACAGTGCCTTTTCAGTTATGGAAATGGAAGAAGTAATCCATTTGGATTTATTTTCCAATTTAAGACAAATGGCTAGTAGAAAACCTAATATATATATATTGCTAGGTAGGGGGCTGTTTTATTCAATGCCCCAATACACTTTCTCCTTATGCTTGGGTATAGGACTATCATAAAGGTAGATGTATTATGTACCATTTTCTTCTTTTGATTCCTCTCTATTTATTAAAAGACTTTCTTCTTCTCTCAATACATGAGGTTCGCTGTGTTTTCTGCCTGACATTTCTTTTCACTTTGTCCATCATTTCTAAAGATTGTTCTATCATCACATTTCATAAAATGCCTCCTTCCTGGAAGGTTTTTATAAACAATGAAGGGTTTGATATGCCAAGAGAACTATCTTTGTGCAAAAAAATAGTAACTCATTAGATCAAGGGTGTTTCCAAGCAACAATAAACCTAAGATGATTCAAAGGCTAATCTAACAACTATTGAAACTGCACCAAAGCAAAGATTATTGTTACTATTTTCTTAACAGGCCTTCTAGAAGAGAAAATACTGTAGCTATGCTCTGCCAATCTTTTATCCACCCAGTGCTTGGGTATATGAACTCAACCCATTAGATATGACAGAGAAGGAATGCTGCAGGTACCATCAGTTGATAGGTCCTGTTAGGAATGTAAGTCACTTAACAGCTATTTGGGTTGGAAATATATAAACCAGGATAGACATTTTAATACTGTATCTTTAAGAAAATGTAAAAGTGTAATTGGGTGTGGTTTCTCAAACGGCCATAAGATGAAGCCAAAAACCTGGGTTGTTTTCATCTTAGTCTCAAAAGAGAGTGTGTCTCAGTGAGTCTCTGCTTCCTTCTGTTGGAGAGTTATTGCCGTTCCTTCATTTTTCCTAATTGACTGATATTCTTGGATTTGATGTAAGTCTGATACTGAACTGTTTTTGACACTGGACTTTGTTATTGGATTATCCCTGGACTGAAAACTGACTGATTTTACCTGTGAATGACTTTGGACTTCTTATTTTGAACTTTGCTTAAAAGTTTCTGGAAGTAAAAACCTACATTTACTGTACAGTGTATCTGTGTGCTGTGTGTGTATTATTCAAATACTACTCTAAAATACATCTCCCTGTATGCACTCATTCTCCTAATGGGGAATTACCTCAACAGGTCCCAACACACATACCTTTTCTGCTCTTAAAAACACCTTATGGACCCCCCCCCCAAAAAAAAAAAATAGATTAGCTCTATCCTTTTTGACCTTCTGGAATGTTATGTTATGTTATCAGCAGTGGTGAGATTCAATTTTTTTTTACTACCAGTTCTGAGGGCATGGCTTGGTGGGCATGGTAGGGGAAGAATACTGTAAAATCTCCATTCCCACCCCACTTGTGGAATAAGGTTACTGCAAAATCCCCATTCCCTCCCCATCCCACTAACCTGCTTTCCAGCTCTGTTCTCCTGTGCAGGACAACAAAAAAAGGACCCAGCCGATCAGCTAGGACTCAGGAGGCAGGGAATAGATGGGGGTGGGGCCAGTCAGAAGTGTTATGTGCTGGTTCTCTGAACTACTCAAAATTTCCGCTACCAGTTCTCCAGAACTGGTCAGAACTAGCTGAATACCACCTCTGGTTATCAGGCCGGAAGTTCCCAGAGAACCCGAAACATGATTAGGTGGCTCCATTGATGAGCTGGTTATTCTTATCCTCTCTTTCCCTCGGGTTCCTATCTCTCCTTTTTTATAATATTTACTTTTTAAAGTGATTTTTATGTATGTTTATATTTGTTGTTTTCTATATGCAGTTTTATCCATTCTGTCTATTCAGAGTCCCCTATTTTTCCCCTTATTTCCCCTTATTTTTCCTCACCTTCCCCCACCCCCTTTTATTACAAAAACGGATCAGAAATCTGAATTGAGAGCCCAATTAATAGCTTCAGAAAAAGCCCAGTTTATTACTTGGGAGATTAAGCAAAGAGTTATAATTCTATTATACCATCCAGGGTCACTAGGAATCATATGGCATATACATTTCATTAAAAATAATATAATAAATAAAGATTCTGCATAAAAAATAATCAGCTTGAGATGATTCATGAAAAGGGAAGGGACATAAGACTATTCATGAGACAGATGATAAATCATTAATTTGCTAGTCTTTTCTTTGATGGTTGTGGTAACTTCGACTAGCATCATTGTGGCTACGTTAATAAATAATTATCCAAGATGAGAGATTGGCAACAGTGAGTAAAAGCCATATAGAACAACTAATAGATTTCTCTAGCCCTCAGACTTTCCCACTCGTAAAAGTGGCCAATGCAAGTATTTTTGCAGTAAGATAATTCTCAGCTTAGGGGACACTTCCCAAACAGTAATGAAATGCAGTCTCATCCCTTTTATGCATGTTATGTAAACAAAACAATTTCCCCCCTTTCTTTTTCTTGTTATGGTGCCACTATCTGAAGCTCATGTTTTGGCCAAAGCTCACTTAAATTATTTTAAAAATATATTAAGTATGACAACTCCGAATAGTATATACCCAGTTCCCAATAAAGCATTGGCAATTGGCTGAGCAAAACTACAGACCATATAGCTTTGGCCAGGGGTGGACTGCTGGGGAGTTCACAGGGGTTTGGGAGAGCCCCTAACTAAGATTCTGTGCAGTTTGGAGAACGACCAAAGCCCACTCCTGGATGCCCCCACCCACCCTGCACCACCCAGGAGTCCCCATGCAACCCATTTTGGATGCAGGTAAGTGCAGGGCACTCAAGGAGGCTTGGAGAGGGTGAAAAACAGGCCTCCCAGAAGTTCAGAAAGGCCAGAAATGGGCCCTTTTCAGCTTCCAGAGAACTTCTGTAGCCCAGGGAAGCCATTTTTGCTCTCCCAGAGGCTCAAGGAAAGCCCCCAGAGCCCAGGGAGGGCAAAAATGCCCCCCTATAGTGCAGGAGGCTAACCAGGCTATGGATGCCATGGACGTGGCCACCAAACAACCAGGCAGAGAACCCTTTGCTTTGAGATGCTTTAGACTGTGTGTGTGTTATTATATGTATTATATTATATATATAATATCACATTGTTTGTTGTTAGTCATGAAGTTATGTCCAACCCATTGAGACTCCATGGACAACATTCCTCCAGGCCTTCCCGTCCTCCATCCTCTCCCAGAGTCCATTTAAGCTCACACTGACTGCTTCAATGACCCCATCCAGCCACCTCATTCTCTGTCATCCCATTCTTCTTTTGCCCTCAGTTGTTCCCAGTTATATATCACATAATAATGTTAAAAGCTTATGATTATGCCTGCTTTATATAAACCCATCTGGATAACCTTATTATTTCTTCCGCCTTATTAGGCCAGGATGCCAAACTATACTATATATTTGATATGCTCAGAAAATATAAATAATTCAAGTTACTTAGTGGTGGGATCAATTTTTTTTACTACTGGTTCGGTGGGCATGGCTTGGTGGGCATGGCAGGGGAAGGATACTGTAAAATCTCCATTCCCTCCCACTCCAGAGGGAAGGTTACTGCAAAATCCCGTCCCCACCCTACTAACCTGCTTTCCAGGATCATTCTCCTGGGCAGGGCAACAAAAGAAGACCCAGCGAATCAGCTGGGACTCGGGAGGCAGCAGATAGATAGGGGCAGGGGCAGTCAGAGGTGGCATTTGCCAGTTCTCCAAACTACTCAAAATTTCTGCTACTGGTTCTCCAGAACTGGTCAGAACCTGCTGAATACCACCTCTGGAGTTACTGGGCTGATGGTCCCTGCCTGATTCCTCTCCATTTGCAGTCAGGGGCAATTCAACTTGCTTTGCATGTTTGGTAATACTCCAAAGACACAAATTGAGAAGGGAAACTGTGTGTGTGTGTGTGTTTTACTGAGGAAATGAACCTTCTGAATTTCCATTCTACCTCAAGATTTAACTGTAGTTATACTTATACTTTTATACTGATACTTTATTTATTTGGCCAAGTGTTAGACACAAGGAATTAGAGAAGCACTCAGTGTACTTGCAAAATAGATAATAATAATAATAATAATAATAATAATAATAATAATAATAATAATAATAATAATAATAATAATAATAGACTCGATAGGTAGATAAAAATGTCAAATCCAGTCTGAATATTTGGCTGACTGTGCAACAAACAATAATAACAACAACAGCAATAATAAAGTGAGCAGCCAATTAAAGTGGAAAATAAAAAATAATAAAGTGGATAAATAATAATATTGCAGCCATTGCAATCAACCATATACATTAGGGAGGGGGGCAACTTAGTAGTTACTGGCATGTGAAACACAAATATAAGCTAGCCCTGCAAAGTTGCATATATGTAAGAATATATACAAATTCTTTCATTGTTCTTTTAAAGACGACTGAGTCATGCTGTACAACAGCAAAAGTAGCAATGCTTTATCACAGCCAGTTAGCCAATGGCAATGAAAGTTACTTTGTTTATTACTTGTACTTAGACTGCATGTCAGACTGGAATGAGAATTACATATGAGAGTTTCAGGCAGTTTTAGGGATATTTACATCCAGCATAATGTTGCACTGTTGTTGCATGCTTTGTGAGAATTAGGATGGTGGTGAAGGCTACAGCTGAGCCTACAAGAGCTTAAACTCTCCTCTTCAAAAAGTAAAAAGCACAGATTTAAGCCCCACATGAGAGCTGTTTAATAAGGTTATTCCAAAATCTGGATTTGAAAGGCTAAAGGCGATTCAGCACAGCACTTGCTAACAACTCCTAGGAATAAGCCTACTGCTAGCATTGCATCAGTGCAATCATTTTTAAATGTTTCTATTTGTGGCAATTTTGTAGAATGGACACAGGGCAAAAGTTGGTCCTTCCTTTCTACCTTCTCGAACAAATATACTCAGTACTACACTGGGCCATTCATGCCAGAATGACAGTTGTCTTATTGAAAGCATGTAAAAAACAGATAAGGGTAAATGGCATTATTCCTTGTCCCCTGAAAACAATATAGAAAATGGCCAAAGGACTAACATGGCAGAAAATGCTTATGATGAATGAAGCTGACATTGCTTCTTTTGCTGGAAAAATAGGCCTTATGCTACCAAACATATCATGGTGTAAAAAATAGTGATGAACAGGCAACAGGGAGGCAGTCATTCAAGAAGGACAGAGATCAAGAGAAGAACTAGGCCAGGGTATGGCATATTTGGTGTTAATAATATTATGGCAGGAAAAATAATGCTGTAAGAATGGTGTCTGTATCCAATGGGAGGGGCAAGAAATATTGTGAAGGAAGCAAACACCTTGTTCTGGTTTAATACCACACACAAGTAATTATTTCAAGGGTCCTCAATAAGTTATTTATCTTATAACACATACATATATATCACATGACAGCTGACCCCAGACCTGGGAAATCAGTAATTTCAATTTCAGTTTGTCAGATTTGGAAAGTTTAATTTTCCACAAGAGCAGAGATGGTGAACTTATAGTCCTCCAGAGGCAGCTGATCTCCACTTCCAAGTTGCCCTAGCCAGCGTACCCTATGGTGAATGCTTTATTTATTTGTCTGTTCAATTCATAACCTGCCTTTTCTATATAATTGCAGTGAATCTTAGGTGTTTGCAGTTCAGCCATATCTAGAAAACTAATAATTCATTACTCCTGCCTTAGAAGAAATAGCTAAACTTTCCTAAGACATTTGGGGAATGCTTTTTTGCATAGCATTTTTTTTCTTTTTTGCTCTTTACATTTTATTGTAAGGGTCGTATAGGCTAACATGTTAGGAAAAGCTATTTGCTTGTTTATATGATTTGTTTTTTTTTAATAATGCACAAAGGCAACTTTCCCTTTTTATATTTTCTTGGTGAAAGTATTTATTTTTGGAGTTACATAGTTTTCATTTGTCTTTGGTGACAGTATCTCATAGTTGACTCTGAATATACAGCAACAGCTGGTCTTTGTCTGGGCTTAGAAGCTAACAGACGGGAGCCTGTTAGCACTTGGATTGGAAAGCTAGACTGTAGGCTATAAAACAATTTTTTAAAAAAAAATCTCTGGAAGAAGAGAGCAGTGAACCAGTTTTGTATCTTTACAAAGAAAACAACAAGAATGTGTCCATGAAGTCATTAGAAGCTGATTTAAATGAGGAGAACTTTCTGCTTCCTGTGCAGTCTGGGATAGGAGAGTCATCAATGCATCACCTTCAAGAAAGAACAAGAAAATGTTTTGGAGCTACTCAAGAAGGGGTGGGCATATTTTCCCCATAACTTGGTGTTGTGGCTCTGGGCTTGGATTCAGCTCCTGTCCTGTGACTGATATGAGTTCAAGTGAGAAGGTCATGGCAAAAAAATATGAGCCGGCATGGCTTAGTGATTGGACTGATAACCAGAATGAGGAGATGGACGTGACAAAGGACGACAGACCTGATGCATTAGAATTGTCAGGACCTTTGACCTCCTCTGGTTCCTTATCTGATCAACAGCCAGGAATGGCTGACAGGGAAGTTTTGAGAGAGTCTTGACCCTCGTCATCTCCTCTTTCGGCTCCCGTTCTTTTTGTTAAGAAGTTGGGAGAACTGCGTCTCTGTTGTGATTATAGACGACTGAACTCTATCACCGTGAGGAATAGCTATCCCTTACCGCTCATTCCGGAATTGATGGAGCGGTTGCGGGAGGCTATTATCTTCACTAAACTCGATCTGCATGGGGCTTACAACCTGGTTCGGATGCGCAAGGGGGATGAGTGGAAGACGGCGTTTGGCACTCGTTATGGTCATTTCGAGTACACCGTCATGCCATTTGGTCTAACCAACGCTCCCGCTGTATTCCAGCATTTGATGAACGACATTTTTCGGGACATGCTGGATCGGTTTGTCGTGGTGTATCTGGATGATATTTTAATCTACTCTCAGTCCAGGGATCGCCACCTTCATCAGGTCCGTCAAGTGCTGCAGCGTCTTCGGGAGCATAAGCTCTATGCGAAACTGGAGAAGTGTTTCTTTTTTCAGTCGTCGATAGAGTTTTTAGGGCATGTCATTTCTCCCGAGGGCATTGCTATGGACCCTAAAAAGGTTGTGTAGTTGGGAAGCCCCTCGTCGAGTCAAGGACGTCCAGCGTCTTTTGGGATTCGCCAACTACTACCGGACTTTTATCCCGGACTTTGCTAAAGTAGTGGACTCCATAACTCAGCTCCTCTGTAAGAAGGTCCTGTTTGTGTGGGGGGCCCCGCAACAACAGGCTTTTGACATTTTAAAGAAAGTGTTTGTAGCCAAGCCGATATTGAGGCATCCTGATCCAAATCATCCATTTGTGGTTGAGACAGATGCCTCTAATGTCGCTATCGGAGCGGTACTGTTACAAGCTTCGAAGGATGGCGCGCCTCTTTTCCCATGCGCATACTATTCTAGGAAGCTCACAGCTTCAGAGCGCAACTACACCATCTGGGAAAAGGAGTTGTTGGCCATTAAGGCTGCTTTTGAGACCTGGAGACATCATTTAGAGGGGGCTCGGCACAAGGTAGAGGTTTGGACAGATCACCGAAACTTGGAACATTTGACCACAGCTAAGAAATTGAACCAATGCCAGATTCGGTGGTCGTTGTTTTTTGCCAGGTTAAATTTCTCCGTTACTTATGTTCCGAGTGGACAGAATCAGAGGGCAGACGCGTTGTCTCGGAAGCCCGAGTATATCAGTCCCGAGGATCCTCTTCCTCTACGAACGGTGTTACCACCAGAATCCTTGGCCGTACTGCAAGATCCAGTAGACTAGCGGGCTCACATACGAGAGGCGCAATGATTGGATGCATAGACGCAGCAGAGACGGGGGGACGTCGGACCTGATTCTCCATGGTCCATTGAAGAGGACTTGCTCCGACATCGGGGTTTATTATACGTACCTACCAGGTCGTTGAGAGCTCTCATCATGACACAATGTCATGATAATCCCGCTGCTGGCCATTTTGGATTTTATAAAACCTTGCATTTGGTCACCCGGACTTTTTGGTGGCCTTGGGTTCATCATGATGTGTTCTCTTACGTCGCTTCTTGCATCCAGCGTAGGCAAGCGAAAGCGGCGTCAGGTGCACCCCCTGGACTCCTCCAACCATTGCCGACTCTGGGCAGACCATGGGGAGAGATCTCCATGGATTTTCTCACGCATTTACCATCCTCATCGGGCTTCATGACGGTGCTTGTGGTAGTTGATATGCTGACTAAAATGGCTCATTTCATTCCCTGTCGGAGATTACCTTCATCCTGCACTATGGCTCAGCTATTTTTACAGCATATCTTTCATCTGCATGGACTGCCAGATAGAGGGTTTCTGATCGTGGGATTCAGTTTACTGCGCAGTTTTGGAAACAGTTAATGGCAGCGCTACAAGTTCAGGTGTGCTTAGCGTCAGCGCACCATCCAGAAACTGATGGCGGGACTGAGAAGGTGATTGGCATTCTTACCCAATATTTGAGGTGTTTTGTTAATCAGCGACAAAGCGATTGGGCGAAATACCTCCCATTGGCAGAATTCTCTTTTAATAACTCGCAGCACACCTCCACTCAGGTAACGCCATTTTTCGCAAATGTAGGTTATCATCCGCGCTTCTTCCCATTAACTTGGATGGATTCACCGGTTCCTGAGACACAAGATTTTCTGGAGGAACTACAAGCGGTCCACCGTTTAGTAAGGCAACAACTTGAATGAGCGAAAGAGGACTATAAACGGTTTGCGGACCAGTCACGTCAAGCACCGTCTCCGTTAGCTGTGGTGACAAGGTGTGGTTGTCCACGAAACACCTTCGGATCGATCGCCCAATTAGGAAATTGGACCATCGTTTCATCGGTCCATTCCCGATTGAGGCGGTTATCAACCCTGTGGCATATCGGCTCACCTTACCGCGCTCCATGTGTATTCACCCTGTATTCCATCGCTCTCTTTTGGTTCCTGACTCCCCGGACTGTCCTCTGTGTGCTCCAGCTGGTATGACTTCCCCATCAATGCCCCGTGAGGAGGCGGAGGTTGATGACACGGTGGTCAGTGTTACTGATTCGCGTTGGCTCAAGGGTCGTTTCCAGTATTTAGTCGGGAGGAGAGTGGATGACTCGGAAATTTGCTCATGGACGGATGCATCTGCAGTTGATGCTCCAGACATCATTCGGGACTTTCATGAACATTTCCCTTCGAAACCGCATCCGGATCGTCAGACCCGGGGGAAGGGCCCTGCGGTGAGGGATAGTGTTGTGGCTCCGGGCTTGGATTCAGCTCCTGTGACTGATATGAGTTCAAGTGAGGAGGTCATGGCAGAAAAATATGAGCCGGCATGGCTTAGTGATTGGACTGATAACCAGAATGAGGAGATGGACGTGACAAAGGACGACAGACCTGATGTATTAGAATTGTCAGGACCTTTGACCTCCTCTGGTTCCTTATCTGATCAACAGCCAGGAATGGCTGACAGGGAAGTTTTGAGAGAGTCTTCTAGTGGAGATGAGAACTTGGAAAATTTGTGGTTAAATGTAAAAAATAGAAGACGGTTGAGAAGGCAAAATCAGCTGGAGCGAATGAGGAGAGCGAGTCAGTAAATTAGCACGTTGCCTCAATGAGTATAAAAGGACACAGCTGGGCTGGTACATTTTGCCAGGAACAAAGTGACTATTTGAGTGAGGACGTTACAGCAAGGAGCTCTGAGACTGGAGATTTATTGCCAGGACTGGTTTGCTGGACAGAGTAAAGATTTATGCTGTGGTTTCTGCCAGCCGTTATCTTGTAAGACTTCTTTCTGTTTGATTTAATTGTGAAACGGCTGCTTTCTGTTTTGTTCATTTGAATTTTGAAGGGGAGTCATAACAACTTGGTTTGTACCCAGTTACCAATTCCAAAAATATTCTTCATTACAAGTTCTGCAACTTTATTTGAGCATTTGTTTAGCAGCACAAATCCCTACCCATTGACCACAGCAAAACATAAAAAAGGCACAGCACAACATAAAAAAGAGAGGGTTTTTAAAAAAAAATAAAATAAAGGAAATTAATGGAACAAGGTAGCAAAAAAACATTGTGATTGTATTCCTTGATATGGATGTTTTTGGAACATGACCATTGGTTCCATGTGCTACTCATTCAGGTTCTACAGAATGAGTTCGATAATACTGTAGCTGCTATTTTTAAATCATTCATTCACGTAATTTTGAAACCAGAGCAAGGGAGTAAATCTCTGTGAAGAGTGATAAAGCAATCACAAGCTTTCTTGGATTGTCTTCTAAAGAATAAGGGTGGTGTGCACGCACACACACACACACACACACACACACATAGGCACAGAGGGAGGAGGGAGATTGGGAAAGGAAGGAAGGAAGAAAGAAGGAAGAAAAGAAAGAAAGGAAGGAAGGAAGTTTTTTTCTGAGCTAAACAATCCAGGATAAAATAAACAAATAAAGAGATCATCTATAATTAACATTAGTCAAAGAATACCTGACATTATATGTTGGATGTTCTACCCAATTATATTTCCTTTTTTTTTCTGTACGCTACTACACAGACAGCATCCATGAACATCTGTATTAGCAATACTTTTTTTTTATTGCAGTATATCTATGGCTCATTACTAAGAAAAAGCTATTTCTCAGTTTATGTTTATTTCTGTAGAACTATAACATTCTTCTTGTTCTTGGATGATTATTTTGCTAAATTGTCCCTAAGCACAATGTATTGTGATGAAACCATGAAAAAGATGGGCATACATTTTTCCCTGTAAGTTACAATACTATTTTGTTGTATTGTTTGTATATCAAAAGGTATGCACATTTCAAAATATGCCACCCCCTTTTGAAACGTAATGTTTACTTATAATTGCACGGATCCAAGGATTTTACACTATAAGAGTCTGGGTTTTAGTCTACCCCCCTTTCAGAATTCACTAGTTATTTCTCTTAGTTCATCTTCCATCACAGTGCTGCTTCAGTTGTGACGGGGAGGGAGGAGGGATTAATTTTTATGTACCTGGTTGAAAAATGAGACGTAAATTTAAAAAGTAAATAGATCTCAGATGGAGAAATCTGATAAGAGATCTTTCCTGTTCCTTACCTAGTGGGAAGAGGTCTGAACTGAAATGAACCATGCATTGATTAGGGTTGAGAAACAGACAGAGGGAACAGATTTTTGAAGAAGAAAATTAGGAGAAGGAGGACACCAGGTCTCTCCATTCTTATTTGTGTCATACTGATCTTCAGCATTCTCCCAGGGAAATCAGATTGCTTTATTAAAAAACCAAATTTTCTTATAGAATACATGTTTGTGGAGCAGCTAAACTACCCAAGGAGAAGCTCAGTTTTGTTCTGACCAAGGCTTCCTGACACCATAAGTAAGCACACGCTTAGTTAAAACAACTCTTGTTTTATTTCAATGCTGGGAATTATGTTCATTCCCAGCCTGTAATGAGTCCCAAACAGTCCCTTGAGATAAGCACCCACCTTTCTCTCCTTTGAATTGCTGCCAACAACTAGAGTGCCAAATGAACTATAAAAAACCAATTGAAGTGCAAAGTCCACACAGAGCTTCAAGGATTAATCTGACCAGAACTAACGATTTTGCTTCCCACAAAGGTTTCTTTACCTTTGCATGTCCTTTATATCTTATGGGAGGGGCAATCACCTCCAAGCCTTACTCCCAAGTCACCGCTTTTGTCTCAGCTGCTCTTGTCTTCTAGTAGTCCTGCACACATGTGCACAGGCTCCCCTTGTTCCTCTGCCTCACTGCTGCCAGACTCCAGAGGCTCCAGAGTCAGCACCCGACTCCCAGATGGTCCTGGGCCCATCTCTGCATCGGATGCAGGACCCTTGCCTGAGTCCTTCCAGACTCCCGGACTGGTCCCCATTCTTCCCTATTGTCCAATTCCTCTGCCATCTGCACAGGCTGCCATCAAACCACAACAACTTTCCAATGAAGGCTTGTCCAACCTAATACCTACCAAATATGCTAGACTACATTCCAAGTTGCACACCTATAGACACCTGGAACATAGCTGTGCTAACTGAACAGGTCAAGGCAATAGAAAAGCAATGACAACAGCAATGCAGTTTTATTGGACAGTCCTTTAGGCAAAAAAGCAACATCCATGTCTATAAACAGACTAGAAAAGGATAGGCAGGGTGCCAATTCCAGCAATCAGTAATAAGGAGAAATAAACAAAGGAAAAGTGATTTATGAAAACAAAGACAAAAATCTGTGGAATTGTAACAGAATTCTGGTTAGATTGCTCCAGGTATTTAATTTGGATTTTTCATCAAAATGGGCAGGAGGAAGCAAACAAAAGTCACAATTGAAGTTTTGATCCTTGCCTAGTCCACCCTCAAACAGCCAAAATATCTGCATAAGTATTTGGTAATTGTACCTTTCTAACTGTTCAAAGCAGGTGGAACATTTCTAATATCTTTTACTTCATTTTTTAAAAATCCCAGCTTGGAGATCACAATGCTAAGCTATTGCATTCCCCTCTTTTCTCTGATGCTTCGTAAGTGGCTGTATGATATTTGATGTAGACAACTGTTCTTTTTCTGTAGGAAAGATCATGCAGTGTGAGATGGAAGCATGGGAATGAGGTTTTGAAAAACTTAACCTGCATTTGCCCATTTAATAAACACACTTTAAGGTTTCTGTCCTCAAAATTCCCCTGTTATTTTACTAAAGTTAGAAACTCATATTAATCATCACCTTCACTTTTGAAAATATTGAGGAGGGCTATAACTATTTTTTTTGATGTCCTTATTGGGGGTTGTACTTGTGTGACCCATAGAATGCACAGGTGTATAACTTTCTTCACATCTGTAGAAAGTTTAGAAGTAGTCCTCGACTTACAACCATTCGGTTAGTGAATTGTTTGAAATTACAACTGTATTGCACAAAGTGACTTATGACTGGCTTTCACTCTTACAAGCACTACAGCATCCCATTGGTCATGTGATCAAAATTAGGGTACTTGGCAACTGGCATGTATTTATGATGGCTGCACTGTCCTTTGTAACCTTCCCAGCCGGCTTCCGACAGGCAAGTCAGATTTACTTAACCACCATATGATTAACTTAATCTGCAGTGATTAATTTAACAACTGTGGCAAAAAGGTTGTAAAATGAGGTGCAATTCATTTAACAACTTCCTTATATAGCAAAGGAACTCAGGGGCTCAGATAATCAAGGATTATCTGTACTGTTTTTATTTCAGCCTATCATTGTATCATAATTGTCAGGGTTCTGACAGTTACTCCAATTATATCATGAGTCTTGAGCCACACTCCCAAAACTAAAGAGGATTTATTTGAAGGTAACATTCTATGTCCAGCACTAATCTGGGCGTAGCAACTCTGAGATATGTAATTCACTGTAACCCTTTATCCTGCTTTCCCCCCCACCCCTCTGGGTGTATCATCCAATGAAAAAACGTCCATAGCCAAGAGTCATCAATCATGCTCTCCAATTAGATTTTTTCATGGCAGAAGCTTCAGCCATCTAGCCTTAGAAGAAAATATGAATGGAATGTACTTTCGATTTACCCTGCTGCCTGCTCTTTGAAACTCCCTCCCTTCTTTGTGTTGTCAACTATAAAACGTGCGTACAAAATGTTTTATGAGCTGACAATAATATTTTGAGTTCATTTATTTGTTTTATATGGGCATCCGTCTCACAATGGTAGTATGCAGAATTAAAAGGGAAAAATCTCCGATATCCAAAGATAAACAGTAACTTCATTCATAGAGAAACAGATCAAGATCAGCAAAGCTCACCTAACCTCCCGATCCAAACATCTGGGCAAATAGTAAAATCTTCCGCATCATATGAAAGGCTAATAGGTTCAGGAATGTCTAGTTCACTGGGTAAATGCTGTTCCATTGGGCGAGTGCTGTTACTGAGAAGGCAGGACACCAGAGTCCAAGCAAAAGACATTGTGTGATAGATGGGACCTGGAGCATGCCCTCTCTCCTAAGGCTGGAAGGATTAGCAAAGACAATGAGAGAAAGGCAGTTACACAGATTCTAAAGTCATCCCAACAAAGTGCTAAGTGTAACATATTTCAGATTTTATTTAGCAATTTTCATGCAATTTGATGAAAGAGAATTTAATTACTCTTATGGGCAATATGTGGCATACTTGAGCTTATTTACTGACAAAACAACTAAGTGCTATGTGAAAAGCTAGATCTGAATTGCATTATTAAACCTACTCTGCCTTGGTCTGCAGGCCTTCTGCCTTCCCATAATTCAATTGAATCCAAAAGGAACACACTGACAATAAAATTGTGCTACTAAGCTTTTGATTTTTTTTCCAAGTAGAGGTATTCTTGTACTGTTAAGATTGAGACCTGCCTTTGAGAATTATTGTAGAATTTCTTTAGCCCTGGAAAAATCCTACTTGCAATTTTTCTAACTATAACTTTTTTATATAAAAAAAGTCCAGAACCTAGCCAGGGAAAATGATCAATCTTAATATGGGAGAGATATCAAATGGCGCAAACTAGATTATTTTTGCAACAATGAAATTCTAAATGGAAACATGTACTTTGGGTCTTAGCAGCTACATCCTGAACAAACTTTAATGATGACACTCAGATCCTGCTGTTACCTATTTTTATTCTTCATGTTGTCATGTCTCCACCCTTTTCTCCCTGCTGATGCCCAAGGCTCTTAGAGACAAATTATCTCTAATGTTAGCAATCCATAATGATATTATATCTTAAAGATAAATGTATAGTCCAAAAACTCTATTTTTAAAAAACTTGGTTAGCTTTTGGTTTTGGATGCTGTACTTCCAAGCCCTTTTGCAAAACAATTTTGGAACACAAATTATCTGTTGTTCTTTCATCACAAGGTGTGTCATTAACTATACAGTCTGGTATAGTTAAAAACCAGTCAATATTTTAATCTTCTCTGAATGGTTTTGTCCTTGTTGAAATCCACATGCGTTGTTGGCCATCATTCCTTTCCGAAGCAATGAATTCTAGTTTCAAAAGCAGTTGTGCCTTACTGGAAAACAATGTCCTGCATGTCTGCAAAGTCATTATGAAATGCTTGTGTTTTGTAGAATGTTTTCTATCTAGGGGGCTGTAGTTAGCAGAATGGCCACCAAACCAGATGGGCTGTGGAACATTTCCCCATTTTTATGTTTTGTTCACTGCATGCAAACATTTGTTCAGGGTCCTTTGAGAAACCATTGGATGAGTTTGAACCAACTCCAAAATCCATTTTAATGGAATGATAGGCAGTGGAAGGATCAAAGCTCAGTCACTGAAAAATTGAAACCTTCTTTTTTTTCCCATGTGGTACTACATTTCCAAAATCTGAAAATTCAATAGGTGAATGTGACTTGCTGGTATTTGAAGTCACGTGATCATATGCTAAGTAGCAACACTGTTTCAGTAATCTTTTAGCATTCCAATAGGTTTTCGTGGCGTTTGACCCCTGGCAAGAAAACATATTTTATTTGTAACAATCCATTTAAAATAAAGAGGAAAATGAAATAACATAGTCAAACCAATCAACATGCAAATTTACACCCATGCTCCCAAATACAGGCTTTGCAAAGTGCTTCAAAACTATTTTGATCATTTGGGATGGAGGGAATATAGGAGTATAGGAAAGGGGAGATATCAGTCAATCATATTTCCAATTTAAACTATAAGTGACAAACCTCTTGCAAGGTTAGCCAGAAAATCAAAATGCAACTCACTAATGACAATGAGTAAATATAAAGAAAATCAGTGCTGTCAAAGAGCTATATGTCAGTATTAAAAATTGTGAATGAGAAATGAACCAATCTTCTTTCCTCTGGAATAGAAGATCTGGAGTCAAGTATCACAGTAGATTAAATGGCTAGAATCCATTTCCATCCCTGCCATTATAAAGAGAAGGTACATAGTTCATTGGAATAGCAAATCTTTCACATATGGCAGAATCCAATGTCAGTTCCTATAGCTTGCTTAAAATAGCCACAGTACAACAAAACCTGAACTTTTATAGAGTTAGTAAATGCAAGAGTAGGCAAACTATAGTTATTCAAGCTCTTGGCAAAGGTGAGAGATACAGGAACATTTTCAGTAGCATTTGAAGGATTTTAAGTAGCCCACCCCAAGTGAAGATGCATTAGTGGTCTGAATCAGTGTAGCACTGAATATACTTCTCATTACAAAATGAGACAAATACAAATTTCATTATGCGAGCACCAAAAATATAAATCACCAACACATTCCTTACTAAAGTAACTGTATTTGCCTCCCACAAAAATAGTATGTTTATTGAGTACTACTGAATGAAATATCTTGAGCTGCCGAGATATGATCGAGCTGGGATCATTGTGCCAATCATTGTGGATGATGGAAGAAACAACGGAATACCAAAAATACCTCTACATGTGCATCATTGACTACAAAAAGCTTGTTGTGTTGTTGTGTTGGAACTTCATCAAAGAACTGGGAATATCACCCTACCACATTCAGCTCATTCAGTCATTTACTTTGATCAGGTAGCCACTGCAAGAATGAAATATGGAGACACAAAATGGTTCAGAACTAGAAGAGGCACTCAACAAAATTGCATTGTGTCACTTATACTATTCAGTTATGTACACACGTATAGTTATCAGAAATGCACATTTGGAGGAACCTACCATTGGGGTTAAAATCAGAATATTAATGTCCAATGTGCAGATGATACAACACTGGTTGTGGAAAGCAAGGAAAAGCTGGAGTGGCTAATCCTGAAAGCTAACGATAAAAATGAAAAATCTGGACTGGATCTTAACGTCAAGAAAACAAAGATAATGACAACTGTGGAGAACACATAGGTTAGAGTGCAGATCAACAATGAGACTATCAAAAAATAAAGGGATTAATCTTCCTGGATTCTAAAATTGACCAATATGGTGACTGCAACCCTGAGATCAGAAAGTGTATATCACTTGGAAAAACTACAGTATGTCCAGTATGAATAACATCTGCAAGAGTAAAGGTATCAGCCTTGCAATGAAATGCAGATTCATCAAAGCAATACTTTTTTTCCAATTGCTACTTATGGTTGTAAAACTTGGACTCTAGAAAAGCCAGATAGGAGAAAGGTGGATGCCTTAAAATTGAAGTGCCAGAGATGACTATTACTCATCCCATGAACTCCAAAAATTACAAACAAAAAAATTCTAGACCAAGCCTCACTAAAAATATCACTTGAAGCCAAGATTGCCAAAGAAAATTTATTATACTTTGGCCATGTCATGCGAGCTGAATTTACTTGAAAATTCAGTCAGGCTAGGAGTGATCAGCAGAAAAAGGAGAAGAGGCTGCCCAAGTACCTGTTGGCTAGATACCATAAAGAATTACATCAGGATGACCATGGTGGATTTGAAGGAGGCAATATGAGACATAGGGGCATGGAGAGTGCTTATCCATAGTCTGGTAGAAGGTTGGACATGACTGAATGGCTGACAGTGATGCTGAGATGTGGCATTTTGTCTTAAAAGACAATCAGTGGTGTCTCTTGGGAGTATCAACATCTGCAAAAGGGAAGATATAGTCATGGTTAGAGCTTTGTATATTGCATGTAAATCCAAATTGGGTGGAACCTGGATTGTGACATTGTACCTATTATTTTGCAGATTTTGATCCATCCTGTAGATGCTATTGAAAGTTATTTCCAAGCTGTCCCTGAATTTACCATTAGCAGGACTTGCTCCATACTACAACAAAGTCAGGTATGCCTTCTCAATCTTATCAAAAACATCATGATCAAGCGTCAGCTGAAAGGATAACTATGGCAGATGGTTGCAACCTAAAAACCCAGGGGAAAAATTGTTCTCCTAAGCGGCATGAAGAAGGAAAGAGATTTCAGAAAAAGTGCCCATCATTTGAATACCTAAATATGAATTATAATGTGATTGTGTAGTCAGCTATGAACAAGATCTTACAGATAGCAAAAATAAAAATAAAAAGCAATATTAATGTGATTGTTTACCATGAAAAACTGAGAGAATTAGAGAAACATCCAGGAATAATGAGAGATTCTGAATATGGAATTGACTGTTATTTGGCAGGATTAAGAATAGAATTCAGGAAAAACGCAATGTAGCAGAAACAGAAGCCAAAGAAATAGGAATGGATATAGAGCAACTTTAGGTAAGAAAGTTGGATATAAAAAATAGAAGTGTCATTAATCTCTCATTGGAACCATAAATTAGATGTAAGGAAAGTGGACATAAAGATTGCTTGGAAGAGAATGAAAATAATTATGTTACAGAGTACCACATAAGTATGTAAAATTATGCTAATAGTAGTGAGAGAAAGAATGACTAGCAGAATAATGAAGTGAAAAAGCTGTGGATGGGGAAAAAAAACTATGAGAATGATGCCTACAAAAAATAGTTCTCTCCTTCCCTCCCTTCTCCCTCCCCACTCTCCATCTGTGTATTCTCTTAATATGCACAGACAGAGATCAAAATTTCAAAGGCTATAATCAGATCAAGGTTAAAGTTAAAAGAAAGAGAGTGGATATTGAGCAATTTCGATAGAAATTAAAATAGTTTTGAAAATGGGCAAAGAGGATCAAACAAGAAAATCCAGTTGTGTGAAGTTAAATATAAAAATGAGGGGTTGCTTTGAAATGAAACTGAAGTGAGGAAATGCTGTAAAAAAGAATTTTAGAGATGCATGTGTAAATGACAGTGATATGTTCAAAAGTGGATTTGAAACAAATGCCGTAAATGTTAGCACCTAAAGAAAAAAAATAATGAAAAAGTTGTCATAAATGCTGTGAGAATATTTTTTTAAAAAAATGTAATGCTGCACAAGCAAATGGTATAACTGGAGAAATGTTAAATTATGGATGAGCTTGCTTGTGGGGTGACTGTTCAGCATCTGAACAAGATTGCATCTTGCCCGACAATTGGAAAAATGCCATTAATATCCCTCAGTACTAAAGGAAAGGTAGCAAAATAAGACAAATGCAGGCGGATTGTTTTGTTATATGTCCCTGTGAAGCTCTGGCAGACCATGCCTGAAGCACTACAAAAAATTTGGTGAGCTGAGTATGGCTTTTAAGCTAGGTTGGTCATGTGCAGATCAATTTCTCACTCTTCAACAGATCACTAAGAACTACATGAAAGTCAGAAAGAAAATTAACTGGATGACTGTTAATTTGGAGAAAGTGCTACATCAGATTGAATAGGCTTGAATTGTGGGTGTTTTACAGACGCATGGAGTTGAAGAATGTTTTCTGAAAACAGTAAGACTGGCATGGCATATAGCTGTGAGGATAAGAGATAAATGGATTCAAGGAAAGATTCTGAGACAAGGCAAGATACAATAACAAGGCAAGGCAAGATACAATAACAAATGCCAACCACTTTGCTTGCAGAGAAAGTAATGGCACACAGTTCATTACCTCATAAGGCTGGAGAAAGAAAAATAGGAGTTGAGTCTGGGAACTCCCATAGGGGTTAACTTCTAGAGTTTCCAATAACTGGTTTTCTTTAATACTGAAACTTCTTCACTGAAATTATCAGACCTCTTGTTTTGAACCATCAGCCGCAAGCCTTCTAGTTCAAATCTTAGTCTGGGACAAGCCTGAGAAATGCTACTTGTTGGCTAGAGTGGAAAAGATCTGTAGCGATTATTAGACAAATTGTATAATGCAATGAATATGAGTCTGGAAATTAATTTTAAAATTACCAAGATAGTTGCATTTGACAGGGAACATGGAATGAATGATTTCAAGATACATAGGAGGTAAAAAAAAAAAAAAGAACAAGATTAGGAGGATACATGTGTCTTGGAGTCAAATTTAGTGAAGTTGGGAAAATGAACAGACATGTTCTAAAATAAGGAAACAAACATAATGGGGTAAGCATGTGGGATATTACATGTAGAGTGACTGATTGCTACCCTGTACAGCAGAATCGAATCGAATCGAATCGAATCGAATAGAATAGAATAGAATAGAATAGAATAGAATAGAATAGAATAGAATAGAATAGAATAAAATAGAATAGAATAGAGAATGGGAATGGAACAGAACAGAACAGAACAGCAGAGTTGGAAGGCACCTTGGAGCATTTCTAGTCCAACCCCCTGTTCATTTAGGAAACCCTACCATTTCAGACAAATTGTTATTCAATCTCTATTTTAAAATTTCATCCTCAATTCTTGGACTTCTAGGTCTGCCACTGGTTAGTAGCTGCGTTAAAAAAGTTATCTTGATGTTGATTTCATGATACTCTATTAAGTCAGTAAATTTTCCGCAACCCAAATTTTGGTATACAGTTCTAGAAATCGATCGCTCCTTTTCATGTTTATATATTCTGGGGAACACATTTTTAATTTCTACCCAGGCCAAAAGAAGCATGCTCCCCTACTTTCCCATTTACTGCCCACAGTATTCCTTTCCATCTTTTTTTTTTAAATCCAGTACAGTCAGATTGGGATGAATCTGTAAGATTTCAATGAATGCTATGGTGGTTCTATGAAACTGCCAATCAGTTCTCCCTTGTTACAAAAGTTCCAAGACCTACAGTAATTATGGAAGTGCCCTTTTCTCTTTGCTTTAATCATTATAATGTCAATGCAACAATGACAAAAGGAAAAAAGGGGGGTGAGAAAGTATTTTCATTATTATCAATAGATAAAACATTGGAAGAGGCATCTAGAAAAACAAAGGAAAAAGATGGAGAAGAGTGAGAAAGGAACAGTCTCTAAAAGAAGAGGCAGGAACTGGAGACCTGCCCATGCAGAAGCTACCTAGCAAGGGTTTTTAATTTGAATGAATGGGAAAGACAAGAAGAAAGGTAATGATCTATCAGACAAGTCTATGGGAATGAGCATCAATCTGGCCACATTGCAAAATCACTGCCATTTGGACTGAATGGTGTCAGGAACACCTGGGAGCATCATAAGAAGGAAGCATAAGAATTGCTCTAAAAGGGTAAGGACAGCAAGTCATTTATACTAGGGTCTGGTAGCACACAATTATACATTGAAAACAGACAACGTTATATTCACACCTGACTCTTTAAGACTCAGGGACAGAACTTTCAATACAAACCAACTTCTACCTAACTCCTTAAGTTTCAGACCAACAGAATTAGATCTGTTGATGCTTTACATTACCCCAATATAGTGTAAATTAGAATTCACCATATCCCCTTTCTATTTTCTTATTTCAAGCTTTTAATTTTGATTTACTTTGCTATTTCTTATTTGTATAAAATGGCTTACTCCAAAAGGCAACAGTGTCATGGGTATGTATGTACTGAATTTAATGGCTTTTATTAAGCTGGGAGGTTATTATTCTCAAGTAACTCTTGTTCTTCCCGAAAAGTTGCCTTGAGCTGTTGATTATTTTCTGGATATTCAGGACAAAATCAAAATGAATCAAGTTTGTTCATGTGTTCTTAACCGGCTTTTACTCAGAGAGTGTATTTCTTCTATTGGTGTTATTCTTGACATTCTCAGCAGACTTTAACAGAAAGATAGTTGGAATATAGGTAGTCTATAGGTTCAATTCTGAACTATGTCTTTAACTCAAATTTGCAGGTAAGTTGGAATTTGTACTGATAAATAGGGTACTTATTACCAAAAATGGCAGATGGTATTGTCCTTCCTTAAGCCAACAAACCACAGTAGCTGCACAACACTATCAGAAACCATTGAAAATTGCTTACTATAGGCTATATATTAAAAATGTGTGGGTTCCTGAAAGTATTTATACAGCTTCAGTGGTTCATCAGTTTGTGGATGGAGAACAATGTCTACTATTTTTAATAATAGGCAATCAGTTTATAACTCCTTAAGTTGTATGTTCGTAACCATATTCATACATTTGTATGTTTTGTCCTTTATGAACAATTCCACACAATCACTATTTCCATCACCCAGTTCTTCAAACTCAGGTTCAAGTCACCGTGTGGGTGATTTCAACTCTCTAGATCCTAGCAGTCCTGAGAATGGGACAATCAGGGCTCCTTCCAGTTGATTAAAGAGTAGAAAAATGGATATGCAATTGATGTCCTGTTCCCATTCATTTTTTTTATTTTAAGTTATGTGTATTTGTCCAATGATTTTCACACACACTAACCCACTAGAATTATGGTTACAAGGAATTGAGAGCTGGAAAGCCATCAAGACATTATCCCTTGATTGCATTTTAAAGACTGATGAAGTAGTACTGTGCCTTGGGAAAATGTTGGGATGGCTGATTCTCTCCTACAGGGGTTAGAGGGAGAGAGTGTACTTCGGTCAATGAGAAATTAGCCTGCCAAAAATCTCTTCAAGGCTTCAGTAAAGGAAAAAGAAAGTCAGAACCCAGCCAGAAATCAATCAGTTTGTGTCTTGAACACTACTGATGGTGTGGAAGCTCAGGGATCTGGACCCAATGTCAGTGGTGCACACAGCATTAGAACTAATGAGTATGAACAAAAGGACTTTATATCTTGAACAAAGTACAAGAAGTCCTTGACTTACAAACCATAATTAAGCCCCAAATGGAGACATTTGTTAAGTGAGTTTTGCCCCCATTTTACAGCCTTCCTTGCTTTGTTCTTACTTGAATCACTGCAGTAATTAAGCTAGCAACATGATTGTTAAGTGAATCTGGCATCTCCATTGACTTTGCAAAAGGTGATCGCATGATTCTGGGATACTGCAACCATCATAAATATGAACCAGTTGCCAAGCACCTGAATTTGGATCATATGACAATGGTGTCAGGATTCCGGCAGTTACTCCAATTAAATCATGAGCCTCAAGCCACACTCCCCAAACTAAAAAAGATCTATTTGAAGGTAACATTCTATGTCCAGCATTTTCCTGGGTGTAGCCAACTCTGAGGTAATTCACTGTCATACTTGATCCTGCTTCCCCCCCCCCCCTGGGTGTATCATCCAATGAAAAACGTCCATAGCCAAGAGTCATCAATCATGCTCTCCAATTAGATGTTTGCACAGCAGAAGCTTCAGTCATCTAATCAGTGTTTGAAGAAAATATGAATGGAATGTACTTTTGATTCCACACTGTCATCTACTCTTTGAAACTCCCCCCCTTCTTTCTGTTGTCAACTATAAAACGTGTATACAAAATGTTTTATGAGTTGACAGATGGGAGGGATGCTGCAATGGTCATCAGTATCAAAAATCAGTCATAAGTCACTTTTTTCAGTGCTTTTGTATCTTCAAAAAGTCACTAAATGAACTCTTGTAAGTCAAGAGACTATCGTATTTTCTGGACTATAAGCCGCTATTTTTTTCCCACGCTTTGAATCCTGTGGCTTGTACAATAATGCAGCTTATCTATAGATTTTTCTTCGCTAACTGCCACCAGGGGGTGCAAAAAATGTGACAGACGCAAGAGGTCAATGCAAAGAAGAAGACGCTACCGGTAGTTTTTGGTGCGCTCGATGCAAGCAGCATGACACGCACGAATGCAAAATATTTTTCACACCCTCATCATGGAAAGTACATGACGAAAAGCATATGATGCAGCTTTTAAGTTGAAAGCAATCCATCTGTCTATCCAGGAAGGAAATAGAGCTGCTGCATGTAAACTTGGCGTTAATGAATCAATGGTGAGATGTTGGAGACATCTGGCCGCATGAGAAGAGCATTCTTCTCTTTCTGTGTAAATATCTCATTTCACAACGTATATATATGCGGCTTATAGTCTGGTGCGACTAATATATGTAAAAATATTTTTTTCTTTTAAAATTTAGTGGGTGCGGCTTATATTCCGATGTGCTCTATAGTCCGGAAAATACGGTACTTCTTTGGTCTTTTTTATTTTATCTTAAAGAAAGCTTACCAATGAAGTACCTTATTGATAGTCACCAAGATTCACTATTGCTACATGAAATGGCAGTTCCTGAAATAAACATCTATGGATAAAAAAAATGTAATAGTCATCAGAGTATCCTAAGATTTTGCTAGAAAGGTTGCATAACTAATTCCCTAGTTTTTCAGAAAATTTTCCATTTTGAGCAGAGGCCAATACTGCCCTCCCCTCTGGAAAAAAAAGCCAATAATAGAAATGTAGAGTTCAATATAAACTTGATCTCAGCTTCCAAGTAACATGGCAATATTCCAGTTCAGTATTCCAGTCTAAAGAGCTTGCTTAAAGACATTTACAATAAATGCCTGTGTCCTTTGTTTGCAATTTTCTATAACAGTCAGACCTTTTGTCTAGAAGCTCCCCCTAGGACACATAGTTTTTAATGTAAATTCTCCAAGAAAACTATTTTTTAAGGAATGCAAATCTCTCTAATGTCACTCTTTGTTATGTAAATGTTCTCGAGGGGCTTCTAAAATGTTAATTTCCCCAAAGAATCCTCTTTCTCTCTTTTTAAAGTAACTTTCCCTTTTTAAAAATTAACTTTCTGAGGAAAAATGGCTATTTCATAAGGTTATCTGTGTCACCCAAATACATATAACATCAACGGGAGCTTTTGAACCCGAAGAACTAAAGGCTTTTTTGACTACTACAGGGGGCATGGTAGCCTTGCATTTAAGAGCTGGGCTTGTTAACCTGAGACCTGAGCATTTCATGATGAGGTGAGCTCCTTTTCTTGCTCTAGCTCCTGCCAACCTAGTAGTTTGAATGCATGCAGAAGAAGCCGAGAAACCAGTTGGGCAATGTCAAAGATATTTCCTAGGCAAGTAGATAAATAGGTACCACTTCGGTAGGAAGGTAACAGTGTTCTGTGGGCCTTGGCATATAGTTAGATTGGCCACATGACCATGGAAACATCTTTTGACAATGCTAGCTCCCTTGGGCAAGAAACAGAGATGAGCACTGCCTCCTAGAATTGGACACAACTGTACAGGGGAAATCTTTATCCTTTTTTTAATCTTTACCATCCATACAAGGAATGGAAATAAATCCAGTCTCCTGACAGATGTCTTTTGCATCCTTTGTGAAGGAAGAACATTTTCTTACTTATTGTATTGAATCCCAAAACTTACTCTGTGGTTGCAGATAGTTAAGAGTCAGCTGTCATATTCCCTTGTCTATAGGACCTCAACACAAACCATTATTTCCCTAGGAAAGCCTCTGAGTTACAACTAAAGATTGTATTCAAAGGCAATGCTTTGCCTTTTCATTTTTCTCTTTAGAAACTGATGAGAAAAACCACTCGACTTAAACCACATTTGTTTGTTTTCAAGTCTTACTTTTTGTCCCATCCCCTACCCTCTAAAATGACTTTATTTCTCAGCTTTCATGAAAATGTACATTCATAGGCAAATTATAGTTGCTTCTTCTTACTGACTCTGTATACCAGTATACATAATTGTTTTCTGTCACATAGAGTGTTTTTTTTCTCCTTTCCTCTTACATTTGCATCAAACAGGAATTTACAAAATATATATTCTTTAGATCACTAAACATCTCATTTGGGAGGATTGCTGGTCCAGATAATATGTCTCAAAGGATGTTTTTGTTTAGTGCTATGCTCAGGACAACATAATGGACTCTTGATTGAGAAGCTAAAACGTGAAACACTTGAATAGATGTTTTTTTCTTTTTCTTTTCTTTGATTTGTTGTATTCTGGTTTGTCATTTTACACCAGGCGCTTACACATCTGTAAACAGCACTATAGCAAAGCATATCTCTTCTTTCCAATGCAGCTTTTAAAAACTGTCCCTTTTTACAGCAGCTAGAGTTACATAGTAGGGCTGTGCATCCTTTGAGAAGGATTTGGAAGCACTGCTTTAAAGTTCATGTAATAACTGTTATCAATGAAGCAGAAACATCATTTGGAGGCTTCCGAGCTAAGTTTTGGAGGGAAAAAAAAACTATGGGGTTTTTAAAGAGTTACATTAAAAGTTAATGGGTTAAACAGTTTAGACAGTTTTTGAGGCTTGGGTGAAATATAAAAGGATCTGGTTCCTTTAATAAGTAGTGGAGAGATGCCAGTGGTGTATTAACCATTAAGCAGTCTATGCATGTGCTTAGGGCTTAAGTTAAGAATATGGCTTCATTTGCACTACTCAGGTGACCCTTATGATACAGATAAACCTCCAGTGGCCTCAATGACTTGCTAAAAGAATGCAAATGACCAGCTGTCTGTAAGGAGTATAAATCCTTCCATTTCCCACCATCCAGTCAGAGCTGAAGAAGCTTCTTGGATGAGAAGCAAAATGTCTTCAAAGAAAACCAGAAAGCCCAGTTGCCTCTTGGGGGAAAAAAAGCATCTTTGGGACATTTATTTCAAAGCACTTCTGAATCATTTTCATAATGTGTACAATCCATACAGTTAACAGCATTAAGGATTTTATTAACGGTTAGACTTTTGACATTAGAGCTACGCTACTTGAGTTTCTTCACACTCAAATTCCACACATTTTGATGGGACTATACGATTTGCAAACAGATATGACAGATATTACAGGACTCTCAGTTACCATCATTGTATTATCAGGAGCAAGAAGAATGATCGAACACTGTGCAGGTTGTCCTCAACTTACAACCACCATTGGGCCCAACGTTTACATTATTAAGTGAATCAGGTTTCCCCATCACTTGGCTTCTCAAAAGGTCACAAAAAAGGGGGATCCCATGAGCCCAGGACACTGCAACTCTCATAAATGTGAGTCAGTTGTTAAATATCTTAATATATATCACATGACCACAGGGATGCTGCAATGCTCAAAAGTGTGAAAAGTGATTGTCAGTCACCTTTTTCAGTGCCACTGTAACTTCGAATGGTCATTCAGTGAACTATTGTAAGTCAAGGGTTGCCTGTATCAGAAATTCAGGCTCCTCAAAGTTACAAAGGCACTGAAAAAAGTGACTTATGATAGTTTTTAACACTTACCATTGCAGCATCCTCATGGTCATATGATCAAAATTGGCCACTGACTCATATTTATGACACTTACAGTATCCTTCTTGTGATCTCTTTTGTGACCTTCTGACGAGCAAAGTCAATGGGGAAGCACTTAACAACTGTGTTTCTAACGTAACAATTGCAGTGATTCACTTTACTTTACTTTATTGTCATTGCACCTCGTACAATGAAATTAAATGCCATCTTCAGGGTACGTTATAAAAAGAAAAGAAAAACACACATCCTTCACATTTTATGCAATTGAATTGAAAACCCCTGATATTGCATTAATATTACACTATACAGGTGAAACTTGAAAAATTAGAATATTGTGCAAAAGTTCATTTATTTCAGTAATGCAGCTTAAAAGGTGAAACTAATATATGAGATAGACTCATTACATGCAAAGCAAGATAGTTCAAGCCATGATTTGGCATAATTGTGATGATTATGACTTACAGCTGTCCAGGATGAGATGGATCTTTGAGAATGTTTTGAACTTTCTTAAGGCAGCGGGAGCTATAAAGCACTTCCAAAGAGGGAAGAGGGCAACCAATGATCCTCTGGGCAAGGATGTTAACCCTCTGGAGTGCTGTCCTATCTGATACTATGCAATTGGCAAACCAGTTAACAACTGTGGCAAGAAAAGTCATAAAATGGGGCAAACTCACAGAACCAATGTGTCACTTAGAAACATAAATTTTGGGCTCAATTGCGGGCATAAGTTGATAACTACCTGTATTAATATCTCATTTTTGTGCACTGTTGATGCCCTCTGTGGTATGTTGTACTGCAAAAGCTTTTTTCAAACTTGTTGGTTTAAGCTGTCTGCAATTCTTCCATCATTTGATCACCTGAAATGTAAAAATAGGATTTATTCTGATGCTCAAGGGCATTAACTGTGATGCATGATTAATGGTTTCTTTCTTCTTCTGTTAAATGCAATTTATACTGGCAAATGCTAGTTGCCAGCTAAGAGGATAGATAGATAGATAGATAGATAGATAGATAGATAGATAGATAGATAGATA